>OZ007588.1:156256941-156711434 GCA_963931845.1 Maratus michaelseni
GTGTAAAGAAATATTTCGAAGAGGTAGGCAAGCGTTAGAGAGGTGCAGTTTACAAATCCTACTGATTCAATAGTGTCAGAAATCAA
Source organism: Maratus michaelseni (assembly GCA_963931845.1). NCBI lineage: Eukaryota > Metazoa > Arthropoda > Arachnida > Araneae > Salticidae > Maratus > Maratus michaelseni. The sequence continues at coordinate 156,257,028 of OZ007588.1, forward strand.
TCTGAATACACGGCATTCTATAAAATTTCCAAAACTTCGAGTAGTGTCAATTTTTTAGGCAATTTAATATGTAAAGTATTCTATATTATGTTATTTAATAGTATCTAATATTATTTAGGTTTTGATAGTTTTATTTTCAAATAATGCAAATATTTTAAAGGTTGTAAGATGTTTTAATTTCTGAAAAAAGCGCACATATCCTAAATGGAATTCAAAGCAAATCTGTGATTCTTCGGCTAATAGTTTCAATTTTGTATATTTTCTTTTGTAAAAATTGTGCGTTTCGAAAATGTTGCTTAGTTTTTGACAAATATTGTTTCATATACATTTTTCATAAAGGGAATTACAAGTTAAGCACACACATTTCAATGCCTACTGAGTATGGCATCAACTTTACATATTAGAAAATTTATACTTATTATTTAAATCCTAGTTTTTCAATCCTGTGATTTAATTCCAGAATTTTAATTATTTTTTGTAATTAAATAAGACTAACAATTCTATTGACAAAAAAAAAAAAAAAAAAATGTAGTATAACTGTACGCATATTGGAAATCTCAAGTAACAAATAGGAATACTTTATTAACATTTAATAATATGAATATTTTTTGGTACTTTTATGAATAATAAAAGTGGATTATTTGTTTTCTAGTCCATAACATAGAGAGAAATACACTGCTGTCCAAAAATTAATGGGCAGTGACTGAAAGGCTTTCGTTTTTATATAGTTTGTCAAATATCTACTGAAATTCTTGACAAACTGTTCTTGAAATTCGAGGATGTAAAGCAAAAGTTTGACTTCAAGAACAGTAGAAACAGTATACTGCAACAAGTGGGTAAGTGTGATCGAAGACCGCACAAAGGGTTTCGTTTTATATTCCTTTCAAAACACTTTATCCTTTCTTTAATGAATTAAAAAAAAATTCATTTAGCAAGAAAAACAAAGTCATGTTTTTTTTTTTTTTTTTTTTTTTTTTTTTTTTTTTTTATGAAGTAAAAATTTACCGGTTTATTTTTTCGTGTTTTCGAATATCTACACCGTCCCGATAGCGGACGAATCCCACTATTATACTCTGTCATAATAATATCTGTCATGTGAACTAAATGCGATATTTAAAACAAAAACAATTTCAAAATTAAACATGTTGCACACCTTCAAAATGTTAAAATATGCGAATTTTTACATAATCGGGTTTTTATCATGATTCAATACGCTCCTCAAACTCATATATTTACTATTCTCTATTACTCATATTGATACTCGCTTTGTATTTTTCTCAAACATTTGAAAAATCCGTTAAACTTCCAATATGACATGAGATTAATTTTCTTTTTATTTCTTTAATGACGTGATATTAATCTGCCTTCTGTACATACACATACTCATACTCCTTGTATTAATGAGAAATCTTTGAAAATTTCCGTTTTATTACAAATATGACGCTAATTGACAAATTCGGGGGAGAAATCCCATTGAATTATATGAGAATTCCCCCCGAATTTGTTCTTCCCGTGAAACAATTTGTTTTTCTGCCAAACAATTTTAGCACACAGAACTGTTAAAAATTTGCAGCAAACTGTCCGGTCATTCGACCGTTTTTATAGAAAACGGTTACCTAACCGTAATAGTATGTTAATATATGTTATGTAGCCGTATAGAAAACGGTTACATAACACTTTTCTGGCCATAATATGGGCAGTAATATGGTCAGAACAGTGTGTAATTCCGGTTATGTAACCGTTTTCTATAAAAAAATGGTCGATTTACCGGACAGTTTGCTGCAAATTTGTAACAGTGTGGAAAAAAAATGTTGATTTAAAAAAAAAAATAAAAAAAAAATAACTATCAGCCAAGAGGACAATAAAAATCTATTTATTTTATATAAATAATTTGTATTTATTAAGAAACTTCTGTTATTTTAAAAAAATTTGCCTGTAGGTTCATAATAATACAGATTATTTTGGTAAAATAAACAGTTTTTACTGGTATCTTCTGTAAAATCAAGTCATGTCTTGAATAGTGCATCAGAAGCTTTAGTAGAGACAACGATACGGATTTTAAGAATGAAAAAAAACATCAATTTGTGTTAAATTTCACATATTTTCTTCATAATGCGAAATATCTATTATAACAAAAAATAAATATTAAATTAAAAATTAATAAATTTATTAACATAAAAATTAAATTACGTTAAGTTTTCCATTTGATATCTAAAGAAATCGCTTTAGAAATTTAATGAATTCTTAAAACTATCCCATTTTTATTACATTTTTTTCAGTATTTTCATTTGACGGAATACTTTTCGTATACCTTGTATTTTGTAATCCTTATTGAATTTATATATATATATAAACAGACTTAGACAATTTAATTGCATGTATCAAAAGAAAAGTAAAAAATATTTTAATAAACATATTATGATTTAAGTAATTATGTCTATAATTATTAAATATTCATTGAATAATATTAATTATTCAATGTCTATGTCATTAAATTGCTTTATTCATAAAATCTTTCTATTACTCATTCTATTAAATCATAATAAATGAGTTTTAAAAATTGTTTGTAAAAATTCCTATACTGTAACATCTTTCACAACTCCAATTCAAAAGAAAAATTAGGAATTTAAAATTTATTTTTATCACGATCATTTGTAATCAACTTCAATTAGTAATGCATTGAACATGTTATAAAATCTGCTAAGATGCAATATTATATTTATCACTTTGTATTAAGCATTTCCTTAATACTGTTAATTACTAAAAATATTATAAGGAGCATTTTTAAACAGCTATCTGAAACATAAAACAGAATCGTTTTAGCAGCGCTATACTATAATTTACTGGTGATCAGTAACATTAAAATTTAAAATACCTAAACTATTGAATAAAATTATCTTCTAGAAAAAGTACCCTTTTCTATATTAAATCGCTTCGAATGTAACTTATTAAGATTCTGAATAAAAATTGAAGAATATACATATAAATTCAACATATAAATTTAAGTTTGGAAGATAACTTAAAGTTTTAAATTGAAGTAGACTAAAGAAAATCAATTTTAGAATCCAAATCCATTTCACTAAGTGAAATCTTAATTTGAAAACGAATCCAATTTTTATTTAATTCTCCTTCAAATCATCTTTAAAAAAAAGTGATATTCATGAATAAATGTATTGGATGTTTCCCTTCAAATGCATTTAATAGAAAGTTTTCTTTTTTTTTTCTGGATAAAAATATTAATCCTCTTAAACGGATTTTTACATATAATCGTTTATTTCGCGTTAAATTTTTCTTGTGAAGTGTTTGCATTTTTCACTACATAATTTTAAATTTAGTACTACTAATATGTTAATTCAATTTACATATATGAATTAAATCAAAGACATCAACCAACATCTCTCAATCACTCATGAGTCTGATTCATGACAAATATGTTTTCAGCCTGATATTTTATTTGATCAGAAATTTTAAAATGAAATCCCATAAGTACCTTATAGAAATAGGGCACGTTTCCTTATATACACTTTCCGGTTTTAAACATGTTTGTCTTTGATCAGACTCCAAAATAATTATGAGGTGTTGGCATCTACAGTTAAATGCTCAATTTAACAGGGATTAATCAGAAATAATGAATATTGTGCTATAGCATGCAGTTCCAAAGGACAATAGCATTAATAGATTAAAATGATCCAGTACATACGTGAAATATAAATGCATCTGCGAAAATAAAATACAAAACTTGTGTCATTCGGGAGTGATAGGTGGGATAATGTGTTTTAGATGGTCTACAATTGATTTCTCTATTATGGTTTCTGTATAACTTACAATAATTTAGAGTTTCCAATTTCTTACAAATAAAACATAAAATTTCTTAGATTTTAAATGCCAAATTGCGAAAAACAGCGAGGAGTTAGACTATAAAAAAAGAACCATTTAACTGAGAAATACGCATTTTTTTCAATTTATGTTACAAATTAAACTTAATGCGGCGTCCCGAATTTGAAAGCAGTTGAAAAATGAAAATATGGACTGATAATTGTGATATAAAAAAAAATATGTGTATACCTTTAAATTAATATATCTCTAATTTGTCATGAAGTTTTTATAAATATTTAAAGACAAATTTAATATTAAACATTGTGTTAAATTTGTGACACATTTCAGCATTGAAATTTGTTACTTCCATTTTCAGATTTAACACAAATTGCATAAATATAATACACTACCACGCATGCGCGGCAGTGTATTACTGCTTATTTTACTGTTTATTACTGTTAATTTTACGGAATAATACTGGCAGCTGGGGTGCTAGTATTATCCTGTAAAATATTTTTTTTTCAGTGCAGTAAAAAAAGAATAAAATTCTTGTACCTATGTAATAAATTACTTTAACAACGATTAAAAATTTAGGTATACGATAGTCTAATTTCGTCATTAAATTCGTAAGAGACGATAGACATTACAACAGAAATACTAGCTTTAAAATATAAAAGACAATAAACATAAATCGATGCGTCTTTTGTCGATCTCTCTTTTACGGAAGTAAAACGATGCGTCATTGCACGAACATAAACCTTTATTTACATTAAATAGCGAAAATATTAACCTCCATATTAATACTTTTTTGGCATGGAAAATTGCAGCAACTCATTTTTCGTACATAACATTATTGATAAATTTTAAAAGATTTAGTCATTATATAATGTAGATTTTATGTTTTTGTATTTGAAAGAATAAAAATATATTCAGGCGTACATTAGGAAATGCGTTTTTAAAATTGCACTCTAAAATCAGATTAGATCGATTTTTCTAATTACCTGTTATTAAAATTATGTAATGACGATATAATACGTGCATTGTATCGCTTTAAATATATTATAATTATTTACAAAGAAAAAATAGATTTTTCTGACCAGAAATGTTAGAATTTGGATCTTAACATACACACATACACACATGTATGCGATTTTTTTTCGACACCAGACAGCGCTGTAAATTCACCATGGAGATCTTGCTTTGCGGAAGACTACCTCCATGGATAATATTTCTATGACTCACGATGAATGAATATATTGTTTATTTACTTTAAGGGATTGAGCTATTCGGCTGTTAACCTAATTTTCACTGAAGTTATCTCAGAATCTACACGATTTTTAAAGTAACTTATCTCGCAAGCAAACTATTTTTTTGAACGATCTTTCTAAATATGTAACTTGTATGCAATTACAGTATATATAATATATAGTATATATATAATAATAAACTTCAATGAAAAATCACTTGCAGAACCATTATCATAAAAGCCAACCAAAATCTATAAACCACATAAATTCAATTCTAGAAAAACAAAACTAAACAAACTACATTTACACAGAACCAGAAAACACAACTAAATGCTTAAACTCATAACAAAAGAACACAACAAATTCCAGTAAAAATTAAAAATGCCAATAAACAACAAAGGAAAGCTAAAACAACCTGTGCCAGGTGGCATGGTTTGAGACATGCCCTGCTGGGTTAAACTAGTTTTATGCATGCAACACCACGGCTAATAGAACATCATCTATGTATCTGTAATATAATAAATTTTTATTTGCAGTATCTTCTGTTTCGTATGCATATAAACAAATATCAGCTAGGATGGAGCTGCAGCTCCCACCCATGGAAATACCTTTAATCTGTTTGTAAACCTGATTGCCATCATATAAATAATTTTCTTTAACTACAAAATTAAAAAGAGTTGTGTACTGTTCAGGGCTTATGTTTGTAATACTGAACTCCTTAAAAAAAAAATCCATAATTTTACTCTTTAAATCATCTAAATTAATACTATTGTATAAATCTTCAAAGTCATAAGTATGAAATTCCGTTATATTGCACAATTTTCTTAAATTGTCAATTAATTTAAAACTGTTTTTAATTATACATGTAGTTTTTCTTTTAAATCTTTAGCAAATATAAAAATGCATGTTGTTGTATTATCTACAGGCGGTTTAACTTTTTAAACACCCTGCATATGAGTAATATTGACTTTTCGGTGAAAAATTATCCATGAATTAAGAAGACAGCATATTATATTACAGATCATTCTAAAAATAATTATACTTTAAAGTTGGAAATCCGTTTAGTAATTACTCTTTCTTCGAAAAAAATTCAGTAATTTGTAATTTTCCAATTTAATATACTTTTTATGAAATGCCTACATTTATTTTTTAAAAAAGGAAGTAACTTAAACAAATAACAAATATATATATCTATATTTTAGAAATAAATGAAATTAATTTCATTTGATTTATTCCATTTTACGTGAAATAAATTTAAAAGAAATATTTAGATTAAAACTCTATGATTAGAATAGCTTAGTTTATACGCAGTTCTATCTTGTAGTGCACTCAATTTTCACTTATTTCTTGTAAGCTCTTTAAGCAATGGATTTCCTGAATTGGGATATATATAAAACGGAAGAATTGTTTGGTTACAGAAACTAATTTTATTAGGATCTAAGGCTCGAAGAACATGAATCTCTTAAATGTTCTATCATGGATATTGAATTGGAGCTCTGCCAATCACTGAGTCTATAAAAAATATCTTCAGTATATAGATATATACGTATGTATTTATTTATAGATGACAGGAACTTGCTATTGAAATACTGCGAAAGTGAAATGTTAGTGCAAATGTGTAATAACCAACAGCTTACTAATTATAAAAGAATAATAAAAAACTTCTTATTATGATTGGGCAAAGAAAAAAGTATGTTGAACTTTTCTACTGTTATTGACTTCTAGTAATATTTACAAGAATATGCTAAAGTTTTCATTACTTATATATTGCATTTAATAATATAACGATAATAATTTTATTTGGCATAACATATATATTATAAATTTATCGTCCAAAATTTAAGATATTTCATATGCTTATAACCATCTATATATTTATACATATGCTACCATAATCAAAAACACTTTTCCAAGGTATTACAAATTTTAATTAAGTTCCATTGGCCAATTGGTTGTAACTAGACAAAGCAAGGTCTAACTCAGATACTTAGTCAAAATTATTTTTAACTAAACCCCACAAAGTCAAAACTGTTTTTAATTAATCCCGACAATGTTAAAGCTATTTTTAACTAATCCCCATGAATTCAAAACTAGATTTAACTAATCCCCCACAAAATCAAAACTGGTTTTAACTAAGCAAAACAAGTATTATCTAACATATTTCAGTTAAAAATATATTTTACAAAGTAGAATGACACGCTCTGAGTTGTGTTGCTGTTAAAATTAGAATTAAATAAATACCATAGGATATTTTCAATTACTAACAGTTTTTAATAATTAAAACATGTTCCAACATATTATTCTGTTCTATCGTGCTTTTAAAAGTAAAATTTCAGGTTGCCAAGTCAATGCACACTGCTGAAGTATTTGGTACTGAATAGCATTTTCTGTTTTTCAATAAATGTTTTTCATTTCAATTTATAAATGATTGCCATATTATGAACTTTCTGGAGCTGTCGCGTCGGGAAAATTTGTTCATTCAACTTTGACAGCTGTCTCTGAAATGTGTTGTCTTTATCACGAAAAAAAAAACAATTTATTTTTTTTTCAATAGTGTTTAAGTTAAATTTAGAAATAACTAGACATTTTGAATTATTACTGGATTTTAGAACTATTTCAGAAGCTCGTTACAGTAAATACACGTTATTAGTTAAAAATATATTTTAAGGGCTCAAAAGAGTGACACACCTTCTAACACATTCACAGATGGGCAAGTGAAGTAGTTTGGAGTCGAATAATGTTTTTCATTTCCCGATTGACATCTTGGTTTAGAAGTTTTATAATTGATCGCTGTCTCATGACTATGTTTCTGGAGCTCTTGCGTCTGGAAATTTTGTTTAAAACCACAACGTTGACAGATTTTGCAGTAAGATGCTTTATCGGAAAATGGAAGATGAATTCCACTTCTTCCAGTTACGATTGAGAAAAAATTAGACTTAACTACGATGAAGCATTTTCAATTATTAACGGAACTTTGCTAATAAAACGACTTTTAACTGAAAAACACGCCACAGAAGAAGAAAAAAAAAGCGAAATAAGTTTAAAATGGTTCCGAATTATTTATATTGGTGTTTTGAACTAAATTTCCACACGCGACAATTCGAAAAAAGTCGCCTGCAGTCAGCTATATTTCTAGATGTGAATGATTTAGCAAACAATTATAAACTCTACTCAACTTCAAAGCACATAACTAGTCATTCTTGCCTGTCGGAAGCTTTTACATTTAAAAATACGTTCGTAAATGTGTCTTCGCATTGACGAGCGTGTGAAACCGTTTTATAAGCACCGACGTAACAGATTTCAGACTTTATTTGTAACATTCTTTTCAAATTGAAATTATAAATATAATTGATAAAGAAAAAATGTATTTTTGTACAAAACACTATATATGCTCTAACTTCGCCATCTATCGGCGTGAGATAAGAGCAAGTATTATGAACAGAGTGTACAAACTAGGCGTGTTGCGGTCGCGTGGTGAAGTGAAAAGACAGAGGTGCGGTGATGTGAAAGTGATGTATATGGCGATTGCCGTAATTTAAAAGCCTTTATGCGTTTCCTGCTCAGATATCTTACATCGCTAATATAAGTGTTTCGGCGCCGTGATTTATTTATTTATTTATTTTGTGAATGTGTCTGCGTTTTCGTCGAAAAATAAAAGACTGAAGTTATAATGGTGTCTTCAATCCATCGCATGACGAATACGCTATACAATACCAACAACCCATCATTTGACCAGTACCAAATGAAAATATATCGATTCCGGATCCGGAAATTTCTGCACAAAGTGTCGAAAATCAAATCACAAAGTGATAAGTTAAATAAAAAAGTTAAATAGTTTTATATAAAAATTCAGGCGCGAAATAATACTTGAAAAAGATTCCGGATATGTTTCGTGTTAAATTTCCCCAATAAATACAAAGTATCTTTCATAAAATTATGTCACATTTGGCGGTTAAAACGAAATTTCGTGAAAGGACAATTCAAGAATGGTCATCATCAAACACTAATCAATTATAACATAACATGAAAAACATTTAAAAAAAATGATAAAATTAATTTGATTCCAAATCATCTCAATAGTCATGCATGCCAACTAAATACTTTTAGGTTTAAGAATACGAAATACATACTTTTCAGTTAGAGTTTGTTTCAAGTTCTAAAAACGATTAATAATTGAAAATGTCAAAACGGCACAGTTGTTGAAGAGGCTGACAGCTGACGAGCTGCAGCATTGTTTTGAACAAGGGAAAACACTTATGCAGCTGTGTATAGATAGGGGAGGAATTCATGTTAAAAAAGATAACAGTTAAACATAAATTTATTTGAAATAAATACCATTTCTCACACCAGTCTCGTTATTTAATTGCCACACCTCGTAGTTCAAAAGTGCTTATGGAGTCATTTTGTCTGTCCTTCTGTCTACAATTCCTCTGTCTGTTTTTCTGTCCAACTTCCAACTCGCGTAAATACACTCGTTTACTCATGAAATTGATATGTGTTTTTGATGTTTACTATAGAATGATGGTATTGAAAATGAAATATATAGCATTTATAGTTCGTTTACAGGAACATTCAAACGAATGGGGGAAAATGGTTTAAGGCGTAAATTAATGATGTTACTCTATTACAAACATATTAAAATTGATATGTATCGTTCATTTCCAGTGACACACAACGTAATACGATTACTGTACTGTGTAAGAGCCATAATTGCTGGAAGTGAGTTTTCAGTTGTGGTACATATTTTTAAATTTTACTATTTTTTTAAATATTACTTGGTGTTTCTAAATCCTACAGATCATATACAGAGCTTCACAAAACATCTGGAGCACATTTCCGTTTATTGACTAAAATTGCTGGCTACTAATTAACAAATTCTATATTTTTCTATTAAAATTAACAGATCCCGGCTATATATTTCATTTTAAAAAAAGACAAATTTGATTAATGCAATTTCAAAATAAGTTAAATTGTAACGAATGGACTCATATAAATTAAATTCTTTAATCCCCGAGATTTTTCAATAACTTCTATTTCAGTACTTTTATACAATCGGACATAATTTTATATATATGAAATGTTTTTACAATGTATAAATACTTTACAGAAAATCCCCTTTTGCTACAAATAAAAAAAAATTATAATAAATTTACTCTAAATTTTAACTTTAAAACAACTTTCTACGCTTAAATTCTTATCAATACTTGGACATTAATTATTCTGTGTTGAATAAATAACTTTTACGATAACATATTGCAGAATCTGCATAAGTGTTTTCACTGGCATAACAGAATAAATAAGAATTCTTCTGTTGAGATTTTCAGTTCAATTTTTAGCGTAATGTGAAATAATTTCAGCTTATTACTGATAGCTATTTTTTACATATAAATTGACTTTCACTATCTATATTTTAAAGGGCAAGCGTGTCCGTGCGTAACGCGGACGTCATTTTTCGAATGGCAACAGATGACGGTAACATTTCAGTTTTACGATTTTTGGTACTGCAATTTTTTTGTTTTCTAAACATCGCCTATTTTCAATGATTACACAGTTATACAGAAAAAAGTATATCTACTTTCAAATGCAATCTGTTCGAAAACTGTATCACAATTTACTCATTTATTATGGCATTTAAATTAAATTTCAAGAGAGATTTTCAAAAATTTTACATCTATCGCATGAAGACGATTACAAAAGTTAATCCGACTGACTTTAAACAATATAAAAAGTTTAGCTTTTGTTTCCAGCTAACATTCAATAACGAAATTAAAACTTCATGAAGAATTAAAAAAATTTCGCTTTTAAAAAATTCCAAAATCTTATTTGAATATATAATTCACATATTTCATATAAAGATGCTCTTTGTTGTTGTTTGGGGACAATTGAAAAAAAAAAACATTAAACGTAAAAAAATCTATTAGAATTCTCAATAAAAAAAGTAAATGGTTCTCACATATATGCTCTATTCCGGGAAACCTGGGTGGGATGCAGTAGTATTAGCAAAAATCATTTATTTGTCATTTATTTGAATATTTAAAATTGATGCATGTACGAATTCTATGACGGGCGAAATGAGAAAAATTGTATATTTTGTAAATAAAAATGTGAAAACATTCGGAAATTATTAATCTATTTACTATTAAAACGTTTTATATGGTTATTCAGGCAAAATTTCAAGTAGTATTTTCAACTATGTAGTAAGTGATTTGACAAACATATGTGATTGCTGTTAAATTTCCAAAAAATCGTCAAGATATTCGCCAAAACGAAAATTTGGGATCATAGCTCCACTGGCATAAACTGTAGCGCGACACGTCACTCTTAAAACTGATTATTCTAGACTACGATTCTGTGATTAAGACGAAATGTGAATTTAAATAAGTAAAACGTAATAATGTTGTTATGATGGGATTAAATTTGACACAATTTGCACTCATTTTTTCTTTTACAAGTATCAAATATTTCTACTTCATATTAAAGATAGTACTCATCCAAAAAATGCATTTTTAATCCTATTATTACATTTTATTTTATTACATTATTACATTATTACATTATTACATTATTTACATGATTACATTTTATTTTATTAAAAGAAAATAAAATGAACTAAAGTTCCTATCTTGTAATTTACAAAATGAAAAATGAAGAAAAACTAATTTGTTAATGCATATATATTATTTCTGTTCTTAAAAATAGATTTTTTCTATGCACATACAAATCGTACAACGATGAATGAGGTATTATAGAAAATGTTTTTTAACACGTTTTTGGTGTTGTACACTCACGTTTCGTTATAAAACGTTGCTACATTAAAAACGGAAGTTAATTAAAAATTAATGGAAAAGCATGCAAGAAAAATTTCAATGTGAAAGACTCGTATTGCAGGTATATACATATAAAATTAAAAAATAACATTTCTTTAAATTACTTTAAAACTTTAACTAGATTTATTCTACATCATAATTATATTGTTTTTAATGAGAATATATATATTCAATGCTGTGGATTACCACAGGGTGGTATTGTTTCTTCAATTCTTGCAGAATTATATTTATATTATTATGAACGTAATTCACATATTGCTAATTGTAAAATGTACCGTTATATAGATGATATAATTGTCTTCTATTTTAATAATAATTCAAATTATTTACTACCAATAAAATATCATAAAAATTTAAATTATAGTTTCAACCTTATGGTAAATAATGAAATTAATTTTCTTGATCTTAAGATAATTCTTAAAGATAATAAAATTTTGTTTGACATTTATGACAAAAGAAATGATTTTACATTTAAAGTTAACTTATTTACTAATTATAAGTCTTGTATACATAAATCAGTATTTGTAAATATTTTACTAAATTTTGCACATAGAATAAACAATCTTTGTTCTAATAATTTTAAAACTCAAAATTTAAAACTTATTCTTCAACATGCAGTAGAATATGGCTATCCCTTTTATTTAGTTAAGTCAATTTTACGAATATAAATTTTGCTTTCATTGGGGTTTATATGTTTGCACATTCTATCTGTTAAAACACTTACATTTTGATTACTGATATATTTGGCTAAAGAATGAATTCCTTTATGTGAGAGCTGAGTGGGAATATTTTGGTTAAATATCTTTTATTAATTAAAAAATTTAAATAGTAAATTCTAATTTTTTTTTTCTTTTCTAGGGAGAGAACTTTAAATATAATATTGTTCCAATAAGTGCGTTGCCATATTGGAGATTTAATGTTTTTTTTTTTTTTTCCCTTGCCAGGTAGAGAACATTTAACAATTTAGTTAAATGCTTTTTTATTTTTTATTTTTTGCAAGATATTAGATTCAATACGTGAGGTTAACATATTGGAAATGTTTGGTTATTTTTAGCTATCAGTGTGTGAAATCTAATTTTATTTTTCAGAATAAATAATATTTAGCAAGATGTTAGTTCCATTAAGTGTGTGTAGCCATTTTGGTATTTCTTTTAAACTTGTATTGTTATTTATAAAATGAAAATCTAATTTTATTTTTCAGGGTTAATAAAATTTTGCAAGATGTTAGTTCCAATAAGTGCATGTAGTCATATTGGTAAATCTTTTAAGCTTGCATATAATTATTTATAAAATGAAAATTTAATTTGACTTCAACAATAATATTTTAGATTTTATGGGTTTATTTATGTTTTGAAATTATTTAAATGTTGACATATGTAAAAATAAATACATAAAATAATTTTATACTGAAAATTTACTTAATCAAAATAATTAATAGTTATTTAGATATTGTTTTAATCTTTAACTAGATGGCAGCACCATATAATGATTTAAAAAAAACTATTACTATTATTCTTTAGTATTATTTTTTAGTTATTGTTTATTATAAAACCAGATGGCAGCACCATATAAATTTTCAATTTTTTTTTCTCTTTTAACTGAAAACTTGGAATACAAGTGAAATTTTTAAATATTCCAATAATATAATATATATATTAAAATTATTTAAGTTAAAAAATATTTTTAGTAAATGAATTTATAGTTTTTATATTATTTATTTGTATTTTTATATTTTAAATTAGAAATAGTTAAAATCACAATGGTTAAATTAATAACCTGCTACTTTTAGAAAATTAACTGTAATTTTAACTTGTACGTTTGAATTCACTTATTCACTTTACCATGTGCTTAGCACAAAAAATTTTTGGCTTCGGATTCTGGACAAATTTATGTTGTAATGTATAGATTTTCTTTGTCTTCCTTTGTATTTATTTGTTTATAAATGGATTTATTTTCTTCCGTTTGTTTTGTAGTGTTCTATTTTCAAAGGTATCCTTTTTTTTTTTTTTTTTTTTTTTTTTTTTTTCCCCAATTTCTTTCCAATGATTGTTAGGGCTTGGAATTGTCACAAAATTTTGGCTTTAAGCTTGTGACAGTTACAGAAAACAATCATTCTTTGCTTATAATGTGGTTTCCCAGCCCTTGAAAAAGTAAATTACATTATAAGCTTGCATTTGTGTTTTTTTTTTTTTTTTTACTTATGTTTCACTTTTTGAATAAATACTTCATTTGTTAGGACTATGTTTTATAATGTGTAATTTGACATAGCTATTTGGGATAATAATTTCATTGCATTTGGTCAGTTATTTCTGTTTCAATGGTTAATTTTTGCAATAAGTTTTTATATATTGAACTTCCATAATGACCTGCTGCATTTGCGCAATCATTTGTGGATAGTTTTACTTATTTACTTTTTTTTTACTATTAATTTTTATATTCGTAAGAATATCGATCACTTGCAGCCCAATTAGATATTCATCTAATTACAGCCCAAATTTTGGCAAAATATATATATTTTCATAATTATTAAATACATTATTTTAATGCTGCTTATGCGCAAAATTTGATGTATTTCTTGTAGTTCAAATTAATTTTACCTTGCTGCATTATAACTTTTTGTAATGTTGCTATTGAAATAACATATTAATATGGCCGTTTGCATTGTTTTTGTTTGTGTCCTACTGATATGGTCATCTTGCATTTTGAATAATTTGTATAGGTTATTCTGTATGGGCTTATATAGTTAAAATATTTTAAATGTATGAACTATGGTATTTTTATACCAGTTATGATGAGATTATCTTTTTTCTATGTAAATATTGTAATTTATTAAAATTTATGTAATCAAGGTTTATTATTATTATTATTATTTATATTATTATTTTTCTTTATATAACTAATTTAGTGATTTTAGGTATAAATTAAACTAGAAATCAAATTAGTCTAGAAATCAAATGACAAATTTGTTTTGATTATTGATACTTATTAACCTAGCAATCAAATAAATTGTAGTACTAATTTTATAATATATTATTTTATATTATTTACAACTTTATGTTCATTTATATTTAAAAATTGTCTTATATTTTATAATATACAATTCTCATTATGGCAAGTACTAAAAAAGTTTTAGCGACTGGCAATTTAGGCTTTAATAATAATATTAGGCCTAATGCTCGGTACATGGAAATTGACAGGGATTTCTTTGGATCGTCAAACAGTTACCTGTCTTATTGTCCCACAGTAAATCTCAAATTTAAAAAATGTTCATCACCACGCTGCTTAACTTGCCCACATGCAGATCCACTACAAATTGTTAATAGTTCTAACTCGAAAATTAATGTATTCTTTTGTAAAGCATACAATATTATTTATTCGATTAATTGCAATATGTGTAAGATGGAATATATTGGTCAATCATGTAATCCACTGCACTTCAGAATCAATCAACATAGACAGGATATTATAAAAAATAATTCTATAAATGTTGAGCATATGCACTTTAGACAACATGACTTTAAAGATATTACTATTAAAATCCTGAGTATGCACAAAAATTTCAGTGATAGACTACTTTATGAATCCATTTATATCAAATCCCGTAACTCTTTATATCCTTATGGTCTAAATTCTAAGTTATTTAATCGCACAAACATTGTTTATACAAATACTAATAAACATGAACATTATACTAGCACTTATGCTAATTTAAATCATAAAGTAAATACAAAAACTACACGTACAAAAAGGGGTAAATATGGTACTAATACACAGTATATTTCTAGTAATGATATTATACAGCAATTATCTAATATGGAAAATGAATTCACTAATACTTTCAATTGGTTTGATATAAGGAAACATATTTTTTCGATCAAAAAGAAAAATCTTAATAATTATTATAAAGTATTTTTAACATTAAATTTATCACCACATTTTAGTGATGTATATTTTGATCTTCTATTATATAGAATTAATCAACTTAATGTAAAAATTTCAAAAAATACTTATAAAAAAACTAACAATACTCAACTTATAATCACTTTTTCCAATATAGTACTTAATAAAATTAATATACACAATGTAATTAATAACAATAACAAATTCCCCATAAAAAATTTTACAATACATAAATCATACAAATACAATGTTACACTTGGACGTAGAATTTTCAATTACAATAATTTTGCAAAATTTCTTACATCAAATGATAAACCTCCGTGCTTATGTAATAATCCTAGTTTTAGTAATTATGTAGATAAGGTACATGGTCACATTATTACAGGGGATATTAATATTGTCGAGAATGATTATCTGCGCAGTTTTATGACTAATGGGACTAAATTTCGAACACCATCATGTTATAATATTTTTTCTATATTAAAACAATTTAATCTGGATCTTGACCTTTTTATATATAAAATTTCAATAGATTATAATAAACCCATTGAATTTTTTAAAGAATGGAAATTAAATGTATTAAGTAATTTAAATGTTGAACTTTTCAGAAATAAGGAAAATTTTAATTTTAATGTTAAACAACTAAATAGTGAAATAAAGAATTTACAAAACAAATTTATTATTACTTATGTTGATAAATCACCAAACAACTATGCTTTCATCTGCAAAAAATATTATTCACAGCTAATATCTAATGCAATAAATACAAGTTTAAATTTTAAAAAAACTAATCTTAATACAATTATTAATAATCGACATATATTTCAATATTATAAATTGCTAAAAATTAAAAATTACAACTTTAATTATCCATACATTGTTGTTATACCTAAATTTCATAAAACTCCTATAAAATTTAGAACTGTAACTATAGGCTGTAATACGTATAATAATAATGCAAGTAAATTTCTATTAACTATTCTCACTAAATTGTTTGAACTTACAAAACTAAAAGATAATTTGTTTAGCATAAAAAATAGTTTTCAACTTGTCAATAATATAAAAAATTTAAATAACATAACTTACATGAAGACGTTTGACTTTAATGACTTATTTAATAATATTGATATCAAGGATATGTTCAGGATTGTCAATTTATTATACAAAGAATACAAGGATTCCATAAAATTAAAAAATAACATTTCTTTAAATTACTTTAAAACTTTAACTAGATTTATTCTACATCATAATTATATTGTTTTTAATGAGAATATATATATTCAATGCTGTGGATTACCACAGGGTGGTATTGTTTCTTCAATTCTTGCAGAATTATATTTATATTATTATGAACGTAATTCACATATTGCTAATTGTAAAATGTACCGTTATATAGATGATATAATTGTCTTCTATTTTAATAATAATTCAAATTATTTACTACCAATAAAATATCATAAAAATTTAAATTATAGTTTCAACCTTATGGTAAATAATGAAATTAATTTTCTTGATCTTAAGATAATTCTTAAAGATAATAAAATTTTGTTTGACATTTATGACAAAAGAAATGATTTTACATTTAAAGTTAACTTATTTACTAATTATAAGTCTTGTATACATAAATCAGTATTTGTAAATATTTTACTAAATTTTGCACATAGAATAAACAATCTTTGTTCTAATAATTTTAAAACTCAAAATTTAAAACTTATTCTTCAACATGCAGTAGAATATGGCTATCCCTTTTATTTAGTTAAGTCAATTTTACGAATATAAATTTTGCTTTCATTGGGGTTTATATGTTTGCACATTCTATCTGTTAAAACACTTACATTTTGATTACTGATATATTTGGCTAAAGAATGAATTCCTTTATGTGAGAGCTGAGTGGGAATATTTTGGTTAAATATCTTTTATTAATTAAAAAATTTAAATAGTAAATTCTAATTTTTTTTTTCTTTTCTAGGGAGAGAACTTTAAATATAATATTGTTCCAATAAGTGCGTTGCCATATTGGAGATTTAATGTTTTTTTTTTTTTTTCCCTTGCCAGGTAGAGAACATTTAACAATTTAGTTAAATGCTTTTTTATTTTTTATTTTTTGCAAGATATTAGATTCAATACGTGAGGTTAACATATTGGAAATGTTTGGTTATTTTTAGCTATCAGTGTGTGAAATCTAATTTTATTTTTCAGAATAAATAATATTTAGCAAGATGTTAGTTCCATTAAGTGTGTGTAGCCATTTTGGTATTTCTTTTAAACTTGTATTGTTATTTATAAAATGAAAATCTAATTTTATTTTTCAGGGTTAATAAAATTTTGCAAGATGTTAGTTCCAATAAGTGCATGTAGTCATATTGGTAAATCTTTTAAGCTTGCATATAATTATTTATAAAATGAAAATTTAATTTGACTTCAACAATAATATTTTAGATTTTATGGGTTTATTTATGTTTTGAAATTATTTAAATGTTGACATATGTAAAAATAAATACATAAAATAATTTTATACTGAAAATTTACTTAATCAAAATAATTAATAGTTATTTAGATATTGTTTTAATCTTTAACTAGATGGCAGCACCATATAATGATTTAAAAAAAACTATTACTATTATTCTTTAGTATTATTTTTTAGTTATTGTTTATTATAAAACCAGATGGCAGCACCATATAAATTTTCAATTTTTTTTTCTCTTTTAACTGAAAACTTGGAATACAAGTGAAATTTTTAAATATTCCAATAATATAATATATATATTAAAATTATTTAAGTTAAAAAATATTTTTAGTAAATGAATTTATAGTTTTTATATTATTTATTTGTATTTTTATATTTTAAATTAGAAATAGTTAAAATCACAATGGTTAAATTAATAACCTGCTACTTTTAGAAAATTAACTGTAATTTTAACTTGTACGTTTGAATTCACTTATTCACTTTACCATGTGCTTAGCACAAAAAATTTTTGGCTTCGGATTCTGGACAAATTTATGTTGTAATGTATAGATTTTCTTTGTCTTCCTTTGTATTTATTTGTTTATAAATGGATTTATTTTCTTCCGTTTGTTTTGTAGTGTTCTATTTTCAAAGGTATCCTTTTTTTTTTTTTTTTTTTTTTTTTTTTTTCCCCAATTTCTTTCCAATGATTGTTAGGGCTTGGAATTGTCACAAAATTTTGGCTTTAAGCTTGTGACAGTTACAGAAAACAATCATTCTTTGCTTATAATGTGGTTTCCCAGCCCTTGAAAAAGTAAATTACATTATAAGCTTGCATTTGTGTTTTTTTTTTTTTTTTTACTTATGTTTCACTTTTTGAATAAATACTTCATTTGTTAGGACTATGTTTTATAATGTGTAATTTGACATAGCTATTTGGGATAATAATTTCATTGCATTTGGTCAGTTATTTCTGTTTCAATGGTTAATTTTTGCAATAAGTTTTTATATATTGAACTTCCATAATGACCTGCTGCATTTGCGCAATCATTTGTGGATAGTTTTACTTATTTACTTTTTTTTTACTATTAATTTTTATATTCGTAAGAATATCGATCACTTGCAGCCCAATTAGATATTCATCTAATTACAGCCCAAATTTTGGCAAAATATATATATTTTCATAATTATTAAATACATTATTTTAATGCTGCTTATGCGCAAAATTTGATGTATTTCTTGTAGTTCAAATTAATTTTACCTTGCTGCATTATAACTTTTTGTAATGTTGCTATTGAAATAACATATTAATATGGCCGTTTGCATTGTTTTTGTTTGTGTCCTACTGATATGGTCATCTTGCATTTTGAATAATTTGTATAGGTTATTCTGTATGGGCTTATATAGTTAAAATATTTTAAATGTATGAACTATGGTATTTTTATACCAGTTATGATGAGATTATCTTTTTTCTATGTAAATATTGTAATTTATTAAAATTTATGTAATCAAGGTTTATTATTATTATTATTATTTATATTATTATTTTTCTTTATATAACTAATTTAGTGATTTTAGGTATAAATTAAACTAGAAATCAAATTAGTCTAGAAATCAAATGACAAATTTGTTTTGATTATTGATACTTATTAACCTAGCAATCAAATAAATTGTAGTACTAATTTTATAATATATTATTTTATATTATTTACAACTTTATGTTCATTTATATTTAAAAATTGTCTTATATTTTATAATATACAATTCTCATTATGGCAAGTACTAAAAAAGTTTTAGCGACTGGCAATTTAGGCTTTAATAATAATATTAGGCCTAATGCTCGGTACATGGAAATTGACAGGGATTTCTTTGGATCGTCAAACAGTTACCTGTCTTATTGTCCCACAGTAAATCTCAAATTTAAAAAATGTTCATCACCACGCTGCTTAACTTGCCCACATGCAGATCCACTACAAATTGTTAATAGTTCTAACTCGAAAATTAATGTATTCTTTTGTAAAGCATACAATATTATTTATTCGATTAATTGCAATATGTGTAAGATGGAATATATTGGTCAATCATGTAATCCACTGCACTTCAGAATCAATCAACATAGACAGGATATTATAAAAAATAATTCTATAAATGTTGAGCATATGCACTTTAGACAACATGACTTTAAAGATATTACTATTAAAATCCTGAGTATGCACAAAAATTTCAGTGATAGACTACTTTATGAATCCATTTATATCAAATCCCGTAACTCTTTATATCCTTATGGTCTAAATTCTAAGTTATTTAATCGCACAAACATTGTTTATACAAATACTAATAAACATGAACATTATACTAGCACTTATGCTAATTTAAATCATAAAGTAAATACAAAAACTACACGTACAAAAAGGGGTAAATATGGTACTAATACACAGTATATTTCTAGTAATGATATTATACAGCAATTATCTAATATGGAAAATGAATTCACTAATACTTTCAATTGGTTTGATATAAGGAAACATATTTTTTCGATCAAAAAGAAAAATCTTAATAATTATTATAAAGTATTTTTAACATTAAATTTATCACCACATTTTAGTGATGTATATTTTGATCTTCTATTATATAGAATTAATCAACTTAATGTAAAAATTTCAAAAAATACTTATAAAAAAACTAACAATACTCAACTTATAATCACTTTTTCCAATATAGTACTTAATAAAATTAATATACACAATGTAATTAATAACAATAACAAATTCCCCATAAAAAATTTTACAATACATAAATCATACAAATACAATGTTACACTTGGACGTAGAATTTTCAATTACAATAATTTTGCAAAATTTCTTACATCAAATGATAAACCTCCGTGCTTATGTAATAATCCTAGTTTTAGTAATTATGTAGATAAGGTACATGGTCACATTATTACAGGGGATATTAATATTGTCGAGAATGATTATCTGCGCAGTTTTATGACTAATGGGACTAAATTTCGAACACCATCATGTTATAATATTTTTTCTATATTAAAACAATTTAATCTGGATCTTGACCTTTTTATATATAAAATTTCAATAGATTATAATAAACCCATTGAATTTTTTAAAGAATGGAAATTAAATGTATTAAGTAATTTAAATGTTGAACTTTTCAGAAATATGGAAAATTTTAATTTTAATGTTAAACAACTAAATAGTGAAATAAAGAATTTACAAAACAAATTTATTATTA
Organism: Maratus michaelseni; assembly: GCA_963931845.1. Taxonomy (NCBI): domain Eukaryota; kingdom Metazoa; phylum Arthropoda; class Arachnida; order Araneae; family Salticidae; genus Maratus; species Maratus michaelseni. The sequence goes on from OZ007588.1 coordinate 156,278,513, forward strand.
CTTATGTTGATAAATCACCAAACAACTATGCTTTCATCTGCAAAAAATATTATTCACAGCTAATATCTAATGCAATAAATACAAGTTTAAATTTTAAAAAAACTAATCTTAATACAATTATTAATAATCGACATATATTTCAATATTATAAATTGCTAAAAATTAAAAATTACAACTTTAATTATCCATACATTGTTGTTATACCTAAATTTCATAAAACTCCTATAAAATTTAGAACTGTAACTATAGGCTGTAATACGTATAATAATAATGCAAGTAAATTTCTATTAACTATTCTCACTAAATTGTTTGAACTTACAAAACTAAAAGATAATTTGTTTAGCATAAAAAATAGTTTTCAACTTGTCAATAATATAAAAAATTTAAATAACATAACTTACATGAAGACGTTTGACTTTAATGACTTATTTAATAATATTGATATCAAGGATATGTTCAGGATTGTCAATTTATTATACAAAGAATACAAGGATTCCATAAAATTAAAAAATAACATTTCTTTAAATTACTTTAAAACTTTAACTAGATTTATTCTACATCATAATTATATTGTTTTTAATGAGAATATATATATTCAATGCTGTGGATTACCACAGGGTGGTATTGTTTCTTCAATTCTTGCAGAATTATATTTATATTATTATGAACGTAATTCACATATTGCTAATTGTAAAATGTACCGTTATATAGATGATATAATTGTCTTCTATTTTAATAATAATTCAAATTATTTACTACCAATAAAATATCATAAAAATTTAAATTATAGTTTCAACCTTATGGTAAATAATGAAATTAATTTTCTTGATCTTAAGATAATTCTTAAAGATAATAAAATTTTGTTTGACATTTATGACAAAAGAAATGATTTTACATTTAAAGTTAACTTATTTACTAATTATAAGTCTTGTATACATAAATCAGTATTTGTAAATATTTTACTAAATTTTGCACATAGAATAAACAATCTTTGTTCTAATAATTTTAAAACTCAAAATTTAAAACTTATTCTTCAACATGCAGTAGAATATGGCTATCCCTTTTATTTAGTTAAGTCAATTTTACGAATATAAATTTTGCTTTCATTGGGGTTTATATGTTTGCACATTCTATCTGTTAAAACACTTACATTTTGATTACTGATATATTTGGCTAAAGAATGAATTCCTTTATGTGAGAGCTGAGTGGGAATATTTTGGTTAAATATCTTTTATTAATTAAAAAATTTAAATAGTAAATTCTAATTTTTTTTTTCTTTTCTAGGGAGAGAACTTTAAATATAATATTGTTCCAATAAGTGCGTTGCCATATTGGAGATTTAATGTTTTTTTTTTTCCCTTGCCAGGTAGAGAACATTTAACAATTTAGTTAAATGCTTTTTTATTTTTTATTTTTTGCAAGATATTAGATTCAATACGTGAGGTTAACATATTGGAAATGTTTGGTTATTTTTAGCTATCAGTGTGTGAAATCTAATTTTATTTTTCAGAATAAATAATATTTAGCAAGATGTTAGTTCCATTAAGTGTGTGTAGCCATTTTGGTATTTCTTTTAAACTTGTATTGTTATTTATAAAATGAAAATCTAATTTTATTTTTCAGGGTTAATAAAATTTTGCAAGATGTTAGTTCCAATAAGTGCATGTAGTCATATTGGTAAATCTTTTAAGCTTGCATATAATTATTTATAAAATGAAAATTTAATTTGACTTCAACAATAATATTTTAGATTTTATGGGTTTATTTATGTTTTGAAATTATTTAAATGTTGACATATGTAAAAATAAATACATAAAATAATTTTATACTGAAAATTTACTTAATCAAAATAATTAATAGTTATTTAGATATTGTTTTAATCTTTAACTAGATGGCAGCACCATATAATGATTTAAAAAAAACTATTACTATTATTCTTTAGTATTATTTTTTAGTTATTGTTTATTATAAAACCAGATGGCAGCACCATATAAATTTTCAATTTTTTTTTCTCTTTTAACTGAAAACTTGGAATACAAGTGAAATTTTTAAATATTCCAATAATATAATATATATATTAAAATTATTTAAGTTAAAAAATATTTTTAGTAAATGAATTTATAGTTTTTATATTATTTATTTGTATTTTTATATTTTAAATTAGAAATAGTTAAAATCACAATGGTTAAATTAATAACCTGCTACTTTTAGAAAATTAACTGTAATTTTAACTTGTACGTTTGAATTCACTTATTCACTTTACCATGTGCTTAGCACAAAAAATTTTTGGCTTCGGATTCTGGACAAATTTATGTTGTAATGTATAGATTTTCTTTGTCTTCCTTTGTATTTATTTGTTTATAAATGGATTTATTTTCTTCCGTTTGTTTTGTAGTGTTCTATTTTCAAAGGTATCCTTTTTTTTTTTTTTTTTTTTTTTTTTTTTTTTTTTCCCAATTTCTTTCCAATGATTGTTAGGGCTTGGAATTGTCACAAAATTTTGGCTTTAAGCTTGTGACAGTTACAGAAAACAATCATTCTTTGCTTATAATGTGGTTTCCCAGCCCTTGAAAAAGTAAATTACATTATAAGCTTGCATTTGTGTTTTTTTTTTTTTTTTTACTTATGTTTCACTTTTTGAATAAATACTTCATTTGTTAGGACTATGTTTTATAATGTGTAATTTGACATAGCTATTTGGGATAATAATTTCATTGCATTTGGTCAGTTATTTCTGTTTCAATGGTTAATTTTTGCAATAAGTTTTTATATATTGAACTTCCATAATGACCTGCTGCATTTGCGCAATCATTTGTGGATAGTTTTACTTATTTACTTTTTTTTTACTATTAATTTTTATATTCGTAAGAATATCGATCACTTGCAGCCCAATTAGATATTCATCTAATTACAGCCCAAATTTTGGCAAAATATATATATTTTCATAATTATTAAATACATTATTTTAATGCTGCTTATGCGCAAAATTTGATGTATTTCTTGTAGTTCAAATTAATTTTACCTTGCTGCATTATAACTTTTTGTAATGTTGCTATTGAAATAACATATTAATATGGCCGTTTGCATTGTTTTTGTTTGTGTCCTACTGATATGGTCATCTTGCATTTTGAATAATTTGTATAGGTTATTCTGTATGGGCTTATATAGTTAAAATATTTTAAATGTATGAACTATGGTATTTTTATACCAGTTATGATGAGATTATCTTTTTTCTATGTAAATATTGTAATTTATTAAAATTTATGTAATCAAGGTTTATTATTATTATTATTATTTATATTATTATTTTTCTTTATATAACTAATTTAGTGATTTTAGGTATAAATTAAACTAGAAATCAAATTAGTCTAGAAATCAAATGACAAATTTGTTTTGATTATTGATACTTATTAACCTAGCAATCAAATAAATTGTAGTACTAATTTTATAATATATTATTTTATATTATTTACAACTTTATGTTCATTTATATTTAAAAATTGTCTTATATTTTATAATATACAATTCTCATTATGGCAAGTACTAAAAAAGTTTTAGCGACTGGCAATTTAGGCTTTAATAATAATATTAGGCCTAATGCTCGGTACATGGAAATTGACAGGGATTTCTTTGGATCGTCAAACAGTTACCTGTCTTATTGTCCCACAGTAAATCTCAAATTTAAAAAATGTTCATCACCACGCTGCTTAACTTGCCCACATGCAGATCCACTACAAATTGTTAATAGTTCTAACTCGAAAATTAATGTATTCTTTTGTAAAGCATACAATATTATTTATTCGATTAATTGCAATATGTGTAAGATGGAATATATTGGTCAATCATGTAATCCACTGCACTTCAGAATCAATCAACATAGACAGGATATTATAAAAAATAATTCTATAAATGTTGAGCATATGCACTTTAGACAACATGACTTTAAAGATATTACTATTAAAATCCTGAGTATGCACAAAAATTTCAGTGATAGACTACTTTATGAATCCATTTATATCAAATCCCGTAACTCTTTATATCCTTATGGTCTAAATTCTAAGTTATTTAATCGCACAAACATTGTTTATACAAATACTAATAAACATGAACATTATACTAGCACTTATGCTAATTTAAATCATAAAGTAAATACAAAAACTACACGTACAAAAAGGGGTAAATATGGTACTAATACACAGTATATTTCTAGTAATGATATTATACAGCAATTATCTAATATGGAAAATTAATTCACTAATACTTTCAATTGGTTTGATATAAGGAAACATATTTTTTCGATCAAAAAGAAAAATCTTAATAATTATTATAAAGTATTTTTAACATTAAATTTATCACCACATTTTAGTGATGTATATTTTGATCTTCTATTATATAGAATCAATCAACTTAATGTAAAAATTTCAAAAAATACTTATAAAAAAACTAACAATACTCAACTTATAATCACTTTTTCCAATATAGTACTTAATAAAATTAATATACACAATGTAATTAATAACAATAACAAATTCCCCATAAAAAATTTTACAATACATAAATCATACAAATACAATGTTACACTTGGACGTAGAATTTTCAATTACAATAATTTTGCAAAATTTCTTACATCAAATGATAAACCTCCGTGCTTATGTAATAATCCTAGTTTTAGTAATTATGTAGATAAGGTACATGGTCACATTATTACAGGGGATATTAATATTGTCGAGAATGATTATCTGCGCAGTTTTATGACTAATGGGACTAAATTTCGAACACCATCATGTTATAATATTTTTTCTATATTAAAACAATTTAATCTGGATCTTGACCTTTTTATATATAAAATTTCAATAGATTATAATAAACCCATTGAATTTTTTAAAGAATGGAAATTAAATGTATTAAGTAATTTAAATGTTGAACTTTTCAGAAATATGGAAAATTTTAATTTTAATGTTAAACAACTAAATAGTGAAATAAAGAATTTACAAAACAAATTTATTATTACTTATGTTGATAAATCACCAAACAACTATGCTTTCATCTGCAAAAAATATTATTCACAGCTAATATCTAATGCAATAAATACAAGTTTAAATTTTAAAAAAACTAATCTTAATACAATTATTAATAATCGACATATATTTCAATATTATAAATTGCTAAAAATTAAAAATTACAACTTTAATTATCCATACATTGTTGTTATACCTAAATTTCATAAAACTCCTATAAAATTTAGAACTGTAACTATAGGCTGTAATACGTATAATAATAATGCAAGTAAATTTCTATTAACTATTCTCACTAAATTGTTTGAACTTACAAAACTAAAAGATAATTTGTTTAGCATAAAAAATAGTTTTCAACTTGTCAATAATATAAAAAATTTAAATAACATAACTTACATGAAGACGTTTGACTTTAATGACTTATTTAATAATATTGATATCAAGGATATGTTCAGGATTGTCAATTTATTATACAAAGAATACAAGGATTCCATAAAATTAAAAAATAACATTTCTTTAAATTACTTTAAAACTTTAACTAGATTTATTCTACATCATAATTATATTGTTTTTAATGAGAATATATATATTCAATGCTGTGGATTACCACAGGGTGGTATTGTTTCTTCAATTCTTGCAGAATTATATTTATATTATTATGAACGTAATTCACATATTGCTAATTGTAAAATGTACCGTTATATAGATGATATAATTGTCTACTATTTTAATAATAATTCAAATTATTTACTACCAATAAAATATCATAAAAATTTAAATTATAGTTTCAACCTTATGGTAAATAATGAAATTAATTTTCTTGATCTTAAGATAATTCTTAAAGATAATAAAATTTTGTTTGACATTTATGACAAAAGAAATGATTTTACATTTAAAGTTAACTTATTTACTAATTATAAGTCTTGTATACATAAATCAGTATTTGTAAATATTTTACTAAATTTTGCACATAGAATAAACAATCTTTGTTCTAATAATTTTAAAACTCAAAATTTAAAACTTATTCTTCAACATGCAGTAGAATATGGCTATCCCTTTTATTTAGTTAAGTCAATTTTACGAATATAAATTTTGCTTTCATTGGGGTTTATATGTTTGCACATTCTATCTGTTAAAACACTTACATTTTGATTACTGATATATTTGGCTAAAGAATGAATTCCTTTATGTGAGAGCTGAGTGGGAATATTTTGGTTAAATATCTTTTATTAATTAAAAAATTTAAATAGTAAATTCTAATTTTTTTTTTCTTTTCTAGGGAGAGAACTTTAAATATAATATTGTTCCAATAAGTGCGTTGCCATATTGGAGATTTAATGTTTTTTTTTTTTCCCTTGCCAGGTAGAGAACATTTAACAATTTAGTTAAATGCTTTTTTATTTTTTATTTTTTGCAAGATATTAGATTCAATACGTGAGGTTAACATATTGGAAATGTTTGGTTATTTTTAGCTATCAGTGTGTGAAATCTAATTTTATTTTTCAGAATAAATAATATTTAGCAAGATGTTAGTTCCATTAAGTGTGTGTAGCCATTTTGGTATTTCTTTTAAACTTGTATTGTTATTTATAAAATGAAAATCTAATTTTATTTTTCAGGGTTAATAAAATTTTGCAAGATGTTAGTTCCAATAAGTGCATGTAGTCATATTGGTAAATCTTTTAAGCTTGCATATAATTATTTATAAAATGAAAATTTAATTTGACTTCAACAATAATATTTTAGATTTTATGGGTTTATTTATGTTTTGAAATTATTTAAATGTTGACATATGTAAAAATAAATAGATAAAATAATTTTATACTGAAAATTTACTTAATCAAAATAATTAATAGTTATTTAGATATTGTTTTAATCTTTAACTAGATGGCAGCACCATATAATGATTTAAAAAAAACTATTACTATTATTCTTTAGTATTATTTTTTAGTTATTGTTTATTATAAAACCAGATGGCAGCACCATATAAATTTTCAATTTTTTTTTCTCTTTTAACTGAAAACTTGGAATACAAGTGAAATTTTTAAATATTCCAATAATATAATATATATATTAAAATTATTTAAGTTAAAAAATATTTTTAGTAAATGAATTTATAGTTTTTATATTATTTATTTGTATTTTTATATTTTAAATTAGAAATAGTTAAAATCACAATGGTTAAATTAATAACCTGCTACTTTTAGAAAATTAACTGTAATTTTAACTTGTACGTTTGAATTCACTTATTCACTTTACCATGTGCTTAGCACAAAAAATTTTTGGCTTCGGATTCTGGACAAATTTATGTTGTAATGTATAGATTTTCTTTGTCTTCCTTTGTATTTATTTGTTTATAAATGGATTTATTTTCTTCCGTTTGTTTTGTAGTGTTCTATTTTCAAAGGTATCCTTTTTTTTTTTTTTTTTTTTTTTTTTTTTTCCCCAATTTCTTTCCAATGATTGTTAGGGCTTGGAATTGTCACAAAATTTTGGCTTTAAGCTTGTGACAGTTACAGAAAACAATCATTCTTTGCTTATAATGTGGTTTCCCAGCCCTTGAAAAAGTAAATTACATTATAAGCTTGCATTTGTGTTTTTTTTTTTTTTTTTTTTTTTTTTTTTACTTATGTTTCACTTTTTGAATAAATACTTCATTTGTTAGGACTATGTTTTATAATGTGTAATTTGACATAGCTATTTGGGATAATAATTTCATTGCATTTGGTCAGTTATTTCTGTTTCAATGGTTAATTTTTGCAATAAGTTTTTATATATATATATATATATATATATATATATTGGCTGATCTACCCGGCGTTGCCCGGTTCAGTTAAAAAATAGCTCAATACGCGAAGACACTCAAAAAATCGCTGAATGAATTCCGAATAAACTTTATTGAAAAGTATATAGAAGTTTAAAATCAAAATATGGACAAATCGTAGCGAATCCCAAAAAATCGCTAACACTCAAAAATAATGTTTTCAACAGTCACTATATTTATTAATATTTATATAAAACAATGTATTTATTATAAATATGAGTCTCTTGGAGCATAATAATATAATTTGTATATGTGTGAAATATGTAATATTTGTTTGTGTTGTGTTTAAAACCTTATCATGTGCATTTTATTTCACAAGGATAGCGCTACGCAACACTTATATCCAGCAGGAAATTATTGCGAACTTGACGAACACTGTATGCATGAATCCTTATGTAGTCAGGTAGATTAGCGCAGATTGCTGAGCTTGGTCATTAAAGATCAACCTTTGGCTAAAATCATGCCCTGGTGATAATTTTTAACAACATGATCACCCTGATCTACCGATCAAATACCTTGTGATACAGACTTACTTATCGAATAAGAGGAACGCTTAGGGCATTTTTTCCTGTGTCCGTGTACATACCTAAGAATTTGTGACAGCTTTCCTTAAGACAAAAGTGCACATCGACAAATCAGCTTCAATTGTAATGTCTGTGATAACGAAAAGAAAATTTCCCTAATGCTACAAACCGTCGTATGGTACCTTGTCTGACAGCTGTTCTGCTGAATGACTGATGACTTGTTGAACATTTGTAAGCTGATATTCAATCGCAATACGGCAAGTCAGAATTTTAGTAATTTTAGTAACTGTGTATATTTAAATGAATTTCTTTAAAATGTATTTTTATTAAATAATAAAATTTCATAGTTCAGCTTAACTTTATTTACATTTCGAAAGAATATTATTTGATTTAAAATTAATTTAAGAACATAATTAAGTTTGTGGTTTAAAATGATTGTTGATATAAATATATCACAAATTCGAAGGCCTATAGATAATATATTTCATTTTTTGCTAAAAGGCGTGAAATAAAGTAGTGGAAAAAAATCTATATTCAAATTTTCTACATGCAACGGCTTTACCAAAGCCTTTTTGAAGACAATTGAGAATATCACAGCAATTTATTATATTTCGTGCAACTGTTGAATATTCTCAATTGTGTTGAAAAGTTTTCGGTGAAATCTAAATAAAGTTTCTGTATATACATTTTTTTACTGTTTTGTCTACTGTTTTATTTAACACATTTTAACGATTAGTGAAGTATATTTATATAAATATAGATTATTTTATAATAAAAAATTTATTTATTTCTTAAATTATTTTATAAGACTGTGATGTATTACTTATGATTATAAAATATTTATTATAAAGAAAAACAAATTGTGACAGAAAAATAAAATTAGTTTATTATTATTATCTTTTTATTTGAATTATTATTCTGTTCATATATACAAAAAAATAATGTTTCAAGTTATTTTTATAAGAAAAGTATTAAAATAGTAAAATATTATTATAGGAAAAAATTTAATATATTTTTAAGCAAAATTTGATATGTTATGTACAACATTAATTATATTTTTGAAGCAAATGCAGTTAAGTTTAGTAAAGTGGACTATTTCTTTCTTTTTTTCTTGTTTGTAAAATAGTGTGTGGTAGAAAAGTTAATTTTCTCTGGTATATTTCATATGTTTACATAAAAAATACAACGTGATTATAAATCAATTTTCATTAATAAATTTCATGCCATAAATTTAGTTATAAATTTATTTCGTTGTTCTGAAATGTAAGACAAAAATTATTTTCAGTGCAGTATATAATTCCAAACCAATAATTTTCAAGTAAAGAGTCCTCTATTTTTTAAGAAATTGAAATAGTAAAGCAAAAATGCATATAAATTTTGTTTTAACATAAAAAATAAATAAATGTAGAACATATTTTGTATTCCAAATTAAGAAATATTCGCTAAAACAAAAATTGTGTCCATGTTCTAATTAACTGAACACAAATTAAAAAAATAAATAAATTTGTTTCTTTTTTTTTCTTTTTTGGAGTCTGGCATGTATTGTTTAATTCCATCATTAATTTTTTGAAACAAAGCATTTGTTAATTAACTCATTACTGCTATAAAATCGAAAATTCTCGAACGGAAATTCAGAAGTAATTATTTTTATTTTAAGGAATAAAAGTTAAACTAATTACAACAAAATTTCCTCTAAATATATATTTTTAATTTTTTTTTTGAAAATAACAAAGTGCATCTGTATTTATAATTAAATTTATCCATTGATTTTTATCATTTTATATGTATTAAACGCTTGCATAGGCATTTACGTTACAAGTAATTTGAAAAAAAAACGAACTTTGTTTGATAGATTTTATGCATCTTATTAAACTTTTTGTAAAGAACATATATTTCAACATTTTATTATAGAAAATAAAGAACATAAAAAATGCCGAAACGGCAATTGAGGCTTACGTAGAAGTTTTTAGTGTCTGTGTGTGTATGTAATCGCGATAACTGCCGCACAAATCATCTGGTTAGTCTTTAATTAGTACGTTGGTGAGGTATTCGGAATTAGCTGTATAGTTTTTGTATAAATTTTGTTCCACCGCGTTTGAAAAATATACAGCATTTTTTTGTATAAACATAGAAAAACATTTGTGAAATCAAACGATTTTCAAATTTTAACTTTTCACATTTAAAATAGAATGACGCATTTGGATAATTGATTTAAATTTTAATTTAGGGATTGTTACAATTTCCCAATGGGAATATTAATGTCAAATTCAAATGTCAAACATTAGAATTTTGAGTAGTTTTTCGAAAAAATATAAAGCATATTAACTTTTAAATTATATATTTTTTTAAGCAAGAGTTATTGTATTTTCTTTTTCACTTTACCAGCTGCCTAGACACTCTATTTCTTAATGTGTCATTTCAAGAAAATTTATTAAAATAATGATCCTAACTTTCACAATTACAAAAGATTTGGAAAAGATAAAGTTTAAATAAAATATATATTAGCTAATCTTACATAACCAATCTTACATAATTAAAGGACAAGATTATCGTCAAACAAGAACGATGCAAGAAATAATGTTGTTTAAAATGAATAAAGATAATTGTTGAAGAACTGTCACAAAAACAAATATATTGTGATAATCACACTCGCTAAAAACCGCCATTTGGCAGAAATGTCGGTTGCGTAAGATTACGCAAAAGGTTAAATTTTTACAAATAAGTGAATGTGTTGTAACTAAATTTCAAATTAACATTTTGGTGATTCACTGACGAAGTTACAGAGTATACTAGCTTTGTCAAGATCTATTAAAAAACATGAACTCAATCGTGTACTTTCTCAAACTTTTCTCAATCTCGTACTCTTAATCTTGTACTTTCTCAATCTTCTTTCAATCTTGCACTTTCAATCTTGTACGTTCTCAATCTTTTCTCAATCTCGTCCTCTCAATCTTGTACTTACTCAATCTTTTCTCAAACTTTTACTATCAATCTTGAAGAGCAAGACAAATCCTATACATCTACATACTGCTCACTATACATAACAACCATACATACTCGAATGCTAAAGTACATAACAAATGAAAAGTATCCTTCCTGTCGCTAGTGATCTGTCCGATTTGTGTAAAAGTATACGTATAATCTAAAATTATTAAATTACGTACTTCAGGATGTTAGATATTGTGTGAAGTGTGATTAAAATTAAAATGTCTTGCACAATTAACGTTAAGGGCTCTGATCTAAATATATGGTATTAACATATTATAACCTTGAATTATTTAAAAAATATTTCTTGTTTACGCAAATAATATTCATTTTATTTTTAAATGAAGAGCAATTAATACATTTTATAAAAATGTTAAAACGTTTGTTTAACACAGACGTCTATTTCCATTTTAGATGTCATCTAAATTGTGTTTATAGTTAGAAAAAAAAGTCAGTTACTTTTTATAGGTGTCACTAAAAAATTGTTAGTGTTTTTAACTTAAAAGTTTTAGCTAATTGAAATTTTGATAACTTGTTTAAGTATTAACAAAGAATGCTACATGTTGCAATAGAGATGAAACTATGTTTAAGTAACACATTGATAAGTCTCACATAAGTCTCATTTTTATGATCAATCAGTATATTTTTGTTACTGAACAAGTCTTTAATTAGTTAAGATTAGGATTTTTTACTGTAACATGGAAGTGTCTTTTTCATTACAAAGTTTAGTATAGTTTATGAGAAATCACTGTTTGGCTAAACGATTGTGCATACGTGAAGTCTCTGGAAAATGATCTATGGGGTAGGTCGATTGTGTAAAACAAATACTCTGCTCGTGCTGGACGACGAAGGCTCGTAAGTGGTTAAGTAATTAAAAGAAAATTTTTAAAGAATCATGGACTATAAAAATAGAGCCCCGTAAAAATAAACTTGATATTATATTTTTTTATTTATGTTTTAAGTCTAAATAATATTACGATTCTTCAAATGGAAGAAAAAATATTCAGAACAAAAACCGCGAAAATTGAATTATAAACTTTGTGGACGCTACATTTGAAAAAGTATTTAGTTTTCTCCATCATGTATGATAATTTTGTTTTGCAACTTTGAAATATTGCTGAAGATCTATAAAATTTGTAAAACGAAAAATAGAATTCATCATGAAATGAACTATTTTTTTTTAACTGGGATAAGTAAAGGACATTTACTGACCTCGAAGAATTAACAGGGATTCGCACTCACAACTACACTTTTGCTGCAATAAAACATTATGGAATTTCTAAAAGGTACCGTTTTAAAAATCATTGGGTATAAATCGTTTTTTATTGGTTCCTGGTAAATAAATCATTATTTATTAGTCCTGTGTGTATGAATATTTATTTTTTAAAGATAGCAGATCGTTTCTACTAAGGGCCAAAAAGTTATTGAAAGTTTAACTGGAAAGAGTGACGTGATAGAGAAATTTTCATGCGATTTTCGTTTTTCAGTATGAAAAATATATAAAACACACATTGAATTCTCTGTAGGAAAAATCGTGTAGACTAAAATAATTGCCAAATCCTGTATTCTTATAAATATTGTCTGTGATGGAAATGTTAACTATACGACTCTCGGAATAAAAGTGGATTTTAAAATAAAAGTAAAACATGTGGACAATAATAAAAAGAGTTTTATGTATAGATTGTACGTGGTAGCTTTTGATATTTTCAAACAAGTATCATCGGGAAAAAATCACATTAAGTTTTTATTTCTTCCTATTTAATTCGTTCAAATGAAAATGCTGTCTTAAATAAAACCCTGGTAAACATTGATGTGTCTATAATTTTATTTATAAAGCTTTTCTTTTTCTTAGGATAATAGTAATATGGATTTCTTTTAATATATGTAGTTTACCATACAGCGACGAAATGTACGTTTTTGTTGCAGTATGAGATTTATTTCTACACTTGCTGAAAAAATTTATAATTTAATAAAAACCTATACTAAACAAACTTGAAGTATCGCATTTATTCTTGCAATTTTTGGTTAAAATATATTTTAACATGCCTCGGATATTCCGAGAAAGTTTCACAAAATTTGATAATTATAAATTTCACTAAAAGGATGTTTACTGCATCCATCTCTCCTTAAATCAGTTTGAGTTAAAATATTTTAATTTAATTTTTACACATTATGATTTCTGTATCAGTAAGCTGCATACACATATTTCTGAATCCACTTAATTATTTTTAATAAAGGGTCGTTTTGGTGTATTTTATGAAATAAATGATTGTATTATTTACATTAATGGAAAACTTTTATTAATGAAAAATAAAAATTATAAATAAATGGTATTTTTAAATGTAATTTGACACACAGTTTCATCATACTAATACTGTTTCAAAACAATTAAGAAGATGAAGCGTATTCATAAAACAAAACAATAATTACAAGCAGAATATACGTTTATAACTTTACCTACAAAGTATGTATTTTAACAAAACTGTCAACATACTAACTTTGTCTCGTGTGAAATGTGACGACATCACGAGAAAATTAATTTGGAGGGGCATTGTACTTCAACCACTGACACCAATATGTCTTGCTGCAAAATCTGACTCAGTATTTTTTGAGTGTGAAAGTTAGCCATTTCCAGGATTTTTTGAATTAATAACTTATCAATGTCATGTAAAAACTTATTAAAATATTTTGAAAAGTGTTTTTTGATACTGTAAGTTAAAGACGCATTTTTATTGCCTATTCAAAATAAAATAAAAATGTGGTACATCAACAAACTACGCAGTGCAGACAGGAGATTACCATGAAGCATTTTCTAAGCAATATTTAACAGTCACCTTAATGCAGATTGTAAATAAATGAATTTGAGGAGACACACGAAAAATTGCTTGTGTTGCACTAAAAATGGCACGGTGTGTTTTAAAAAGAAAAATGTATATTATGTTTACTACTATAAATGTATCTAGAACATTTTAATATTTTAATGCCTGAGGAAGACCACTCGGCTGAGGGCGAACCCAGCCGTTGAGCGTTTAATGTCTTCCCCGGCTAGCTCCCCGGCACGCAGGGATTAAACGTGGCAGTACAAGCTTCGCCAATGGCTGGTCCTGCCGGGCAAAGCCCCACGCGACAGGTGGCAGGAACTAAAGACATACAAAAAAAAAAAAAATAATACAGGGTCTGTCGCTGGAACCAGCGTTCCTACGCGACAAGGAGCGACAGACAGGGTAGACGAGGTCCACAGGTGCGCCTGCACCAGTTGTACAGTCCGCTAATTTAGTAGAAAGGTGCAGTTCTTAGGTAAGACTGCACCAATTGTACAGTTCGTAAATGACGGCACTTGAGATGTGGACGTGCTAGTGTGAGATTCCCACGCGACAAGGAGCGCCACGCAATTGCGCTGGAACCCTCACACTGGATGGAGGCTGGATGCACTTCGTGTTAGATGTAACGATACGTTGCTTGCTGACCAAACTTGCGGTTCCCGATAAAAATAAATTAATTAATGGGGACTCAGCCCCTGCTAGGAAGAGAACATTACTTGCGGATGAGAGAAACAATTAAGCTGCAAAACAGCTAAATAGAGAAAGCTAAGCAGATAAAAAATGATAGAATGATTACGTTAAGGACTAAAATAAGCGAGTTATTATTATTAATTTATGGAGAAAGAAAACTGCTTTGAATGATTAAGTTATGTTAGATAGGTGTGTTAGTAATTTGTAAATTTCTGAAAGTTTATGAGTTAAGATGGGACGCGTAATTATGTTCAGCAGCCAAGAAGGAGGTGGGTTAGAAGGAGCAGGCCTAAGATGCCAAGCAACAGTCAGTGGGCAGGAGAAGTAATAATGCATGGGGGCACCACTATCGCCGCACTCGCACACATTGGTTCGTGAAATTTTAAATTTGAAGAGGTAATTTTTAAACGGACCATGCCCGGATAAGAAAGCACTTGTATAAGGAGTGAGGTTAAGTAGTTCTCTGGAAACTTTTGGAATTAGGTTGTAAGTGTGTCTACCTTTTGTGGAGGTGTCCCAGTAGATTTGCCAGTTGGGGAGTATTTTAGATTTGAGTTTTCTGCGAATAAAAAATGGGGGTACCGGAAGAGAGAAGTCTATTGATTGGCGTTTGGTGGCTTCTTTTGCAAGGTTGTCCGCCAGCTCATTGCCAGCGATACCAATGTGTGCAGTGACGTGGCCAAGGGTAACTTTTTTGTACAGTTGGTGAAGTTTAATTTTAATTTCCAGTATGAGAGGGTGTTTTGTCCGTAGGGCAAAAATTGCTTGAAGTCCAGAAAGACTATCACTGAAAATTTAAAAATTTTCCTGCGTGGGGGAGGCAGCAATCCATTCCAAAGCATTCAGAATGGCAAACATTTCAGCTTGATATACTGAGTTATCGTCTCCAATTCTGGAGGCCCACTCATAGGTCGGCACCCCATTTACCATGGCGCAGAAGGCTGCGGCCACGCCGGTTTCAGTGCGCGACCCATCAGTGTAGATGGTTGGATGCTGCGAGGGTCTGTGACTGTTCTTGGCGATGCATACCTGTAATTGTGATGTCTCCTCCGCGGGGTGCAGGTGCCAACTTGGAACATTTCTCTGTATTATTGTTTTTGGGAAGTGTAGCATAGTAGTTGGTTCATATTCTAGGTGTTGGATTCTGTTTTTCTGGTGCTCGTATTCTAGTGATATTAGGATTGGAGGGATCCCCGTTAGTACTGTGAGTGCGTCCGTTGAGATTGGCCTATACCCTCTCACCATTTGCAGCAAGAACATCCTTTGGATCGAAACCAACTTTTCTTTGACTGCCTTGGTGAGATTTCCTCCCCAGACGCCCACACAGTAAAAGAGGATCCGTTCTATGATTGCGTGGTACCAGATTTTTATCATTGCAGGTTTAATTCCCCAAGACTTAGAAGTTAATCTGCGTGCATTGTGTTGATACTTAGTTAGTTTTGTCTTGAGGGTGTTGATGTGTTCCGTCCAGCTCCTGTGTTCGTCTATGATGATTCCTAGTAATTTAAGGTGTGTGACATGTGAAACGCTTTTCCCATAAATTCTCATTATGGGTTTGCGCTTAAGCTTCTTAGGTTTTGCGAATGTTAGGGATTGTGTTTTGTCTGTAGAGAGCTGGAGGTGGAGACGTTCCAAAAGTTGACAAAAGACCGGGAGAGCTCGAGCTGCCGAGTTTTCCAGGTCCAAACGCCTGCGGCCCGAGAGTACAAAGCTGAAGTCATCGGCGAAGGCATACAGGACGAATCTCAATTTTTCTAACTCTACTAAAAATATATTTGCAATAATTAGCCAAAGGATTGGTTCAAGGCAGGAGCCCTGAGGACAACCCTTCTGCAATTGGTGTACTGAGGACCCAGAGCCCCAGTTTATAAATATACTCCTATTGCTTAGATAAGATGCGATGACTCCCACTATGTTGCCCGGGCAGTGAATCTCTATTAGTTGTAGCAAAATGTCCCGCCACTCCGCATTATCAAAAGCACCTTTGATATCGAGGGAGACGAGCGAGGTATATTTGCCTTCCTCTATGATTTTTGTGCATGTAGAAAGGATGTCAAATAGGGCCTTGTCACATGACCGACCCTCTCTGAATCCATACTGCCTGTGGTGGAGTAGATTGTTGCTTTCCAGGAAGTGAACTAGTCTGATGACTACTAGTTTCTCCAGGAGTTTTCCTAGAGTTGGAAGCAAACAAATCGGACGGTATGATGTGGGTTCAGAGGCATCCTTTCCTTGTTTGAGGAAGTATACCACTTCGCCCTGTCTCAAAGTGAGCGGGAAGTAATTGTGCTTAAGGCACAGGTTGGCCCAACTGGTGAAAACACCGGGTATAATTTTGTGAGTGAGTTTTAGGATTTTGAAATCCACACAGTCTGGGCCTGGGGCTTTTTTGTCATTTAATGTTTTGAGTGCATTTGCTATTTCAGATTTTGAAAAGGGTTTATCTGGAGGTGAGTCGAAACGTAGGTCTGAGTTATCTATGTTTGGATATTGAGATGGGCCGAAAAGGGTTGTCGTGAGGTGCTCCATATTATGCTGTCTGGATGATCTGCTAGGCGGCAGTTCGAGCTTTATTTCGTCAAGCGTGAAGTACTTGCCTGAGAAAAATTTTTGTGCTGTGCCGAAAGGATCTGTTTGGTTGCTGCAGAAGTTCCTCCAGGCCGTTGTTCGTGCATCCAGAACACTGCGTTTGTATTTTGCCGAAAGGTGTTTGTATTTGGCACTTAGATCGCGGAAGTATTCGGTGTCTTGGTCTGTGTTGCGCAGTGCTTTAAGTTTTTTACGAAGTGCCGTGAGATGGTTTCTTTTCGTTTTGAGGTCGGATGTCCAGAAAGAAAAAATAGGTGTTCTTCGAGTGTTTTTGAGTCTAAAGGACGCTCGCGCTGCTGTTTGCATGGTTTTGATTAGTGTGGATGTAAATTCGTTAAGCTGTGCTGTGTTTGAAACGTCCTTTATCTGACTGGTGAGGAGTGATTTTTGTGTTTTGATAATGTGGGTAAATTTTTTGAAGTTGCCTCGGGTTGTGTTAAATCTACGCTGTGTTGTATAGAGTGGTGTAATTTCGAAGCCAAATTCTATGTATTTGTGATCCGAGGCGGTGTGAACATCTGAAACACGCCAATGTCTGATTTTTTGGAGTGCTTTGGAATTCACCAAGGTGTGATCAGGGAAGCCCTGAGCTATTATCTCACCTCTGATGTTTGTTTTGACAAAGGTGTGTGATGTGTTGTCTATGTTAGCTAGGGATAGTTTATGGATTGTCAGATGTTCAATAAGGGTATCCCCACGAAGGCTTTCATGATCGTAACCCCATAAGGTGGAGCTAGCGTTGAAATCACCTCCGCAGATAAAGAATAGCCTTTGCGTGATAAGTGAGCTCCACTCCTCGAGGGAATCTTCAATGTTTGTTTTGGGTGCTGCATAGGTGGAACCAACAATTAGTTTGCCCTCCTTTGCAGTAATTGTGACAAATGCACAGTGCATGCCTGTGTAGAGATGTGAGTATTGTAGTGATGTGTTCTGGATTACTAGATGTGCACTCTTTGCTTTGGATGAGAAGATAGCCCAAGATGTGGGTATGTCCCCAAGAGTGCCATCCGGCCCGCAGTATGCGTCCTGTAGCAGGGCTATATCTATTTTATTATCGATTATATGCGCCTTAAGGGCCGCATTTGCCACTTTGCAGTGGTTAAGGTTGATTTGTAGAATTTTGATGTGACCGAAAGGGGGGGGGGGGGTCCTCTGGATTGGAGGGGGACGGAGAAGACATTGCACAGATAATAAAAATAAATTAACTAACAAGCTAAAGATAATAAGCAATAAGATTTCACTTACTAGATTAAGTTTTAATTTGTTTACCGTGAGTTGCGGGAACCGCTCAGCTGATCCATTGGTGGCCTGAAGGGGTTTGGAAGATTGGGCGAGCGGGAGTACGGATGGAAGTAGGGGAACCAAAAGTTACTCCATTCATCCTGGTGTTGAGTCTGCAGTGGGGGGATTCCCTCTGGTGGGGGTCTCGAGGTGCTGCGTTCTTGTGGTCGTGATGATGTGTTTCTGTCTTGGCGTAGTGGTGGCTGTGGCTGTGGCTGTTGTTGGTATGTTGGGTTTCTCAGTGTGGGTGGTGTTGGTGATAATTTTAGTTCTTAATACTAACTCTTAAAAGATTTCATTAGAATTAAACTGAAACTGAAACTGAAACTATTTATAGTATTTTTACGGCACATGGAAAATTTCATATAGCATTAAACTTTATTTCAAAAATTTTGCTTACATTTCATTGATATATTAATCCGGTACTTCTCTATTATCACGTCGATAACTTTTCATAACAAAAAACAATCGCCAAACTGTAAGATTAAACGCCTAAAATGCAGTCCCATTTACTTGATGTCAGAAACATTATACGTGTTTGTTATGTCATCAAGTGGTTTTTAATTCGACATTTGCGTGTATTTTTCATTATGTTTTACTGATTTATTAGATATTTCATTAATTAAAATAACAATTGTGTCCTTAAATTCTTATATTTTATTTATTTATTTATTTTGATGGTCCAATAGTTCTCCCGTTTATTTGGCGTTACAGTTTGGCGATAGTTTTTTTGTTATGAAAAGTGGTCGACTGGATAATAGAGAAGTACCATTAATCATTTAATCCTCAAGAAATATCTTCAGAGTTACCTACAATATATATATATATATATATATATATATATATATATATATATATATATATATATATATATATATATATATATATATATATATATATAAACACGCACACGAAATTTCATAAATACTACAGTGTACGTTTTGTATGTGTTATGCAATCCATGACACATTTTTTGCCTTCAATAAACGTTTCGCATATTCAGTGTCCGAAATTATTTGGAGGGAAAAAAACAGAATATATGCGGATGGATAAAAAATAGAATCATAGAAGGTTTGAATAGGATAATTTTACTTAATATTGTGATGTACTATATATCGCATTCAAACAAACAGCGGACTTTTCAAAATAAAATGAGGATGTGCCATATGGTAGGTCCAATAGTCATGAAATATGACTTTTGGTGTCAATGTTTCTTATTTCGATTTTCTGTAGTCTTATTAATTATTTAGAAAACAAAAAGTTATCTGTAAGCATTTAACTTTTTAAAAGCTACTAGTAATAATAAAAACACTTCATTTTTTCTTATTTCATTAGATTTCTGGTGCTGCGTTAACTAAATAGAATCGAGTACATTCAGCTCAGTGGTTAGCATACTGACCACAAAACTAGTATCTTTGGCTATTGTTCGAAGTTTAGAAAGCAGCGTTTTATACACGGGTTGACTGTGCAAGGTTTTCATGCATCACCCTACACGTTAACGATAATTCGGGTCACTTTCCCTTCATAGTCTTCCCTGAATGCATTCTTTTTATAGTAAAACGGATAAAACTGCTTAAAAATATCCCATACATTTTTGTTCTCTATTAAACAGCAAAATATTAAGAAGAGTTAAAAATGTATTTGGGAACAATTATAATATAGATATTTTTTATCCGAAACATGGATATTATCGCTGCTACTAAACTCTATTAAAAAGACCAATGTTTATTAATATAGCAAGAAGGTTTACGAAAATATAATATAACCTCTCCCGTTTCCGCCACGATACCAACAACTGTCACTTTAGACATCATAAATCAGTAGAATTCCGAGATTTGATGAAGCATTTCTGAAACAAATGTTTATTTTGATGACATAAATTTCCGGAAACGTTTCTAAGAAATTTTCACAGTGGTATTATTTCGGTAAAATAGGTTTTCATAACCCAGAATATTGGTTTTTCGAATGTTATCAATTTTCAATGAACGTTTTCAGCGGTATAACAGAATTTATACACGCAAGCGTAACAAAATAATGCTAATGTTAAGACTGTTAATTTAACATTTTTGTCTGCTGCACATGTTTGTTGAGCATGAAAATGTGTACCTGAGAAACAGATAGTTAGAGAAACGATTTCCGGTTTGTGTAAACAGTATCAAAACTGCTCGGAAACGTTTTCAAAAATTACGGACAGCAAAATAATGGTATTTTCCGAAATGATATTTTAAATATTGAAAATGTAATGTTTTTGGAGGTTTTGCAAGATAATGGAACGCTTTTCTGAATAGTGGTTATCCCGGAAAAGGTTATATCATTCTATAGTAAACCTTCATGCTAGATCAAGAGATATTTTTTCCTTTTTTACAGAGCACTGTTAAAATAAGCGATTTTTTATTAAAGAAATGACGAAGCATAGCTTAAAAATTCCTATATACACTGTAAAAAAAATTTCCTGAAAAAAATACGGAAATTGTAATGGCAATCGCGACGCCAGTACTATTTCCGTATTTTAACGGGAAAAAATTCCGTAAATTCAAGGAAATTTTACGTGATTTCTGAAATATCTGTTTTTAAATTTTCGTTTTTTAACAGATATCTTCCGTATTTTTTAGATATTTTTATATCGTTAAAATAAATTTTATAGAACCAATATATATATATATATATTTCGCAAGGGACATCTTCTAACACTTTTTTTTCTTTCATTTCTGTGCGAGTTTTCAGTAAATAACCAACACTTGTGACGAAGGGGCTCGAACGCGGAAATTTCTGTGTAGTAAACTGGCGGGTAGTACCATTACGCTAGGACCGGACACTTCGTTCCCTCAAATGTTGTTATTTATTTTACATACTTTTAACTTTTAATGATGCAAAAACTTAAAGGTTTATAGTTAGATGGATTTTTTCAATATTTTATTTTCATAATTTTTAATATCTTGCTTTATTTTTTTATGCTTTATAACAGATAAGTTTTAACTTTTTATGTATTATATGCGTAAAACATTGTATTATTACTAATTATTGCTTCTTTTTGCAATAGTACATAGAATTTTTAAAATTATTTGTCTCTTGATCTATTTACCAAATCTAAAAACACTAATTATCTTAAGTAGGCGTATTTATTACATGCTATTAAAGTAAATTTTCTTTATCTCTTATTTAAAAAACTTATGTGAATAAACAATTTTGTAATAAATTAAATTATTATATGTAATCTTTACTGAGATCTTTTGTGTACGATTCTGTTAAACTGAATAATTTTAAAAAATCAAAACAAAAAAATAGATATTTAGAGAAAATTTTGAAATTATTGACCTTAGAATAGGTAAGTTTAAATTTGGATTTGATAATTTAGTTTAAATTAATTTAGTTTAATTTATAAAAATATAAATAAACTAACGAAATAAATTATAAACTTTATAAAATTATAAACTTAATTTTTATAAAAGTAAACAAAAAGTTATTAATTATTTTTTATAAATTTAAAGAAAATAATATGATCTGCGTAAAATTATAATTTATAAAATAATAAATTTTAGTTTAATTCACAAATTTATAAGACAAATCAGCTTAGTTTAACACCTACATACCGATAATTTGTAAAAATATTATTTTATGAAACCTTAAAAATATTAAAACAAAGAAAAGTAGATTTTTAGCGAAAATTTTGAAATTAATGACCTTGGGATACGTATGTTTAAATTTGGATTTATTAATTTAGTCTAAATTAATTTAGTTTAATTTATAAAATTATAAACTAACTAAATATATTATAAACTTCATAAAATTATAAACTTCATTTTTATAAAAGTAAAGAAAAAATCATTAATTATTTTTATAAATTTAAAGAAAAAATATAAATTTTTTAAAATTATAATTTATAAAATAATAAATTTTAGGATAATTCACAAATTTATAAGACAAATCAGTTTTGTTCAATACCAATAATTTGCAAAGATATTATTTTACGAAACCTTTAATAACCTAATATTGCTTCACGCTAATAAAATAAAAATAAAATTTTAAAATGTCAGTGAAAAATTCATAATTTGAAACACTATAAAGGAAAAAAAAGTAGATTTAAAACAAAAAAAAATCTGTAATTTATATAAATAAAGTAAATTTCAAAAGATTTCACTAAAAAATAAAAAATGTCATTATTATTTTCCCAAAAAATTACCGTCCAGACACGGGCCCGGTTAGAATGAGCTCCAGGATTGGCCCGAGTCAAATGACAGAAAATAGGCCCACGGGTAGGACCGGTCCAAGGCCTGGATCCTAGAAGAACTTGGACCCTAGTAAATACAATAATCTTAATTCGCATTTCAAACAAGACGATATCTGTATACAAACCTCTGAACGTTATTTCCGGAAATGGGGAAATACGGCCATTGTACTGTTTTGAAAAAAATCCATCAAATTTACGGAAAACTTTCTTCATATCTACGGATTTGAAATCTCCTTTACGGAACTAATGTCATTTACGGAAATTGTACTGTTGTTTTGGAAAAATGAAACTTCTCCGTAAAATTTTACGGAAAATCTCTTGTATTTTCACGGTTTTTTTTAGAGTGTACGTCATTGATTTGCTGGTATTAAAATTCAGAAAATTACAACAAATTGATTTTATACTTTAAATGCAATATGTCTCTTTAACGTTGCTGATTTACCATATATTTCTATGATATATTAAACAAAATTCAAACGTTAATATTAGTTGTTTATTACTTTGCTGTCGCTTTTTGAAAACACATAACAACCTTTCCATTTATTTCTAGAAGCGGTGTATATATCTTCTACCAGTATAGAACGAGAGTGAAAATTATATATCGCAATACATTTGGCAATGCGTATGGTTCCACTAACCAAATGACTTAAATTTTTGCGATGTGACCGCATTTTTCAAAAATCATCAATTTGATCAAAAAAATATTAAATATCTTAATTATTAGTAATGATATGCAAAAAACTAGAATTCGGAATGCAATAAAAATATCCAATAATTGGTTTTAATAAATATAATGCCAAATATGGAATAAATGGAATTTATGGAATAAATGGAATGCACTCATTTTCTTTACAAGGAAAAATGTTTGTTGTTGTATTCTTTCCATAGGCGTAACTTTTGTCTTATACTTTTTGCAATATCCTGCATATAAGTGATTTTGGATTTTGGGTTAAACATTATCCACATATTAAATAACAGGAAAAAATTAAAATAATTATATTTTGATGCTGAATTAGTTGTGTAGATAGTTTTTAGTTAAAAATATTCAGTAGTATTTTACAGATATAGAAAATTAAGTTACTTAACCAAAAGAAAAAAAAATTCAATATTATCTTAATAGAATAGTTTATTTATTCAACAATTCCATATTGCTATGTGTTCAATTTCAATTAACACTTTTTTATATGATCTTTAAGAAATTGATTTCCTGAATAAGGAGAAAAATAACGAAAGAATTATTTTGTTATAGAAACAAATTTTATTAGGATCTAAGGCTCAAAGAACATGAATCTTTTAAATGTTCTGTCATGGAAATTGAATTGGAGCTCTGCCAATCACTGTGTATATAAAAAAAGGTCTGCAGTATATAAATATATTAGTGTATATATACAGTATGCGGATTATTTTAGGACACACTGAGAAAGTGAGTATTTACCAAATGTAATAATCAGCACTTACTAACTGTAAGAGAATGGGGCAAAATATCTGTTAGAATTAAGCAAAAAAGTATCTGATATGTATTCGTTTCCTTGACTTATTAACTTCACATTATATATAAAGAATAAACTGAAGTATTAATTATTCAGATATTGCAGGTAATAATATAATTAAGAGTTTAGTTTTTTTAACATATGTTTAGTTACATTTATTCTTTATATATATATATATTAATTTTACGCAGGTGGTTGTGAACTGACGACATAGACGTATAGACGTAGGGTGGATGCACCAGTCTTTGACCAGGCACTAGTAATTGACCAATGAAATATAAAAACTTCTGAAAACAGGAATTAATCGATATACATTCTAACTTTGGTTATTAGAGAACGTATCGAACATCCAAAGAAATGTTTTTTAACAAATTATAATTGCAGTTAAAGTTGTACTTGACAATACGCGTGAGAAAATTTGAAATATTTTTACTTTTCTACTTTTATTAGTTTGAGAATTATTGTGTTTTTTAAACTTTTTTCTGACTTTTGTATCCCCCAGTGTACGTGTTTTTAGCAGCTATTTTATATAAGAACATTCATGATTTGATTTTTACACCGAAAAGGAAGTGGTCAATTACTGGTTTGAATCTCATTTTCTAACTAATACTGTAAATAATTTAAATTCTATAAAAGAAAATAATAAATTGTTTCTAGAGTATTAATCCACATACTTTAATTAGTATATAAGGGAAAATTACAGATTAAATGTGCCAATAATTTTATTAAACAAAAGTAACTTGAAGAAATGTCCGCAAAATGATCAATTACTGGAGCGCTTACTCTATATTTCTGATGTTTATGCAATTTTTAGTGAGAGTTCTCGGTTTATTTTGTTTGATAAACGTAGTTTGCTAGCATAGATTGATGTGTGTTTTGCGTTTTGAGGGTTTCAGCAAGTAATATTTTATTAATATTACTTCTATTTTTTTCTATTTCTACTTGTGTATTATGGAGTCAGCATCAGGAGAATTGTGCATCATAAAACATTACAGAGTTTAAAACTGTATTTTAAGGACCAGTATCAACAAACATTTATTATTATTTTTTTTGAGTTGCGCCTTATAAACTTGCTATGTAATCCTAATAATTTGGATTTTTTTTTGTATTTTATTGCAGAATTCCTTTTATGTTTAGATTAGAAACAGTGTCAATATTTTATTTTATATACTTTCCAAAAACCAACAATTTAGATTAGATAGTATTTTTATCATTTTACCTCAATCAGACAGACTAATAAAGAAATGATACATGTTGAAATTTTCCTTACTGAATGAAAAATCTACGTAATGTGCGAGTGGTATTTTCAAATAATATGATATCTGTATAAATTAATTTGACTGAGGAAAAATTATAAAAATCCAATGTATCCATCGTTCATTCGAATTAGGTCGGATGTGGTTCATTCTGTTCAGCTGTGTTACATGACAGACTAGATGTTATTGTCAAAAGGTTGTCTAAGTGAATTGTACAGAAATTGAGCAAGTGACTTAGTTTTTAGAGCATCCACATGTTTTCGGAAAGTCTAGGGTTCGACTCGTATTCTGAACTCACTTTCATTTAGTATTGAAATTTTGATTTCGTTAGATTAGATAGAAGAATAAGTAATAAAAAAATTATTTAAGTTGATAACACGGATTTCAAAATGCATATACATAGTTGCCAACCTCCCGATGTTTTGAATACCAGTAAAATCATACAAAATTTTTTGGTTTATTATATAGCAGAAATTGTACGATTACATGAAACAAATATCTTTTCATAAAAATACTGGTATGAAAAACATCGGGAGTTTGGCAACTATGCATATAAATAGACTATTTTAAATGTTTTACTTGTTATATACTGTATCTCAGGATAATACTGGTAGGTCCTGGGGGACCTCAAATATAAATATAAAATCTTCCGTATACATTAAAAAATTGTAGATACAATAACAATATTTATACAAACCTTTATAGAAACCGCAAATTGTCATAATTGGTTCATTGAGTTAGAAACGGGCTTAAAAAATGTTATATATGAAATAGCTGAAGATTAAGCATTGTAAAACACAATGACAGTCTGATGCTTCATAAAAATAAAAATATATATGTATTTAAATTTTGTATCTAAAGAAAGTGTTAGAAAATTTATGAGTATTTTTGACGTGAAGTTGTTGATATCCTTCTGTTTTCCTTTTAAATATTTTTTTTGAAATACAAAAAATATTTTAACTGGTGATAAAGAAAGTTGCTTCCAACCATAAAAACAAGCAGTTACAATAGAAAAAAAAATGAGCAGGTATGTATCATTATGTGAATGGAGGAAAAACTTTTTATCGACATCTCATTTCTTATAAATAAAGTACGTATTTCCGTTCCGAATTTTCAAACACGGAAAACGTTTCCGCACTTCATTTAATGACAGAAGTTTTCGAAGTTGCTTCAGTTATATGCATTTAAACACGCAAATTGCCTACTGAATAGACTTTTTTAACGATTTATAGAGATATTTATATGCAAAATTCCATATTTTGGAGTTTATCTAAGACTGTTACGAAACATTTCCAAAAGATATATTTCAAGTTTATGTTATTGTATTTTATACATCTCATATAGCATTAGGAAAATATCTAAATTATACAGATTCCTTTCTTATTTTAAAATTGTAGCAATTCCATTTTTCGTTATCCATAAACAATGCGTTGAATCAAATTCATTATATATTTTATTTATTGGTAGATTAGTAGGTAAAGTTGAAAACCCACTAAGTAATATTGGCTATTGTTTAGTACCTTTTATACTGATTACAACAGGTTTAAATTAACCATTCATTCACGGTTATAATAACGAAACATTACATTTTTTCTTCTTGTGTCGGTTTATGTTAAGTGAGCAACATTAACATAATGTATACTTTTCTTCATTTTTAGAAATGATATTTTAATGATCCAAATTAGGGATTAATACCGACGTGTTTTTAATACCAAAATACAATGAAATTCAATAAACGTCAGTATATCACAAATCGGAAATGCTAAGTTGTTAAATATTCGGATTTTTAATGTCTGTTTTCAGAGTCACGTTTCTCTAAATTATATTTATAGGGGAAAGGCAAACATGTTTACAGCAAACGAGAACAAAATAAGCATTTATCAAAAATTATTATTTGGTTGTATAAAAAGAAAGTAATGTTAAAAATCTGCAGAAAATTCCTATGAGAATACGTTAGTATTTCTAATAATAATAACTTATTTTTTTCTACATGTATCTAATAACCATTCAATTCACGATTCTTTATGCTGTATTGTAGCCAAATGTGGAGCAATGTACTTCAAAATGATGTTTCTTCATTCTTCTAAACTTACACATCTGTCATTGTTTATGAACATCATCACATAACCTGAAGAGAAAAGTCGTTATACTAAAAGAAAATATACATCTGTAATTCAGTCAGCTGCGCCATAGCAAGTAACTAGAAAAAATATTTTGTTTTACAACAGAAAATGCAGCGCTTTAATATTTTTGGCAAACACTCAGAGTCTAACGAAAGATTTTTCGAATTAACAATACAAGTAACTTTGACTTTTTGCCATATAGGTACACAATAAAAACATATTTCGACAAGAAGAAAAAGAAAGTTTCTTATCCTAAGTTTATATAAAAAAAATAAAATAAAATGAATGTCAGTGTAATATTTTGTGTAAACCACTATTTTCAATTTCGTTTTTCTAAAGAGAGTAATTACACAAACGAAATTATGACAAAAAAATATATTTCTGAAGAATTAAAAATTCATAAAAATATTAGATTCTTTTAAAAATATAAACAAAAATTATATTTATTTAATAAATTCAGAAGTGAAAATAAAAGTTATTTTATTAAAATTTACTGCAGTGTGAATTTAACACAATTTAGTTAAAAAATCAGTTATTGAAAAACAAAATACATAATTTACATTTCAATATATACATATATACTTTAAATTTATCTTTCTGTTTTCAAATATCAAAGTTATCCACTTATTTGTAGAAAACTGTGTACTACTGTATGTGTTTACTTTCTTCTATCATTAAAAGAAGAAAGTATTGGATTCATGAATTTTTTTGTACGTGGTGTGTATAAATTTTGTATATCTTATAAAGGACTACACAAAGGAATTGGAATGCATTATTAGCAATGAGAGTGCATTAGTTAAGGGTAGTTTTCAAAAATGTTATTTATTTTCCTGCTGTGTTATATTTAGTATACTAATAAAAGTTTGTGGAATATAAATAAATTCATATACAGGACTACGCAAAGAACAAAATATATTGTTGTTTATGTTTATAATTGCTGAAAGAGCGTTTTATGTTGTGTTATGTGTTTTTTACCTGAATTGCATTTTAATTTAATATGTGGTGTGTACAAAAGTCTTTGGATAATATACAGGCCTGTATAAAAGAATTTGAGTGTATTTCCATCTATTTGCGAAAATTGCAAATCTATAGATCATCTATAGGGCTGCAAAAAATTCCTTTTTATACTATGAAAGATAATTGTTAAAACTGGACATTTAAATGTGTTATATGTTTTATAAACCGTTTACTTACATATTTGCTTTTACCTTATTTAACTGTGAAGTTTCATTAAACATTTGTAGATGTGTTGGAATGTGTTTATTTTCAATGCTTGTCGCATGAGTTTTCGTTCTTGTTAGTTCACAAAACATATTGCGTAAGTAAAGTATTATAATCGAGATGTATTTTTAGGTATACGTGTGATTGAACATGATAGCTTCCAAACCGAATTTCCGATTGAGATTTCATATCTACCGAACATGTTATAGACTACTATCGCAAGAACGATATAGATATCCGTTCAAATCGGCCAACGGACCAGGTATTTAAACAACATTAAAGACATTTTCTAACCATTTTGCGATCTATTCTATAGGAAATGTCCACCAGGATATTAGACAGAGTCTAACAAGGAAGGTCTCCTTAAAGCGCATACTCGGAAAATTTTGAAAAATAATGCTGATGAAACTCCTCATGTATGTAAAAAAGAAAACTGCGGAATCCCAGTAGAAAATTTGAAAAAAATAAAATGCTTTAAAGTTTTTGGCGCAAAAAGGCGCGATGTGGCTAGCAACACTTTGCCATCGCCAAAAGTGAACGATCGTTTGCATTTCGGGTTCAACATTTTGAATATCTACATTTTCAGTAATATTAATTTAAAATATGTATTTAAATGAGGTAAATAAAACCTTTTTTCCTCTCTAACTTATTACCGATTGAATGATTTTTTTTTCATTGTTTTATCCTCGATTCAACAATTTTTTTTTTATTTAAACGGCTTCACCGGTTATATAAGTAGTTTCTAAGTGTATTTTAAAAGGAAAAATCTGATGACGAACGCATTCGTAATACATTTCCATATAGAATAAGTCCTTGTTTCCATAGCAACAGTACTTTATTTTTAATTGACATTGTTCAGAATCGGAAATATTTTTTAGCCTAAAACAATTTTAATCAATATAAATTTTGTGTTAAATCATAAAATACGATCTTTAAATTTCATTATATATACATGTAAATGTGTACACAAGACTGTAGTTATAAAAATTTATTTATTAAGTGTAAGGTAAACTTACTTAAACAAGTTCAGCATGAAAAAAAAATTAGTTAAAGAATACTTGACATAATTTTTTTTTGTTATTATTTCGTCGCCAACCGGCGATAAATCGCCAAATAAACAAAAGTTTCAAAAAAAAAAAAAAAAAAAAAAAAAAAAAAAAAAAAAAAAAAAAAAGAAAGAAATTTATTTTATAAAACTGCTGTAAACCCACATGAGAAGAATATTCTGTATTTTTTTTTTTCAAAATTTTCTGCGTATGCACTTATGGAGACCTTCCTTGTAAGTGATAATTATTTCGACGATGTAGTCACGCATTAGTGACTCATAGATAAAGTCTTCAGTTTCGAAACATCAGGTCCAGCGTTCTAATTGAGTTGATTCCTTTTGATCAGAAATTTATCAAAATATATGATATTTTTTTAAAAAGTTGGAAGAGTCGAGTTCATTAGAGTTTTGTTTCACATAAAATAATCAATAAAACACGTGGAAGTATGTCATATTATCTTATTTAATAATTTCTACATATATTTAGTTTTTTTTTTTATAGTTTGCCTTTTTAAATGGTACAAACATTATAAAGTTTGAATCAGGTTTCATTTTCTTAATAATGCACATACCCTAAACGGAATCAAAAGCAATACCGTGGATCCTCGGATATTAGTTCCGCTATTTTGATCGTTTCCTCTGATAATTTTCTATATTAATTTTAATAAATGTAAGTAAAAGGTATGTACACATATTGGAATTTCCAAAGTGTCAGTATTTTAGATTTAGAAATTTCAATGGATTATTTAAGTCGGAGAATTTGTAATCGTTTGATTTAATTATAGAAATTTATTTATTTTTCTGCAATTAACCCCTTCAGGGGCAAAGTACTCTTGTAGCTAAAATATTGAAATGATTGATTGACACCAGGATTCACGAACGAATTTATTTTAAAATTATGAACCTTATGAATTCAAAATTTCATTATAAAATTCTGGTGTCATTGTGGCATTTTGGGATTAAAATTACGTGGTATATATAATATACCGTTGCCCTTCAAGGGGTTAAAAGAGGCGAAAAAATATATTGAAAAGTTGTAGCATAAATGTATTCATCTTGGAAATCTAAAGTCACAAATAAAAATGTAAAGGGATATTTTATTAAATGAACAATTAATATTATGAATAATTTCTGTTTTATTTTATGTCCAAAAAAATTTAGTATATTTTTAGTTCAAAGTGGTAATAGAATTTAAGATATAGAGCTTGGTGTCATTCGACTGCAGTATCAATAACATACTATCTTAAAGCGAGAAATAACCGAAAAACAAAAGAAATATAATATTGTTTTCACTGGATGCTTTGAACTAAACTAAACATTCCTTTAAAATATAGATTATTTTAAACGAAACAACTAGAAATTGAAATAGAAAATTCACTTATTAATTAGGTCGTTAGTTTACTTGAAATTGTATTCCACCAAGCAATTTCGTACATTTAATTCATAAGTGCATGCAACACATCAGAACAACATAATTTAACATCAAAGGATTTTAACAATATAATAATAATATAATAAAATATAACACCTTGTAATAGTATATTACTTTTAATTAGCTTTCTAATTAGCATATAATTATTTAATAATTATATGTATTAATTTTAATATTTAATATTTAATAATTTAATAATTAGCATTATCATCTAAAAGTAATATCAAAGGATTTTGTGGAAAAACAGAGGCAAACTTTAGAAGAAAAAAAACTATACGTTGTGTTAATTTTAAATAAGTCCTTCTTGATGTAATATATCCATGATTGAATTATACGAATACAGAAGGTCGTTCACAATTTATGGAAACAATTTTCAAAGTTAATTTCTATACATAAATGGCATATTCTTTGCAGCAATTTGACTTTGTTGGATAGCCTTGACTCAGGCTCTAAATTTCTATGATAATAGAATTCCGTTGTTACAGTCATGTCAATTATTCCCTATATTTCCTGTAAAACTATTCAAACTCTTTTCAATGTTCGCGAATCCATTTAAACTATCCAAATGCAGAAAAAAACCATTGATGAGGAGGCAGGTGCGTCAAATGATTTTATCTGAATTTATTCAATTGAGACACAATTTATTTACTATTCTTTCTTTGATAA
Source organism: Maratus michaelseni (assembly GCA_963931845.1). NCBI lineage: Eukaryota > Metazoa > Arthropoda > Arachnida > Araneae > Salticidae > Maratus > Maratus michaelseni. The sequence goes on from OZ007588.1 coordinate 156,310,704, forward strand.
ATATGCGTCAGTTGTGTTATGGAAGAGCGGCTGGGAGACTTTTTTTCATATGAAGCTCAATTAATGTCGTTTTCATATAAAGCTGGAATTTTTTCTTCAAAAATGTGTCCTAAAATATTTTACTGATAATAAACTGAAATCACATTAGCTTTTCTGCATTTCTCCCATTAATTAATTTCATAACAAAATGCAGCAGCAATCATGAATTCTTTTGGAAAATTTTCTTAACATTCACAAACAAATATCTTTTTGGTTTCTATTAATTGATAAAAAAATGCTCCTTTTTCTTAATACACTCATTTAAATAGCGTCAATTTTCATCCTTTTTTACAATATTTTTTTTATTTATCCCCCATTATGACTTTGTTAAAGCGAGCGTTTGAAAACGGTATCCACAACATATTGGAAGACTTTGGAAAGTTTTCCAAGAGGTGTAGGAGAAAATTGATATTATTGTACTAAGAGAAAAATCGGCTACGATGGAAATGTCGTTCCACAGTTATAATCAAGTCTCAGGGCAGTAAAATTATCGCAAAGAATATGGCATGTATGTTCAGAAATTAATTGTGAAAATCGTTTCCATATAGTGTGAGCAACATTACCTTAAAAATCAACAAATATATTATCTTAGTTTAAATTTAAAATAAGTTAAGTTTCCCACTTGATAAGTAAACAAATCATTTTATAAATTAAATGACGTCTTAAAAATTTCTTATTCTTACGAACATTTATTCAGTTAATTTTTCGTCGGAGCAGTTTTCATAAACTTTGTATTTTGTATTTTTTTTTTTAATTATAAGAAAGAAATCCGAATTAGATGAGTTAGTTTGACGAATGAAATTAAAAGGAAAAACATTTAATTAAAGTCATTATATGATTTCAATGATTATAGGTTTATAGTAATACAATGGTAAGTGAATAATATTAATTATTCAATAACTATGTAATTAAATTGTCTTATTCTTAGATTGATTCTATTATTCATATTATGAAAATATATTAGCATGATTAAAAAAATCTTTTAGAAACTTTCATAAAACTTGCAGTACTATAGTAGCATTGAAATTTCCACTTTAAAAAGAAAAGGAGTTACATATATTAACGTATATTTTTATTTAACTTTACTTGGCGAAAAAATTATCATGTCATAAAATCGGCTGCTATCCAGTATTGTATAACCAATTCATATTTTAGCATTTACTTGCTATTGTTCAGTACTAAAAATGTTATAAAATGCATTTTAAGCCTCCTAGTACCATCCGGGTTTTTATGGACACCATTATTTTTCGTTTTAAAGTTTTTTTTTTATGTTTCGAACCAGAAACTAAATTATAATCTAAACTAGGGACTGCTTATTCGACACTCAAACCGGCTATTCGGTCCGGCTGAATACTTTAATATCCGGTTGCCGAATAGTGACAAATTTTTTCAATCATATTTTTAACATTATCAGAAAAGTTAGAGTAAAATTAATTGTTTATAATAGTTGTTATTAATAGTTTTTTATCAACATTATCCATTAAAACAATATTAACAAAAATAAATACTCATATTTTCACAAAAATGAAATTATAGGATTTATATATAAATAAAAAATATAATAATTAAATTACGACAACTAATTATTTATAATTAAGTTTTATTAAAGCAAAGTTAATATGTAGGATCTTTAGGGCACTCAGCATTTTCAGGCTGTAATCTGTTACGTTTTTGATTACACATATTTCCTGCTTCTAAGAATAAGTGTTTACGCCTCTTGTGGTCTATTTTTCTCGTGTTTTCAACAATTTTAACGTAAAAATTATTTTATTGAATCTTTTGTCTCTATTCTGTGTATGGATGAAAGACCAGCTGCGGTAAATTAATACTGTTCTTGAAAAGAATTGTGCCACTTTCTTGAATAGTTCCCTGTCTCCTTTGTACTATAAAACAAGATACTTGCAGTGAGGATCTTCTCTATTTAAATTCTGTTAGAAAACACTTTTCATAGGAGAAGTAAGTAATAAAATGTACGAGTATGTAGGAAAATAAAAGCTTCAATAGGATGTTTAGTACTTATAAATAACAAAGATTTATAAGTATGAACAACAAAGAAATTACTTAATTGTTTATATTTTAATGTCCAATGACTCTGAATAATTAAAATAAAATACTTATACGTATATTATAATAGACAAAAGACAGAACATGATTAAACTTCAATATTTAATTACTACAAGGCACTTGTTTTTAAGTAACTTTAACGTGATGACTTTTACTTAAATGAATTTAAATCTATTAACATTCCAATGACATGAAACTATAATAAAGTTTTCGTCTTTATGCAAGCATAAAATAGAAATATTATTATTTAAATTAAAGACGAGATACTATTCGGCCGGATACCAGATATTCAGTAAATGTTTGTACCGGATATTCGGTATCTAGTATCCGGCAAAAATCCTCATCCGTGCATCCGTAATTTAAACTTAATAAACGAAATCAAATAGACACTTTTTAGTTAGAGCAGTGTTGCTAGTGGATTACATTTTTAAATTCACTTTTCTTGATAGCAACCAGTTTTTTATTTAAAGTAAAATTGGCCTGATTTAATGACAAATTACATAATGAGTAAACAAGGCGAATTATATCATTTCCAAAAATTGGTGTTAATCAAGCAATCTGAATTTTTAAAAAAAGGTAACCGACTGGCAACACTGAGAACAAGCTAAATTTAATAGAATTAAATTTCAGGTTTACATAATACAAAACAAAGAACACTCGTCGAAATTTAAACCTAGGAGGTACTGGGAGTGTTACAGCATTTTCTAAAGCATCAAAAAGAGTACTTTTAGAATTGCGATTTTATACTTTACTGGTGATCGGTAAACTAAAAATTTTAAATCTTTAACTATTTAGTAAAATAGTTTTTAAGAATTTATTTAACAAAATTACTCGAAATATAATCTATTAAGATTCTGAATAAAAATTGAAGAATATACGTATACATTTAACATCGAAATTTAAATCTGGTAGATAGTTTAAAGTGTTACATTGAAATAGCCTAAGGAAAATCAAATTTCGAATCCATTTCACTAAGTGCAATCTTAATTTAATGTCGGATCCAATTTTTATTTCATTCCTTTTCAAATAGGCTTTAAAATACGTGATATTCATGAAGAGATGTATGGGATGTTTACTTTCAAATGCATTTGAAAGGAAGTTTTTTTCATGTGGATATCCTGGATTTTTTTCTCTCGTAAAGGTTGTTACGCAGATTTTCACATGCTATCGTTTATTTTACAAATGTTAAATGTTTCATGTAAAGTGTTTGCATTTACTATTGAATAGTAAATTTAGGATTTGTCTATACGATAATTTCATTTACGACAAATATATGGATTAAATGTTGACTTTACTAGAGTTTAATCGGGTACAAAGAATATGGTAATGTATTAGAGAATGGAAAGTAAAATATGATCGATACATTAAAATGGTCTAGTAGATAACTAAATTATAATTGAATAGATGTTTGAAAGAAGGGCCAAATATATATATATTTTTTCAGAAATGAAGTAAGAACTATTACTATCACTGATTAACGATGTCTTAAGAACCTAGTGCTACGTAGGCTTTTTTTCCATCTTAACATCATACCCTCCACTATGTCTTCATACTTAGCATTGACGAGCTTTAAAAAACTAAATCGGTGGGCGATGAAAAATAATAATATTTCGTTGTTTTATCGTTTTATTTTTTATTTAATGTAAACAGACTGGTAAAAATAATGGTTAAACATCTATCATCATACATATACTTTTCTATCCAAAAATCGAACTTTCCGAAATTTGTTCAATTTTTAGACACCTCTTTTAGACACCAATTCAATTACATCTGCGAAAATATTATACAGATTATGTTTAACTAAATGGCAAATGGGATAATGTGCTTTAGATTTTCTCGAACGGATATCTGCATTATAATTAATAAATACCTAACAAGAAGCTTTCCAATATACAGGGTGATTATAATTAAAGTTTAAGTTTCAAAACGCTCTAAAAAACGAACCACTTATTAGAATGACGTAAACATTGAACGGCGTATTATTGAAGAAGTGGGAAAGAAAATGAACCAAACAAAAATAGTTCCAAATTTTAGCGACAGATGGCGTTGTAAGCGTCAGAATTTTGACTACGAATGACAAATCATAAAACAACGGCTAAGGCGTAAGTTACACGATAATCCAACTGTACTGTTCAGTGCGCATGACTGTACAGGTGTGATAATGTTAGTTACGTAAGCCCATCCATCACGACAAGGTCTTATCACATCGGATGGGAAAAATCGGTTTTAAATTGTCCTGAGGCCAAAAACCACATAAAAAGCATCCTTCCAATCGGTTTTTAAGTTTCGCGAAACTGGCGCAAAACATGTTCAATATGCTGCCCACCGTTGTGTGCAACAAGATTAAATCGGGAAACAGCATATTCCAAAACCGATCGAAGTGTCACCGGGGTCAAGTTCAGAATGTGTGGCGCAATGCGTGTCTTCAATTCAGCTACGTTGGCAATCGGAGTACTGAACACAACATCTTTCAGAAAACCCCCACAGTCCAAAATCACACGGTTTAAGATCAGGTGATCGGGCAGGCCAGGCTGTAGGGAAATGACGACTGATAATTCTAGCATTTCCGAAATGCTGCCTCAACAACTGCTTCACTGGATTTAGAATGTGGGGAAGAGCGCCATCTTGCACAAAAATGATACTATCCAGACATCCCCGCTGTCTCAGAGCTAGAATGACGTCATTACGCAGAAGAGACTCATAGCGATGACCATTGGCGGTAACGGTAACAGGACCGAAAGCACCCGTCTCCTCGAAAAAATATGGCCCTACGATAAATGATGCCGTGAATCCGCACCACACAGTGACCTTTGCAGAATGAAGTGGTACTGGGTTCGTTGCGAGTGGATTTTCTTTTGCCCATATTCGGCAATTCTGTCTATTGACATATCCCGTCAGATCGAAATGGGCTTCGTCTGTCCACAGAATTTTCCACGGCCAATCATTGTCCACTTCCGTGCAAGCAAGAAATTCCAAAGCAAAACCCTCTCTTGCACTGTAAAAAAAAAAAATGTAAATTCACGGACATTCTCCATGAATTGCCGCCGTGATTTTACGGAAAATGCCCCTTTTTCAAGGTAAACGGTCAATTTCCGTAAATTTCATGTTTTTACTGGAAACGTAAATGTAAGGACAAAGCTCGTTTATCCAGGGACAAAACCCGTTTTTTACGGACATTGCCTGGAATCTCTGCTGCAGAAATTTTACAGCAGCAATTTTTTTACAGTGTGCTGGCAGATCAGAAGGAAACAATTCCTGCACATGGCAAATATTGTATGGATAGCATTGCAGGATGTTTCGTAGAATGTTGTGCAACTTGCTCATAGGCCTGTCCAATGTTCCAGCAATTCTCCGTGCACTGCATGGTTGCACACCACCGCTCGACTCTTCCTGAACTGCTGTGGCCACTTCTTCAACTACCGCCGAATCTCATATTTTCTTTCCTCTACCATAATGCACATCAAACAAACCTGTATTTTCGAATTTTTTCATCATTTTCACCAGACCCATGACAGTCATCGGTCCAACGCCTTTTTTCATATCCTTGAGGGTCCTGAACTTCTGCAGAGCTACTGGCGCATAATCACCGTTCTTGTAGTAAAGCTTTACAAGCAGAGCGCGGTCCTTCATTGAGACACTCATGGCGAACGTCTGAGACGCGAAATGATTAAACGCTGTTTACCCAATGCTTTTATAACACCTGAAATGGCCGTGCGCATGCCAGTTATTTTAATTTACATCTTCTCACGCTTACAGCGCAATCTGTCACTAAAACTTGGAACTATTTTTTTTTTGTTCATGTTCTTTTCCCCCTCTTCAATAATACGCTGGTCAATGTCGACGTCATTCTAATCAGTGGTACTTTTTTTAATCGTTTTGAAACTTAAAATTTAATTATAATCACCCTGTAGGATGGACAAAGAAAAAAAAATTAAAATTAAACAGAAGACTGCTTACATTTTAATTGTCACATTACGAAAATCAACCCGTTAAACAAAAAATGAAAACAGACATTCGATTGGGAAACATGTTTTCATTTAATTTATGTTACAAATTAAGCTCAAATTAGCGTCCTCACTGTAAACAATGAACACAAAAGAAAAATTACAATAGGGACAGATAATTAAAAAATATATCTAGACCATTAAATTTACCCTCCTATGTTTCTTAATAACCGTTTTTCTTTTAAATATTTAAGGTCATATTAACAAGTAAAAATTTTGTTAATTTTGAGAAGGGGGCATTTTAACACTTCTTACTGTAAGTTTCATACTTAAGAAAAATTGTATACTTAAGTTTAAACAGGAAGTATTATTAATGTTAAAAAAAAGTCTAAATAACTCCTATAAATATTACAACAATAAATTGAGAACGGTGTCGTACTTGTTTACTAATTATTAAGAAATTACGTATTTTTAAGGTGCATATTGTCCCCAAACTGTTGTACAGATGTTTTGTAAGCATAACTAAAAACAACTTGAACGTTGAAGAAGCTTAAAAAAATTGATTATTGTTTAATACTTTAATGGTTACAATTCACAAAATTTTCAGATATAATTCACATTTCACACATCACGGTATATAATTCACATTTCGCACATGAAAAAAATTAAATGTGTGATAATTATACAATTATGTTTGGGATACTTAATATAATTACCACAGGAAATAACGGCCTGAAAAATCTATTAATTATGAAATATGAATTTTTAACTTTTTACGAGAAAGAAAATATAATTTAAGATTGAATTTTTAACACTTTAGGTCATTTTAACTGAAAGAAAAAGGTCTTTACATAATGGTTCCATAATTCATATCTAAAGATAAAGTTTACTCTGGTATCGAAATATGCTGTTAAATACCTCTGTAGGTATTCAGAAGTTCAAATTAGTTAATTTAAAATTATGATCAGGGCCTTCGGAGCATATAGCGTCTTTATTTGACCTTTCAGAGACCTTTCAAAATTCCGACCAAAGCGATATTTCTCACACTGTTCTTTCAAATACAGTATCTAAATATATATTTATTTACTGATACAGTAATTATTGCTTTTGTAGCATGATTCTTAATACTGTAATGAAATATCTTGCATTAGTAATATATCAATTACTGTATGTTAAAATTATGGCAATTGATACATGCAGAAAATTGCAGCACTACTACTTATAATTATGTATAAATTTCAAAAAGGCATATTTATCTCTTGAACGGCTTGTGAAGATGAGGGTGATTTACAGGGAGGATATTTTGATGAGATTTTATTTATTTTTTTTAACAAATTTAAATAAATAAAGGCCGTGTTTACTATTATTTTAAGATAAAAGCAGTCATGATTGTAAATACATGTCATTTTATTTGCTTCCAGGTTATTTCAAATCACAACAATACAATGCCATCAATGAAGCGCCGGAGCTAGAGAGGAGGCAAAGGCACTCAGGTGTTTATGGTAAGCAAAGCAAGAGCTGAGTATCATCTCAGGATAACTTTTACATATTTCACAGCTCGTATGAATCGTTGTTGAAACAATAGCAATACCAATTACCCAAAAATGTATATTTTGGCGTTATAGTAGTCCGAAGAGACACATGTGGTTTTATCCGCTGATATAAAGCGAATGGTATCACGTAAAGAACAATTAGGAATTTTAACGCCAGTAATATTAAAACTACATATGGAACCGGGTGAGTTTTTTAGAGCGACTGATCTAAAAGGTTACTGTGTAAAAAGCGGACAATGTGAGCTAAAATAATCCCAAGTGGGCACCGAAAGACCATATATGACAAGTAAAAGGCCATGTGAATAAGAAAAAAAAGAAAGAATTTTTATAAACCATGAGAATTGGCAGCAGATGTATTAACTGTTAAAAAATAGATGTACTACATCTGTGAACAAAGATTTCTCATTGTTGCTAGGCGCAGACATTTCTTTACTTTTTAATAGAGGAAAATGTGGTCAGAGAATATTAACGAGTGAAATAAAATGAGAGCTTAATTGTTAAGAAAATGAAACTAGGAATAAATAATTAGTGACGAGACAATTAAATTGTACGTAAAGGAAAAAAAGAAACATTATACTTCAAAGGGAGGTTGGTCGATTAAAACACATAAATTATATTGTAGTATATAAAGTTAAATCTTTTTCATTCGGCTATTACGTTTTTTGTGACATTTCGCGATAAAGATACATGGGCAGATATTTTTTATTTTTCTGACCGATTTTACGTACAAATTAACGTTTGTAGGGTTACCACATGCGTAAACTTCAGAAGAGAATCTAATTCCATACTTTTTTTTATATTTCATGGACACTTATGCACACAAATAAATAAAACAATCCAAAAAATAAATACGAAAATGAAATATACAGCATGTTCAATTCACTTTTTTCAAATTCCGAGTGAACGAGTTCGGAAAATAGGTGTTTTTAGTGACATCCTGCGTTCAGTAAAGAAAGTTATCACACTCAGTACGTATATCCAATTGCCTTATTTTCTACAGGGTGATTTGCATAAGAGCAAGCAAGTAATAATTATAATATTTTCGAAATGTGTTGAGCATACAGTCAACAGAAAACGCAATTTACTTGTACAATGTCAGTTTACACACTGCGCACAAAACAGTTTTACTGTATTAAATATGGAGAGAAAATGCCTTGCAAAAAATGTCATAACAATATTTTATTAAACCTTTTGCTTGCATATAAAAACAAAACTTTAAATATTAAATATGCTTGTCGATTTTAATAATTATTCCAAAATGTCAATTATATGTCCCACTTTTTTTTAATATGTAACATATTCATGTAGTGATAATATAAAAAATATATATTAGAATAGAGAAGAAATTTTAATTGAATTTGTCATTTTGCAAACTTTCTTCAATATTTTTGTAATAGCTGTAAATTAATCTGTAGTGTCAATTTTAATTTTGCAATGAAACTTGTTTATGGTGTGATAGAAAAATCCGCAATAATCTAAATAGCTTTCAGAATGCAATTGACAAATGAAATAAATAAACGTTTTAATATTTTTATTTTATGCAATTTGTATTTATCTGTATGCTTAAATTAAATTAATTTTCTTTTAATAGAAATATCTCATCTAAAAAAATTCACTACCATCGCAAGTATACATAATCTAATATCAAAACAGTCATTTACTGTGAAGAATTTTACGAAAACAAAAGAGTACGTCAATGAAATGCATATGACAATATAAATGATTTTCGGAGAATTATCGTCATTTTCATGCCAACATGGCTAAGAAAGCTTCCCAAAAAACTGCGCTGTTCAAACACTTGATTCATTTAAAGAAAACATATGTTGTATACGGTGGACGTCTTAGCTTTAAAAAGAAAGAATGACCTAAAGCCTTCACTAATAATGTTCTTAAAAAATCTGAGTAATTTTTGGAAAAAAGTTAAGCACACCATCTAGTAGAAAAATAATGTGAACGTCTGATTATTAAATTTTCAAATTCATTTTGGATCCCGATGAGGAATCATATATTTCTGTTTCAATACCATCAATATGTGCTAATACTTATTTTTGACTCAAATGTATCAGATAATCCCACTCATATAAAGTACCCAACGAAATAAAAAAAAAATGAAGGCATTTGTGTGTATTATGATAAGTCCCAAATAAATCAGATAACCTTACATTTGAAAGTCACATTTAGCTATAAATCTGGATATCTGTCTGAATAATTGTATTAGAAATTGTTCATTTTCATTTATTAGATCAAATTTTGGAGGGGGATATATATATATTTACAGTGGACACTCCCTATTCTGAACAGTCATGGGACCGACCAAAAATGTTCAAATTATGGTATTCATTATAGAAAGAGATTGGGAAATGCATTACTACTACTACTTTATAGACTGTATAGAGTAATTAGCCTGGTGAACCATGCAAGTTACCGAGATGGAGGTGCTGAATTTAGAAACTATTAAAAAAGTTAATTAAAATATTATATTAAAAATTTTTACAAAATATACAATTACATACTTACAATACATTACTTGAAAACATAATCGGTACATTACTTAAAAAAGTGAGTAATTTTAGTCTGTTTTGCATTGTGTATGCTCGTGCAGTGTACATGTTATCTAGTTGTTTAAGAAGTGGAAAGGATTCCGGGTGATGTTCAACCGCCTTGTTCAACAGGTCTTGAATCCATTGGGCATATTGTATGAAGGTAATCGTACTACTTATTTCATCGGTCTCTTCTGGTTCTGCTTCGTCTTCACTACCCTCTTCCTCTTCAACGATGTTATCGCAAACAGGTTCTAGATAAGCTCCAGGTACAATTTCAGTATGAAGATCCTGTAGAATTGACTCCAAGTCACTCACAGCTATTGCTTCTTGGTCCTCTGTCATTGATTGCTCATTCTCACACGGGAATCCAGCTTTGTAGAAGCATTTATGGATAGTGTAGGGGGTTACTTCATTCCAAGCAATTGATATCCAATGAGCAGCATCCATGGCATTCACCTTCTTCGTTAGTTCGGTTGCCAAATTTGCCTCCTACATCACCACGGACATTTTCTTCAAAAAATTAATTCGGTAGTGAGCTTTAAAAGTCTTGATTACTCCTTGATCCAGTGATTGGATTACAGAAGTACATAGCTTCGGTGGCAGGAACTTCAGGCTCATGTTGCTCAGCTGCACATTTGTATGTGATCTGGAATTATCCACTAAAAGAAGAATTTTTCTTCCTTCTCTCTTCATCATCTCATTAATGTCCTCCAACCATTGTGAGAAAATTATGTCATCCAGGCTTTTCGATTTGATTTATAGTGCACGGGCAACGATGTTATCTTCACATTTTTGAAGTATCGTGGTTTTTCACTTTTTCCTATCACAAGTGGTTTGAGTTTCTCACCCGCAAAACTGGCACAGAGCATGACGGTAAGTCTTTCTTTCGACATTTTTCCGACCACGCATTTCTCGCTTCTTTCTGCTAAGCTTTTATTTCGAAGAGCTCTGAAAAACAGGCAGGTTTCTTCAGCATTGCAAATGTCAGCGACATCGAAATCTTTCGTTATATCTGGAAGCTTTCTTTTCCAATTCTCCACAGTGTCGATATTTACGTCTGCAGCTTCACCATTGATTATATTTAATTCGATGTTATGCCAAATTTTGAAGCGAGTCAGTCATCCCTTTGATTCCTTGATTTCCGTGGTTTTCTCCTTTTCTGAAAAATCTACTTTAGCAAGGGTCCAATGACAGGAAGATTCTTCGTTCTCATTTGGCAAAGAAACTTCCAGACGTGATTGTTTAAGTTCTCGTTTATCGTTTTCTTTTCGAAAATTCTACACTTTGAGGAAGGTTCATTTGCTTCAAAAGTGGTTATAATTTCTTTCTCTTTCCTGCTGATGGCGTTGACTTGACCTAACTGAAATTCCAAATTCAGATGCAATTTTTCTTTGACTTACATTTGATTTTAATTTTTGAAAAAACTTCGAATTTTTGCTGAAGCTTCAGTTATTTCCGTTTTTTCTTTTTCTTACTTATTTCTGACATATCTGCGTAAGTGTTGTGATTATTTCCCTTCAACGAAAGTGAAATAACGAAAAAAAAATTACCTTTGCCGAGCAAAAAGGAAGAAAGAAACAGAAGCGATAATGCTGCCATCCAGGTTTTTACAAAAGAAACCATAATCCTTTTTTAACCACTCCCTCTAACACCTGTTGTCTCTTATCTGTCATTGGGGGTGGACATTTCTGTTGCACAATCTTATTTTTATCTCAGCTCGGGAGAGGGGAAATCACGTGACATTTTTTTACATTATTTTTGCTTGTATCTCTTTGCATAAAAATTGATTGTTTGAATCGTTTTAGTAGGTAAAACTAGTTCTAACGTATTATTAAGTTTTATTGTGCATAATAGTATTCAGTTATATGTTGAGTTGTACTTCATTAAACATAAAAGTACTCATTTGCCAGCTATTACTATTGAAGTGATTTGGAATCGAATAGCTTTTTCATTTTACAATAAATGTTTTGCGATATAATTATTAAATATTGCCAACTGATTGACCTTTCTCGAACTGTCACGTTCGGAAATTTGTTTCATAATGCAATGTGTGACAGCAGTTTCTGAAAAATTATCAGCCTTTATAAGACAATAAAAAACTTTTGAATATAATTCAGTAATGTTGTTAAGTTAAATCTAGAATTAAGTAACTATGATAAGATATTTTGAATGTTTAATGGGTTTTAAAAGTCCGACGATGGGTTTTAGAAGAAGTTGAAAAGCATGTTATACTGCAACATACTTATGTATTTTATGCAAATTTTAATGGGTGTTGTAGGTTGTTTCTATTAAATAAGTCCAATTGTATGCGTGGAATGGTGTGTCTCTTTTTGTGTTTGTCTATTTATGTAGTATGTAATCAGATAGCATAAAATTATATTTTAAAAAAAAATTCTATAATTTCAATATGCATTTTGAATAACTACCAATTTACAATACAATTGTCATCATTATTATTATTTGTTTCTTGAATCACTTCTTTTAAACTTTCCGCTTTTTAATAATAATTTACACTTTGCTTGTTTTTTATGTATCGTAGGAATTTTCATGTTTAAAATTCAAGTAGTTGTGGATATTTCAAATTTTATGAATTTATTAAAACCAATAATTAAGATTAAATAATATTTCTATAATATTTCTATATATATAAATATCTGCAAACAAATTTCCCCCGTAAACCGAATATTTTTTTTTATGGCCCAGCGAATAAATGATAAATGCTTCATACTCCATATTCTACTGAGAGCCTTAGTGCACTTTAAAAAATCAGTTTCAATATGTTTGAAATAGCGTAATATGACTAAAATGCACCTCAAACAATTCCACCCCCCATAGACTATAACATAACGGAATTTTTTTGAGTTATCCTGTAAACAAATTATAAGTTCTACACGTGCTATATTCGATAGTAACCTCTTGTAGTGCACTTCAGTGATGTACGTCAATTTCAATATATTTTAAGTAGTGTAACACTATCAAAATATGCTGCAAAGGATTTTTCCCCATAGACCATAATGTAACGGCACTCTTTTGAGTGCCCCTGTAAACGAAGTATAAGTTCTAGAAACTTCATTTTCAATACCAAACATGACACAGTAAACCTCAATAACATATATCTATTTCATTCCAATTCGAATATATTTACGCAAGTTAAAGCACGAGAGACTGCAGACAAACCGAATTCATAAACACTTTTAAACTACGTTGGAAAGTGTTAAAAACAAATGACATTCTGAAACTACGTAAAGAGGAAATATTTAACATATGAATCTAGATAAAGCGTATTGGTATTTAGGAGTGTTTGCGACCAGAAATGATGAGACACTTTTGATATTCTTTTATATTTTGGAAAGACAGAAAACAGTTAAACTGCCGATGAAAAAAGTTGTTTTCATCGATAAAAACAAGCTGTTGAAACAGAAACAAAATTATCAGTTACGTGTCATATCTCATCGGAAGAAAAAGCTGTTTTTTACCAACATCCCACTCCTTTTAAATAAAATACTACGTATATCCGTTTCGAATTATCAAACACGGAAAGCGTTTCCACACTTCATTTAATGGCAAAAGTTTTCGAAGTGGGTTTAGTTATACGCATTTAAGCACACAAATTACATACTGAATAGACTTTTTAACGATCTATAGGGATATTTATATGCAAAATTCAAAATAAAGTACTTTATCTAGGACTCTAACGAAACATTCGCATGAACTATACTTCGAGTTTATGTATGTTAGTTTACGCATAGTAGAGAAATAGGTATATCAGTATTTTTTCTTCCCTTGAAATTCTTTAATTATTAGACAATTTATGTTTCCGTTATATTAAAAACAGAAACCAGTCAAATACCTTGTGGGTTTCTTAGTGTATTAGTAATTGGATAACCACTAAGTAATATTGACTAATATTTAATACATTTTTAAACTCATAATAAAATATATTTAAATTAACCATTCTCAAAAGATTATGAGGAAGAACCTCTTCATTTTTCTGGGCGTGACCGTTTATCTTAAAAGAACAAAATTGATATAATATATATGTTGATATATTTTCAGAAATGATATTTTAATGATGAAAATCACGAATTAAAAAAGACGTGTTTTGAATCAAAAATACACTAAAATTCAATAAAATTTAAACTATAACAGCACAGCAATATTTGATTGTTAAATAATGACATTTTTTAAAGTAGGGGAGAGTGGTGCAAGTTGGAACGTTTTTTTACTTTTGGATCCTTAACTTAGTAAACCATAGGTATTAGTTCAAACACTTAGGGTTATATTCTAGCTTCATATGTTTGCTACAATTTAAAATAAATTATTTAACAAAAAATTCATACTGAAAAAAATAATGAATGACAATATAACTATCGGCAAACTGTTCCAACATACCCCACCATGGGGCATGTTGGAACATACTGTGGGGCAAGTTGAAACACTATGAAACAAGTTACAAAATTAATTATAAAATATTTAATTTTAATAATATGAAGTTACAGATAATGCAAAATATTTTAGCCTGATAGTTCCTGTGCTTTGTATTTTTTGTAGGCCTTCATAAACTGACAAATCATATGGAAATACCTGTTTTCTGGTACATCTGTAAGTACTACCAACTGTGATGGGGGGGGGTGGAAGGCTGAGGCAAAATTTTTCATAGGAGTGTACCATCCATGATCTTCCTTATCAGGTAAAAAAAAAAAACCTTTTCACTATTACACTTTTTCAGAAAATTAATTTCTATTTCATCCATCTTTAACTGCGTGTACCCATCCCAACAAATGTAATTTTTATAGTGGAAAGCTTCACAACAGAAAAATTATTAATTTGTGGTTTTCTATCCTCACAAATGGCTAAATCGAACTCAATAAAATCATCATCATCTCTTCTAGCAGAATCATACTCAATTTCTTCATCTGTGTCACTTTGGAAGGACATCTTCTTGCTCTTCGGTTTTTTACTTTTATTTAATTGAACTGAGTTGAGAAGGTTAAGCTTTCTTTATGTTGCAGCGATGGAGCAAGTGAACTTCATTTCTTTCTGTTGTCTTTGCTTTAATTCTTCCTCAATTATTTGTTTTTTGACTGGTGTGCCTGTTAAGATCTTTGTTGAGCTATTTTTCTTATCCTTATTGGAACTTTGTTTTGGTCCTGCTTTTGGGAAAGGTTGAATTTCTTCCAATGTGACTGCAGGAGAGCTAGAGCCAATAGTTGCTATATTTGATGGAGAGCTATGTATTACAGCTAAAGAAAGAATAGTAGGATTTTTTACTGTCTCTGTACTAGGACGGTTACTAACATCTGATGGCGGAAAATCAACTTCCATAAAAATGTGGCGGTTCAATGGGTATATCCATGAAACCATTGAACCAGTCTTTGCTAACTTCCATTTTAGTAATCCATGATTTGTGAAGAATTTTGTTATTAGCAACTGCGTAGTTGTGGGCTAACTTCCTTACTTCTGGTGGACATAAATCATAATATATTTGAGAAGCAGGCATAATATATTGAACAAGTTGTTCTTCTTCTTCAGGATTTAACACCTGTTTAGGTTTGGTGTATCCTACCTCAAAATTTATGGAAATTACTGTGGTACAATGGTGCTATTACAACAAAATCCTCAGCTGAAGCAGAAGTTTAAGTACAAGAGTCAGTGGTAACCGAATAAAAGGGGTTGGTGATAGCAGAGGTAGAGATGATAAAGTCTTTAGAAGTAAATAGGGCATTTAAAAATCCAGAGTTGGTAGTCACAAAGTTATAAACTTTGCGTAGTTCCTCTTGCTGTTTTAGTTTCAATAAAAATTCAATAAAATGCTTCAAAATTTATCATTTTTCTATACATAAGATTACTATTTTATTAAACATATCGAAAAATTTATATTTATATACAATATTCTGAGCAAGAAACGATATGGGACATGTAAGAACAGTGTTCCAACATGCCCCTTCCAAAGTGTTTCAACATGCCCCATACTACAGTATTATTTATCTGTTATTTTAGGCCTAACATAGCAATAGCTACTTGTTAACGGATACTATCAATTGAAAGCCTGATGTTCAAGCAATTTGAGAACATAACTTGAGGTAAACTCAATATAATACTTCAAAAGTAAATAAAGATTTTAAAGAATATGGTGAATTTACTTACTTTGCATCAAATTTAAAAAATCCACTTGCCAAGAAAACTTGAAGACCTAGAATCCTAGGTGTGCTTAAGAGACACAAGTTAAGTATTCCCATAATTCTCTGTTTTTTTCAAAATGACTACCAACTCAAGTGTTTCAACGTGCCCCATGTTCCAACATGCCCCATGTTCCAACATGCCCCACCCTCCCCTATTTGGTAAGCGCAGGGCAACAGTTCTCTAATATTAATTACAAGGGAAAGTGAATGTATAAATAATTAATATGTATGTAGCACATTTGGAAATAAATGTCAGATCTAAAACATCTGCATAATTTATAAACGTTACTGGATGTATGTTTCTATAATCTTCGGTTTACGATATAATCAGGATTATAAATATTTTTGGAATCACCAGGTATACTAAATAATATTGCTGCACAATGTTAGCGTAAACATTAAAAAAATAAGCATTTATCCAAAAATAATAATTTGAAATATTAAAAAAAATGTTAAAGCATGTGAAAAAAACTACAGCAAAAAAATTTAATATTTAAAACAATAATTACCTCATTTTTATACACATGTCGAATAACCGTTAAAATAACGTTTTGTTATCCGGAAATGCAGGAAAATTTTGAACTATGTCCTTTAAAATTGGGTTTCTGTAACACTCTAACCCTACACATCTAGTATTGTTTATGAACAACAGCACATGACCTGAAGCGGAAATTTATCATACTAAAAGGAAATATACATCTATAATTGCGTAGAATGTAACCCGGGAAAATATTATCTTTTACAAGAGAAAATGCAGCGTTTTAATGTTTTTGGCAAACAGACGGATTCCAAAGAAATATATTTTAAAAATAACAATTCAAATAGATGTGAATGTTTGCCATTCAAATACAGAATATAATATATTTAGATTAAGGAGAAAAATATTTTTACGATAAAACAAAAGAAAAACAAATATGAGTGTAACATATGGTTCAAAACACGATTTCCATCTTAGTTCTTCTATAGAGAGTAGTTACATATAACTCCTATAAATCTAATATATATAGTAAAGTCTAATTAAAATGAATTTTTGATGAATAAAAAATACACAAAAAGCCAATACTCTTTTAAAATATATGAGTAAAATATATATATTTCTTTAATTATTCCAAAATTGAAAATGGGATTCATCATTTTAATTAAATTAACATTTACTTCAATATTAATTTAACACTATATAGTAAAAAATAACAAAGAAGTTAATTAATAACAAAATAAATAACTTAATTCCAATAATGATTTTACAATGTATTTTTGTATTTTCGAATACCAAATGGTTCAAACATTTTAATGCTGGTAATACGTTTAATTTGTTTAAATATATCTATATATATACGTATCGCAAACGAGTCATAACCGTTCCCTTATTCTTCTGATTAAAGTTTTTTGTTGTTTCTTTCATACAAATTGTGGTAAACAAAAATGAACATTATTATAATAAGTACGATTTGATTGTCATCTTTCATATATATAATTCCAAGGTGCGCACACATCTTAGGATTTCGAAAGTGCTCGGCACCACAATTTCAGATTATGAATTTTCTTCTAATTCTATATATCCAAGAATTTCTAAACACTTGATTCCATTACAATTTTTGAAATATATTTCTGCAATTAAATAGGACGAGATTTGAGATATTGTACTATAATTGTGCATCTTGGAATTCTTAAGTATCAAACGTATTTTCCTTCTATACACTCTAAAAACAACATTTTCAAAATTGAGCAAAAATACTCAAGTCTGCGTGTGTCACATAGTCAAAATGGCTCCAAATCAAAATTACTCAAGAAGTTTGAAACATGCATATACTCATGTCTGACAAAAAGGCCAACACTCAAGTATAAAAGATCATGCGCTCATATTTGAGCATGTTCATGTTAAAAAATGAATATGAACTGACTTCTATGTGCTCCTTTTTGAGTATGTCCATGTTTCAAAAATGGGTTTGAACTTATCCAAATCATTTTTGAGTATGTCCATATTTCAAAAATGAGTATGAACGGACATCTATGTGCTTAGTTTTAAGTATGTCCATGTTTAAATATTCTGAGTTTTTCTGGCATTTCAGAACTGATAGCATTGGAGTCATATTTGAAACAAAAAGTTTCATAACAAAATGAAAACATCGATTTACTCATATTTGAAAGTATCATTTTTTTCAGAGTACGAATCTTTTAAGAAATAAGCTATTAATATTATAAATTCCTATTATTTTTATGTCCAATCAAAATTAATTTGTTTTTCAGTTGAAAGAGATTGGAGGTTCTATAATGTAGCACAGAATATCATTCAAAAATGTCGAACGGGACAACATTCAAAAAACGCAGGAACGTATTTTCTTTTAAAACAGGAAGAGAACGAAATTCAAAGGATAATGTCAGTTGCTACTTTCGGTATTCCGAAATAAACTAAACATATCTTAATAATTAACTTATTTGCAATAAAAACTACAAAATGGAATAAAAAACACATTGAATACATTCCAATAGATTAATGCGAAATAGTATTTCACGAAGCGATTTCATATATTTGATTCATAAATTAATTTTTTTTTTTCTTCTGAAAACCGACTTTCCAGATTTAGTAGAGACCAGGAGACGAAATTTAAGAAAACAAGAAAGAAAAATCTCGCGTCAAGCATCGATTATGTAACACTTTCCAACGCTTCCAAAATAATTTTACAAATCATTACCGTTTAATAAGCTGAAAGATAACATCTAAATAAACAATTTGGAAAACGCATAACATATTTAAAAACGTAATTTCAGGAATTTCCAACATATATAATATTCGGAAGATATACGAATACTTTTATTCAGCCCTGTATATGATCCATATATTTGTATATATACTACATAGGATGCTAAATTTTAGTTTAGTTACGAAACGCGTAGCACAGTTTAAAATTCTCCTTCTGGATTTTCTGTCAATAAAGGGAAATGTGTTCGTGAACTGAGATCTACGGAATTTATACACACCAAGTAAAAGACAAAAAGTGAGTTAAATGGAAAATCGCGTTCAGCAAATTAAAACGAACTTCCAGGAATTATTGTTAACAGACAGTAGATAATTATTTTGTGTGTCCCTGTAAATGAACGATGACTGCTATACACACAATATTCTGTAGTAAGCCGTTTGAAATGCACCTTAGTGATATATATAATTTGCAATGCGTTTAAAATAGTGAAACATTATTTAATTAAACCGCAAGCGATTTTTCTCCATAGACGTAATATAACGGAATTTTTTGACTGTCCCTGTAAAGTAATTATAAGTGCTATGCACACCCTATTCCATATTAAGCTTCTTGTAATGCACCTTAGTGATATATATCAATTACAATCTGTTTGAAATTGTATAACATTATTAAAATAAACCGCAAATGATTTTCCCCCATAGACCACAATGTAACGGAATTCTTTTGAGTGTCCCTGTAAAAAAAATATAAGTGCTATACACTTCAGTTGAAATAGGGAACATGCTATAGATAACGATAATAGCATATAAAAATTGCAGGGCAATCCGAGCATGCTTACGGGAGTAACAGTACGGACAGACGGCCAGACAAACCAAAGTCATAAACACTTTCAACTAGATTGGAAAGTGTTAATAAAAACGGTATGGTGTTTTAAATTTCAAATAGGTCTTTCTTGGTGTAAAATATGCGTTTTGCGAATGGAACAAAAATTAAATAAAAAATTAACAAATGTATTAACTAAATTTTAAGTAAACTTGCTGACTAAAGAATTCGCTTCAAAAAGTTAACGAGTTTTCTACTAATTATCATAAGTCGAAAAATTTAAAATCCTTAAACTATTTAAAGTATTACACAAAATTTTCTTTAAGAAAAACTTATTTCTTCAACAAAATGGTTCTGAATTCAATGTTTTAAGATGTTTTAATGAAATTTGAAGCACACTTTTGTATATAAATTAAACGTTGGTAGATAATTTAAAGTTTGATATTCAAGCATCTAAAGTAAAATCAATTTTCGAGTTCATTTCACTAAGTGAAACCTTAAATTTAAAACGAATCCAATTTTTATTTCATTCTCCTTCAAATCGTTTTTATAATACGTAATTTTCATGAAGAAATGTAATACATGTTTACGTTTAAATGCATTTAAATGAAAGTTTTTCAGAATGTAAATCTTATTCCCTTTACACTAGTTTTCAGAAACGATCGTTTTAATTTCACATCATAAACGTTTTCCTGCAAAGTGCTTTCCTTATTAAAATTATAGCCTTATGATTTCTTTAATATGTAAATTTCATTTACAAACACATATATGTATTGAATATAAATTTATTAAAGATTAATGAGGAAATATAAATATTGCACTGTCGCATAGAATTGGAAAATACAACAGCAATGATGGATTAAAATGTTATTATAGGTATGTGAATCATATCAAATAGACTCAATAGAAATATACAAAAATATGTGTCACTGAGGAAAGATGGAAAAGTAATGTGTTTTAAATAGTCATTAACTAATTTCGGCTTTGTGCTTAATGCATAGCTAACATGTAGTTACAGTTGTTCAGTTCAAATTATAAACTACAATGTTAGTAAGATATAACTGGGCTCGTACAGGACTCTAGACCGACCCGAACCGATACGGGTCTTATCAATTTCTGATAAAATCTCGTTATTCGGTCGTATATATATATCTATATATAACCTTCAAAGCATCACAGAAACATCATACAAGATGTGGGGGGGGGATAAATTCAAATAAATAAATATTGTATATATATATATATATATATATATGTATATATGCAGGATTCTACTTCGAACTACACATAAAGTAAAACAAATAAAAATAAATGCACCCGACCCCTAATCTAAATCTAACCCGTAACAAAAAATAAGTCGATCCGAACTTTTCATATCGTATTCGGGTCAAATCTCGTCACCCGATCCGATTTAGAATCGTCACAAACGTCGCATTTCCGTAGAAAAAAAAAGGCCGAACCAAATTTTCTGGATCGTACACGGGTAAAATATGGACAATCGACCCGGTGTAGAATTGCCACAAATGTCAGAAAACTATTGCACAAAGAAAAAAAACTAATTGAATATTTCGGACCATTTCTAGGTAAAATCTGGTCACCCAACCTGATACAGAATCGTCACAAATATCACAAATGAGTAACGCAAAAGACAAAATGCTGATCCGATTTTTCCGGATCAGATTCAGATAAAATCTGGTCACCCGACCCGATTCAGAATCGTCACAAATATCACAAACCTGTAGCAGCAAAAAAAAAAAAAAAAAAAAAAAAAAGCAATGCGAAGTTTTCGCATAGGATTCGGGTAAATTCTGGTCAACCGACCCGATGCAGAATCGTCACAGAAGGTCTTAAAAACGGTCATAACGACTTCCCATTAAAGTCACAGTGACTTCATATCCACGTCACGTGACGTCACATGGATTGTCACAAAGTTAAATTGTGAAGTCACAATGCCACGCGGGTTACAGCTGCATATTTTATAAAATTTAGAATTTGTTTGTTAAGGATGGAATTTCTTTAGCATTTTGTATTATGGTATTTTGGCTAATGGTTTTATAATTTCTCGAAATTCCAAAAAACTATTTTTAGGTAGCTTTCATTACAAAAAGCTACCTATTGCAGCCATTCGGAAGGAAGCAATTCCAAAAAATGTTCGTATATTTTCACCGATCATGTTTATTTTCACCTTAGACCCCCCCCCCCCCCAAAAAAAAAAAACACCCTCCGTTCAAATGTTGCTTTATATATATATATATGTGTGTGTGTGTGTGTGTGTGTGTGTATAGATCTGACATATGTCATGCTGTAACTCTCTTATATATGAATGTATTTGGATGTGACTGAGTATCTGTAGGACATACAAAGATCCCGACCGAGTTCGTTGACCAGCTTCATCCGCCATCTTGTTTAAAAATGACAGCCAGTTAAAAATTTTAATTTTTTAGAAATTCAAAAAAATATACAAAAAAGCACAAATTGAAAAAAAAATTGTTTTCGTTATGTGTTAGAACGTGATACAAGAATTCTGGAACAATTTTTGTTTTGGCTATATGTTAAAAATTGGCTGAGATATGGCAGTTTGAAATTCTAGGGTGGCTGACATTTTGTAACAATTTGATATTTCTTATGCTGTAACGCTCGTATTTATAACCCGATATGAATGTGACTGATCATGTATACAGAACATACCAAGGTCTCGACCGAGTTCGTTGACCAGCTTCATGCATCATCGTGTTTCAAAATGGCGGCAAGTTATTATTATTTTGTTTTTTATCAAATTCAAAAAGATGTATAAAAAATTATAAATTGAAAAAGTTCCGTTAAGTGTTAGATCGTGATACAGGGATTTCAGAATTTTTTTTGTTTTGACTTTATTTTAAAAAATGGCTGAGATATGGCAGTTTGAAGTTCTGGAGTGGCTAAAATGTTGAAACAAACTGATTTTTGTTATGCTGTATCTCCCATGCTAAAATTACTATTCAGATTCAGTTAAAAAAAAAAAACGGGATTGAAGTTTCTATAATCAGGTTTGAAGCATTTTAGCTTTGGGTGTTTGAGTAAAATAAGTTATATTTTTAAAAAGATGGACTATGAAAGCTTTCTTTTCCCCCCGGTACAGGCCGGAACGACTTTTTAAATTATCAAGTTCTTTTTTTTCCGCCAAAAGAGCTTATTAAAATATACATTTTATATCAATATTGATAATTCACAATAACAGTGTAAAACACTCTCTCTCTGCTCAAAACATTAAATTTTATCATTCTTGAAATCAAATAATTTGTATGTAGTACTAGGGAAAAAAGTTCGGAGACTATGCTCATATGAATCTCCAACCAAACCAGATTGAAAAAATCAACTTGAATCTCCAATTCGGATTTTAGAATAGGGAAACTATTTTAAACCGAAGTAGAGGTATATGTAACGTGAGAGGCAGTGAAAAAGAACAGCTCTGTTTTCAAATCATATCGTCTCAGTAAAATTTATTATTTCGCGTTTGCCAAAAGATGAAATGGAGTTAAAAAAATAATATTTATTTCTAACAGTAACGTTTGGAGAAATTGACAATATAAATACTTCCCATGTAGCAGCAGATATATGGTGATTAAGCAATATCCTTCGAAAGTGTTTTGAAATTATGCCGTTTCAAGTGTCATATACAAATAAGTAAGTTTCGACGGTTTACATAATTACCATCTGGTCCGAATGTTTCAAATAATATTTTAACCAACTCTACTTTGTCTGACAGCAGTACATATTTTCAGAAAGAGTGTGCTTTTAAGATCGTTGGACGTAACACATAATATCAATAAATCATATACGTTAGGAAAACCATTCTCGAATTATTTTAATCCTACTAGTTCATACATCCCGGGTTTATAAATGCGGTTCGTGAAATGTATAGTCTATTGAAACATTGAGAGAGACAATTTTACAAAACTGGCTGAGTTCCAGAATATTTTATTTGAATAAATGTATTTTAGGGACCAAGGTATTTAAAATTCCACTTTTCCAATTGATACAGCAGAATAATACTTTAATGTATTCTAAACCTTTCTCTATTTATATATAACAGTATTGTATTTCATGCTTATTTCCCTTTTAACTTTTGAATGCATTCAAATATTTTCTTATTATTTGTTTTTAGAACAAAATAAAATATATCAATTTGAATATCATATGACTTGAATTTCAGTGAAAATATTGTTAATTTTCTATATTTGAAAATAAGAGGAACGCCTCAAATGTTCCAAAACATTTTTCAACACCTCAACATTAAATGTTCTTACACACTTTCACTCATGTATGTATATTTCTGTTTTTCAGAACACATGGATAATGCTTTTTATTCAAGATTAATATTTTAATTGTAGTCTCTTGGTTACATATAATAACTTTAGTTAAAAGTAGGCTTTCAAACACCATACAGAAAAGTTCATTTATTCTATTTATCCAAAGACAATTAAAATTCTTGTTTGGAATTTATAATAAAAAAACTAATACTTGATAGAATTAAGATTAAGTACGTTGGGGATGTTGTTTGTCTTTGCAAAACTTTAAAATCAGCGTGAGAATTGCATGTGCCTATTATAACATAGTTTATGAGTTGTTATTCTCTGAACTTAATGTATATCCATGTACAATTTACATATTGTAGAACAAGTACAAAAACAAAAATTGACAATTTTGTACAAAATCTTCTGTTTTTTATTTAGCTACTGTATTTTCTTTATATTTTTGATCTTGTTATATTGAGATGTTTTATTTTCTTTCCAAAATGTGTGTTGTCTCGTAATTTTAGGCATTTCTCCAATAATCTCAGTAAGTCCTTTCCTACTATATGATATATTTGTTAGAGATGAATGAGATTCATTTTAAACTGAAATTGCTCATCATAGAACAAAAATTCACATTATTTTCCGACAATATAGTAATTACCCGTTGACGCTGTTTTTCATAATATTTCATTCAGAATCCGTAAGCTTAAAGGGGTTCAAAGGAGTCAGTGGATTTGAATACTCAAATTTTCGTAAATAAATTATCGCATATTTAAACACAAAATGTTTTCATTAGAATGCTGTTTCCTTTGGAAATAAATCTGGTATTCTTCCCTTAATTATTATCAAACATGTCATTGTTTCATTAACTTCAAAGTTCATTCATGTTCTTTTAAACTTAATATTTATCTTGTTTTGCAGTTAAATGTTTGTTTACATATTGCTAAAAATCTGCAACACTGTGTATTCATTTAAGATTTTTTTTTTTTTTAATCGAAAACTACATAACTGAAATTTATCTGTATCATAATCAATGAGAACGCTTCATCACTTAACGGTTATCTATAAAACTGGTTAAATGACTTTATATTTTGCTATTTATTTTTAACAGTTTAGGTATATCTTTTTTCTTTTTCTGTGATGATTTTACAACTATAACACATGGTCGGATAAGTTCCCGGTCTAATAAAGAAAACACAACTTTTTAACAAAACTTTAAAACTTTTTGACTTTATTACTTTATAACTTTAATAAATAACATAACTTTAATAATAAATAATAATAATTTTATAATAATAATTTTATAATAATAATTTTATAATAATAATTTAATAAATGAATAAAAATAATAAATTTATATTAGATAACATAATTTTATAACGAAAAAGCTCCAAACAGTGCTCAGAATCATCGACTCGTTGAAGTTTTTGGTAAAAGTCAACACGCGCGGCAGCCACTTTGACAACAGCTTTTTCATAGACAAATGGTCATTCAAAATAAAATCTGCACGTTCCTTGGATATCTTCAGAGTCTGAGCTATCTCCTGCAACTTCACTTTACGGTTCCCCAAAACGATTTTGTGGACTTTTTTTATGTTTTCCGGAGTAACCACCTCTTTTGCGTGGTGCATCACTGGTGTCCGCACGACCACGTTTAAATTTAGCAAACCAGTCAATAATGGTTGATTTACCTGGTACAGTGTCCGCATAACGCTTATCAAGCCATGCTTTTGTTTGAACGGTGTTTATTCCCATTAAATAACAATTCTTGAAATTCTTGTTTATCCATTTTTTTGTTTATCAACAAAGTTGTTCAACTGAAACCACTCTAACGTTTTATCCACAAGGCGAATCGTCATGACATTTTTTCTACTACCTTTTAAAGGTTAGTATTTACTTAAAAAAACATCGGTTCGGCGATTACAACGCCATCTGTGTGCCAGACCGGGAACTTATCAGCCCATGTGTTACACTTTTAAAATTCTGCAACATATCGTCTATTCAGTCGATAGTTTTGAGATTATATTGTGAAGCGTATCTGACCATATTTTATAACATTTTCAGATAAGAATACACATAAATTATGGTTACGTAACCGTTTCCTATCCAAACGTTGAATGACTGAACAGTTTGCATAGACATTTATTTTTTTTTATTTTTGTTAAATATCTAAATTTAGATTAGCTTATCTTTACATTTTAATCATACATTTTTTACAATGCGTAGAACCAACAGAGTGAAACAGTATCAGGGCCAGATTTCGAACCCTGACCAGGATACTTTTCATTCTGTTAGTTGTAAATATTGTAAGATATGTGCGAATAAAATTTACTATATGTCGCCCGTAATTCATCGCTTAAATCTATTATAGCTTATCTTTAATTTAACATATTCCAATCATTAGAGATGAACAATTTTAATTACTTCACATTTTCATTTTAGTACATTTTATAGTAATGAAATGCACTAACATTCAAAATACTTATCAGGTGCATAAAATATTGCGTTACACGTAACATATTTAAACATGCTGTGTACTGTTTGGTTATAGATACTTATTTGCAATTACGTAATAAACCTGGTAGCTTAGTGAAATAACAATTTTCAAAATTTGTATTTTTAAAAATGTCTCAGAAGTTTTAAATGCTAAGAAAACTGACATGTTAATTCTTCCTATTCTTTTTCGTATTCGAACTAGAAATGAGAAAGTTGATTTTTCTAAATAGTTTAAAATATTTTATTTACAAGTCGTGAATGCTGATTAATTGAAACAATAATTTAGAAATAACATCAATTCATTCCCAAAATATTTCCAACATTAATTTGCAATAACTGAAAATGATTTCAGTTATTAAAATATAATAAATAAATAAATAAATAAATAAATAAATAAAACGACCAGACTACAGTTCTATGATTAAACACAAACACCCGTAACTATATAATTTATGAAAATGTTTACACATATTAAATATTTAACCGCATTTTTCAGGAATAAGTTCTTTAAAATTTTATATGATGTAAATCATACAATTAATAATATGAATATAGTATAAACGAAATAAATGACAGTTTTACAGCTGTATCTTTCATAAAATTAAATAAATTAAAACCACACTGAAGAATTTAAAAAAAAATCTGAAATAAATTTTAATTTGTTAGGAGGTGTTAAATTTCAAGAATTATATATTGAACGCATAGAAATGAGATTTACATGAATAATTTGAACATTTTCCTTTTTTTTTCTTTAAATTTTTTTTTTCTGATATGCCATATTTGTCAATTTCTAGAAAGTAATTTTAAGTTTATGTATACAACCCTTGGCACAAAGTTTCCGATCATTACACCAACACTACCATTTTTTGTAAGAAATGTTATTTATTTTCACTGCATAAAAATTAAACGATTATTAGCGGTAATACATTTGTATTATATATAAGGAACAATAATATGCAATAAAGAAAAATCATTATCCATCAATTTATAAACAAAAAAAATGGTGATTGAAATTTAAACACCAAAAGAAAAAAATTATCCAATCATGCTTTGATTTGGAAAAAAATAAACGATCACTGTAATCAATATTTAGTAAATCCACCTTTAGCTCGAATGACAGCCGAAATTCTTGGTGGAATGGACTCAATAAGCTTTTTACACTCATTGGGAGCAATTTCACAGCAGCATTCCTTTGTAGCTTTACGTAGTTCTACGGCATTTGTGATCCTTAGAAAATCGATTATTCTTTTTAATATATTCCACGGATTTTCGATGGGATTAAGTTACGGACTATTGGGCTGCCAAGTCATGGTTTTAATTGAATTATTACCTACATTTTGTAGAAATTTCTTCACTGATTTGGTGCGATGGGGAGCTGCGTTGTCATCTTGAAATAAGAAGTCATTTTGATCCCCGAACCATTGATCGATGCTGGGAATCAAAAAATTCTCTAAAATGTCAATGTAAACTTCAGAGTTTACAGAACGTAACAAAATACACAATTTTCCAACGCCTTGTGATATCATATAACTCCAAACTGTAAATGCAGGTGAAAATTTAGTCCTCGTATTGACACACTTATCATTAAACTTTTCACTAACTCTCTTCCAAACAAATGTTCCACAGTGTTCACCTATTCCGAGATGTATGCGAGATTTATCGCTAAAAATAACTTTATTCCATTTATCAAGTGGCCAGTGTGCATGTTTTTTACACTATTGCAAGCGTTCTTTTCTATGCTTCTTTGTAAGTCAAGTAAGTTTTTCAAGTAAGGTTTCGTTTTAGCTTTACAGAATTCAATTCCTGCTGCAATTGGACGATTATGTACAGTGCGGTCACATACCTTTACGGTATACTTAGACCATTCGGCATTGAGTTGTTTTGAGGTTGCTCGCTGCTTTCTTTTCGCTATTTCCACAATTTTTCTGTCCTCCCTAGGCTTTGTCATTCGTGGATGTCCACTTTGAGGTAAATTTTTCACGCTGTTAGTCAACTGATATTTTTTCCAAATGTCGCATTCCGTACTTTGAGCACAAATTAATAAAGCAGCCACTTTCCTTTGTGAAGTTCCCTCTTGCAACGATTTAATCATGCAGATTTTTAAATCGCGAGACAGGTTTTTCTCACGAGCCATTGTCCAGCACTTCAGAGCTGCTTTTGATCTCGCAACTGGAAGATTTCTTCTTTTAAATAGAATTCAGATATTGTACGCATGCGAAGGCATTCTTATCTGTCTTCAATATGCAAATTTCAAACTCGTTTCCTCAGTGATCGATTACTATTTTCCAACTTCCGTTTTGATCGGATATTTTTTTCTCACGAGGAAACTTTTCGTCTGCAGTATATTTATAAATTATATGATTGTTATATTGAATTCACTTTTCATTTATATTTTAATACTTGTTCTTTTATATGGCATATTGTAAAACACCCCTATGCTCATGAATCACGAAATATATGCTTCGAAATGCAAAAATCATAAACTTGATAACACTGAGGAAACTTTTTTACCAAGGGTTGTATATATAAATATTATGTATATATATATATATAAATATGTATAATCTCAAAATAATTTAAAACAAAATAATTTAAGTTATTATTTACAAAAAAGATAAAGTACATCTAATAATTTTAAATATACCGTCTATACCACGGATAGCCCTTAACCACATACTACGCCATCAATTACATAAAAGACTTATTTCAATTCTGTTGACTTTATATAAAAGACTAAAATAAATATAATGCTTGTAATATAAGAAGCTGATAAAAAAATTGTTCACTGAAAATAAATTTCTAACACTGCTTGAAAATATTTAGTTCTGTATAGTTATGGAATTTAAACCTTCCTTAATAGTAGATTTGTTGTCTTTACTTGGAGATAGTATTTGTGTGAATAATTTTCAGTGTTTTGCATAAAAAAATTATTCACATGCTTTACATGCTTTAATTTATAATAATATGACAGAGTATATAATTTATTTATCTGATTCTTGAATATGACGATGTTTAAGCAATTATTTATTTTATTTGCACATAGCCACAAACCAATGCAGAAATAAATTTAAGAAAGATAGAGTATCGTTTTTCTCAAACTGTTATATAATCTGAATAGGGCAAAAAATGTTTTAACGTTTCTAATTTATTTTATTCATTTTTACAAATTTTATAAATCTAATACGAATATTATGGCCGTTTGTATAAATGGAATGAATTTAATTAAATGTATTTTGGTGTCGATTTGTTTTTGATACATAATATTAAAATATTATTAAATATACATTAAATATAGCCCAATTTGAATTTTATTCATTTATATGGAAAATGTATAAAAATAAAATTGTACTAATTAAACAATATCCTTATATTGTAAAAAGATTTTGGTTAAAAAAGGGGATCATTCCATTTTTACCCCTTCCGTGTTATTTATATTTCTAAACTGTGTAGTATACGGAAAAATAAAGGTTGTGCTGTAATTTTTTAAGAAAATGTAATCTCTGCAGCAGGAAAACTAACCATACTTTTTGCATTATTGTGATACAACATAATTGTTTTTAAGTGTTCTTATTCACTGCATATTTAAACATATATTTAATTTTAAAAAGTATCATGTGCAATAAAAAAATACGGAAAACATTTATCCTATTTAAACAACAGTGGTAATAAATTATTGAATATTGGGATGCAGTTATAGGTAATAAATAGACATGATTACACCGTGTCCCTCATTTTAAGCTTTTAATTATACATATATACTTGTAGTAAACAGAGACTTGAGTGCTGTCATTATAACGGATTTTGATGAATGGTTAATTTCACTAATATGCTTGAAAGTAATTGATTAAAGGAATGTCGAATTAGGTGTTATGAGAACTAGGTTTGAAGCATTTAAAGGGAAAATTTCAGAAATGTATATTGTTAATAAGATAGGTGCTCCAAATGTGGTCATAGTTAAACTTTGAGGATTTTTTTGTAATTTTCTTGTTGGGTATGTGGCTGAATGTTTTTTACATTTATCTCTAACACATATGGAGTATATTTTTCTTTGTAAAATAAATTTTAATAACTTTTACAATACAATTTCAAATTTGCAGTTTGTGGGCCACCTTTGGCGTATAGTGCTCTAAATGTGGCCCATGTATTGAAAACACTTTTAAAATGTGTAAACATACTCGGCAAGCTATTTTGCTTACTATAATGCTCTGATGATCTTTTCTTTCTTTTGAAATGTTTGAGTTTTAATTCTAAATCTTCTTATGTTATGACACGAAAAAAATCTTGAAGCACTTTTTGCATACGTTAGTTTAGAAAATTTCTTCTGGAATTTACTGATTTCTTTTGAATGATCTCTGGTGTTAACAATAAATGGTAATAAGTTTTTCAGATATTTTTGTAGGAAATGTTAAATTCACCCTTACTACACTGATTTTCACATTTGTTTTCTATGGTGGCCACCTTGGGAACAATCGTAACGTCACCATTTGCAGGACGTAAAAGTATTAATCGATAAATATCTTAGAATTGAATTAAATGTAGTTAAAGAGAAATAAATAATCTTTCAGTAAACTTATAATAACTCAGAGGTCTAAGAATTTAAACACGTGTAATTTAAAATATCACTGCAGATAGATAATTGGCAATGCAATAGCACCATTTTGTGAATAAACATTAAGTTAGTTCTACTTTTGAGAGGTGGGTTACCTTAGGCACACTGGCCACATTTAGTTCACCTACCTCATATATTTTTTGAACGCACAGATGACTAAGAACCCAGAGTTAGCAAAAGCAAATTGGCACTTGATTTAATTTTTATGATATTAATTTTAATAACTTTAAACTCGGCCACATTAATTAGAATATCTCAGTTTTGGAATATACTCCTAATCTGTATCAATTTCCAAAACGATAATAATTCTTTTAAAAAGATAATATAGATTGTATCAATTTACCTACATATAAAATAAAAACTCTGTTGCTTTGTCACTATTAATTTAAATACTTTTTTTTTAATAAAACATTATTGTAGTGAAATATCAATTAATATCTTAGTGAGCGATCGTAAAACTGCTTACGTAATTGAAACTGACATAATCATTCCTTTTTTTTTCGTGATAAACTAAAATACGCATAGATAAATCAAAGCGTATATTATTTTGTTTTCTGTAATAAAATAAATCCATTTTTGTATTTTGAAGTCGTTGATTTGGAAGGCTTTTTAATGCTTTTAATTGACAGCAATTTATTGAGAGTTGCATTATTTCATATATTACAAGTATTTTTCTATGTACTATTTAAAATATTGCTTTTTTATGATTATTTTTATAAAGGGAATATTATTTCAACCTTTAAGTAAAAACTTTACTTTTTATATTATTTAAAATGTGGTAAATTTGTATTATTTAGTAATACTTTTTAAATACACAGTAAGCACTGATTATCATTTGACATGTTCCGGATTCCATTTCTTTTTATCAAAGCATTTTCCATTAAATAAAATATTATTTCTTGGATCAAAAAAGAAAATCCCAATTATTGGTTATAAATCTTAAAATATTTTTATATTTTCATACGAAAGTTTATATAAATTAAAGGAACGTTTACTTAAATAAATGCATATTCTGATAAATTTATTATTTCAATTAATACAGAAAACTAAACGTGACAGTAAGATAAAAATCTTAACAGTAACAAAAATAATATTCAATATTTTTTTTCTTGAAACTATTTTAACTGAGCAGAATAGTTTTCATCCCTACACTGTGACAGAAAATGGAAAAATAAGTTTCTTAGCCAACTGAAGGCTGTATTTTTATTCCAGACTAATAATGTACTTCGGATTTAAAGATATAAGATTACCTTATAATGTCTTGAATCTTTCAGAGATTTCTTACTAACAATGCTAAGATTGTTAGAGTTGTAGAACTGCTATCTATTTTATATGCATCGTTTGTAAAATGTAAAAAAAATACTCACCAGTGAATGTTTTGAACTCTTTTTTGCAGATTCTGCGATGGAATCCCTGTGATTATGTCCAAGTTCTGGTGTTCATACACACCATCGGATAGGCTGAATGATGCTCTAAATAAGAGTAGTTTATAATCATCCAAAATTTATAATATTTCAATGAAAACTTTTTGATATATCAAAGTTAAAATGTACATAATTTAATTGACAGTGATCTATAGCTATGATATACAATCAGTTTCTATAGAAAACTCATTTGTATGGTCATAAATAGTTGTTGTACGAATATAAGTCATTAAGTAAGTCACAAAAGATAATTAAATAATTACTTACAATGATATTCACTTCAAAACTATTTTTATTTCTCAACATATTCGCCACCAATATGTATGCACTTATACCACCGTTTTATCAGTGCCCCAACACCAGCAGCGTACAATTCTTTGGGTTGCTTTCTCAGCCACATTAGGACTTGAAGTTGAACCTTTTCATCATCTGTGAACATCATCTTGCAACTTCTTCAACATCCACCATACAGTTTCAACTTAGATGCAAGCGATTTTCATCAGTTTAGTCCCCTAAAAACCATCTTGGAATCAAGATGATGTTCACAGATGATGAAAAGGTTCAACTTGAAGTCCTAATGGGGCTGAGACAGCAACTCAAAGAAATGTATGCAGCTGTTGTTGGGGCACTGATAAAACGTTAATATAACTTTATAAATAATGGTGTAGAATATGTTGAGAAATAAAAATAATTTTGAAGTGCATATCAATGTAAGTTATTATTTAATTATCTTTTGTGACTGAATTAATGACTTACCCTCGTAATTCAATTATTCCACCAATCGCACTTATTCATGCATTGCGAAAAACGTCTGCATTTCTGAATTACATAATTTTTATATAAAATATGAAGATCTTAAAAATAAAAAAGAAGAAAGTAAAATAAATGTAAAATTTAGATTTATTTTTATATCTTGAAATGTGATGAATTTATTGTTGTTATAATACGTTATAATACCTTATCTTTTGCACTATAATGCCTAAATTGAGCATTACATTTTCCCTTCTGTTTTGAAATCCAAATATCGGTTGTTTGAATTGTTCACGTGTACAGGGTTTTATTAGCGATTCATTTCATTAAATATTCAAATTGAATAAGTGCGTCATACAAAGAGGGGATTTAAAAGACCAATATAAACGTATTGTGCATATAGAACTAAGCATAAAGATATTCAATATCATTTCCCCTCTAAAGATATTTACCAAATGCTTTCAAACGAGACCTCTGTAATCCAGGATTTTTAAAAGCAACATTTCAATATAAGAACTCAGATATTGCTATTTATCATTGGTCGGAAATTCCCGGATCCACCCTTTGTACAGCAGGTGTTTCACAATCTCCCCGCTTTTATCAGTACGTACCCCTCAAAGGAATTATAATGACACAAGATTTAGATTATATAACGCATAGATGAAATGCAACAAAATATTGGAGTGAAGATTTGATAAATTTATGTTGTATATTATTTATTTTCTGTGCATGCTATAAATGTAAAGATATCATCTTATTATATCATGTTCTGCTTGAAATGAATTTTAATAGATATAATTAGGAATGAAAACGTGCACAATTAAGCTAAACTAAATAATTATTTAAAACTTTCAAATTGTTTTGAGAGACTTTTGTCATATTTTTAAATTTCAAATGCTGTCTTTAAATAAATTTTTCAACATTTTAAATTGAGATTAATGGAAATACAAAATTATACATATTTTTTTTTCCATGAAAAATAACTATAAGATTTGACAATAATATTTCCAATAAATTTCCATTTTTAAGCACCACTATAACACGCCATTCCAAATATGATTTTTAAAACTATCAAGGAGCAAATGTTTGTAATATATTATTAAAAATGTGATTTATAGTACCATTAAGTGCATGTTTCTAGTGTTTTTTATACATTTTAACATATAATTGGAAGTTCAAAAACCATTATATTAATAAAAAATCTATATTTATAATTCAGAAAGCTGTGGTTAATATGTTTAGTAACCCTGAAAATTTAAGAATAGTTTTTCATATTAAAGATGCAAATAATTCCCGACTACACGCAATCTAGTTATAGAATACAATCGTATGTTGCTTAACAGAAAAATAAGTCTCTTTTAACCTAATTTTTTCAAAAAAAGAAAAAGTAAATCTAACATGAGTAACTTTCATAATCATCTTCTTGAATTGAGTAATTATCTAAAAGAAATTCTAATAACAATATAATTTTGAATAAAAAAATACACACTATGATATATAACTTATAACTTATTCTTTTTTTTTAAATGAATGTACTAAAATATGATCCACGTACAGATTGGTCGCTCGCGCAGCTAGCTGCCTTAAATAGACTTTCCCTACTCACCTTTTCATTTCGTCTTCTGTCTCTGTGAGATGAAGACCTTTCCTAACTTTTAATCTCTATATTTTTATATACTTCTTGTAATGCATATATTGTATTACGTGTAGACTTTTTTTTTAGGGCTCATTAAGTTACACATTTACTTATAGACAGGGAGTGGAGTTGCTTTTCAACAGGGTATCCCTTCAAAGCACTAACTGTTTACTGTTTACAGTTACATACATTTTAATAAATACCTTTTCAGTTATTATTTGAATTAAACAAAAACCACGGAAAACTAAGAGGTACGATGATGTGAAGCAATTGTTTAATACTAGTTATATCTAAACAATAATATAATCCTTTAACAATTTCACAATTGGAAATGGAAACTTCTTAATGAACATTTACTATATTATTTACTATTTTATCTTAATGAACATATACATATAATATTTTGTTACTGTAATGGTCTATATTTGTGACGTACCCGTCAAGGCCATACAGAACGTTCAAGCTCAAAGAACAAGATTCCCTTTCTAAAAGAGTCCACTACATGTTTATTACAAGTTTTTATATAATTTTCTTTCTGAAGTTTTATTAGCGTTAGGAAAAAAACGACATAATTTATAAATATACAAGAAATTAGTTAAGGCAATTATTATATTTATTAATCATTTCAAAGAAATTTATATATTTTAAAAAGTAAATGGTTTCTCACAAAATTTTTTGTCGATGATTTTTTAAAAATCAGTTAAAAACTGTTTATTATTTGAATTGAACAAAAACCAAGGAAAACTGAGAGGTACGATGATGTGAAGCAGTTGTGTAATACAAGTTATATATAATATATTTTGATAACATGTAATGATAACAAGTACGTAATCCTTTAACAATTTCACAATTAGAAATGGAAACTTCGTAATGAATATTTACTAGATATTCAATACAAAAAATTTTAGATTTTTTTAAAAATGTATTTATTTATTTATTTATTTGCGAAATGTTGAATATTAAAAATTGTGATGATTTTGTTCGTTTCAAGGTGAAATTTTTTACTATAATGGTCTATATTTCTGATGTACCCTTGAAGTCCGTACAGTACGTTCAAGCTCAAAGAACAAGACTCCCTTTCTAAAAGAGTTGCTAGTCCACTACTTGTTTATTACAAGTTTTTTAAATAATTTTCTTTGTGAAGTATTAATAGCGTTAGGAAAAAAAACTACATAATTTATGAATGTAGTAATTAAAGAAACGTATAAAACAATTAAGGCAATCATTATATTTATTAATCATTTCTATGAAATTACTGTATTTTAAGGATTAAATGATTTATCAAATATTTTTGCCGATGACTTTTTAAACATCAATTAAAAAATGCTTGGTGAAATAAACTGTAATTATGCGTTATTATTAACATGCTTATTAGAGCAATGGTACTCACTAAAGCCAGAATCTGGTAGAAAATTTGGTTTTTCTATTTGGTTAAAGAAATCTGTGCAAAATTATTAGTAAAAAAATAATTAATGGTATATATATATCTATATTGTAGAACTACAATTTCTTATTGAAATACTACCATAAAATATATGAAATCGGTTTTGCTCTTTTAGCTGCATACGTACTTAACTTTAAAATCCTCCGTTCTGTAAAGATTAAACACATTCATGTTCTGTATACAAAATTTTCGTAAGGATAAGAAATATTTTAAATTACAGGAAACAAATATCGGTAGAAAGATGTTATTAACAAACCCATCTTACTGATAAACTTTACAACATTCTGATTTAAACGTTTTCTCTCCTGTATAAGCTTACTTAGAAAAATGCTTTATTTGCAGAAAATCTGAAGTTGGGTGAAGTTTCAATATTGATTTTCTTGTTTGTTTATTGACTCTTCGAAAACTGCAAATCGTGTTTAAAAAAGGAAATAAATAAAAAGAAACATAAAAAAGAACTTTTACTTGAGTATTTAGAATAGTTACCTAAATGAGAGATATTTCTCTTTGTAAAACCAAACAGCACATGGGTTTTAAGAATTTTATTCGCACTGAAGTATCACTAAAAATAAATCTTTTTTTTTCCCACTAAACAATTATATATCTGGTTTTTTTGACAATTTATTCTGTGTAATAAAAAAAAATAAATAAATAAATAAATAAAAAACAGGTGGTGGTTATCCGTATATTAAAACGATATGCTCAGAGTGTACCACTTTGCGCGCTGCAGGATTTTGCCTCGTAGAGCAGTCTCAAGCACATAATTGTTTCGGGTTATGAAATCCAATTAGATCTGTGGGACAATAAGCCTACTTTAAATAAAATTGACCACTGAAAGCAAAACCGTGCTTATTTCACTTTAGACTGCAGATTTCATGTTTTTGTTCAGCTTTAATATTTGGCAAAATTATTTGACAGCTAATTTTTAAATTTTAAATTGGGTCATAGCCCCCCAAAACAGTTATCTCCCAATTCGACTATTGTTTTGATATCCCGTTGATAGGTTCAAATGATATACTGGACGGCACGTTAAAAAACATACTTTAAAAAATTAAAAATATGGTTAAAATTGTAATTTATGTGAACGCATTTCAGGCGCGTTCTGTTACATCTTAAATAATTTAAGCAATCCAAAATCGTACCAAACGTATATTCTGCACCATTCAGCGATGCACTATATATATATATAATAAAAATCAATTTATCTGACACAACAATATCGATTTTCCCATAAAAGTTTGCCCATGTTTGTAGAAAGATATTCTTAACAAAAAAATATTTTTTTACACTTTACAACTATCTTATTAAAACGTTGTGTTTCACCTATTTGATTAGTTAGAAAAGAAATGCTTCTATTGTAGAAAATCTGAAGGTGCAATATTGGTTTTGTTGTTCAACTATTGACTCTCGAGGATGATACATCGAGTTCCAAAAAGAAAAATAAATATAAAAAAAGAATTGTTTGATACGTTCGCACTGCAGTGTTGAAAAACATGGGTTTAAAAAAAAGAGTTTAAAGTTTTATTTTAAGAAAGCTTAAAATCAAAGATGATAAAGTAGATGTATAGAGTATGTGATACATGAGATGTCTAGAAGATAAAGAGTAATTTCAAAGATGATAACTTTGTAAATAATTTGAGTATTCAGAAGTCGTGTCAAGCATATAATCGCCTCACTTCAGGGATGCAAAAATATTTATCAAAATAGAAAAAAAAAATCTTTTGGAACAAGAAAGTTATTCTTGTCTCAGACTCAAAAGTATTAACATTTCTTTCAAATGCATTTTAGTGAAAATAATCATATACATGACGTTACAGGACTCATTTTTTTATCTACTCGCATTATTAAAATATTCTAAAATTCCTTTAATTTTAATTTCTTATCAATTGTTAAAAAATTGTTTAAAAATATTTTCTCCTCTCAATGAGTTACAATAAAATAATTAAAATAAATAACCATTTCAAATACTAAATATAGTAATCGTTAACATATGTTTCAGGTTTTGTAAACTGTGGATTCTTTAATTATCATGATCATTTTATAACATTATATTTGCATTATTCTTTTTATTGAGATTTTAACTTTAGACCCATTCAGAGTGTATCCTTATTTGGCAAATTGTTCCGTTAAAAAAGTTTTATAGGAACAAAAACTATACGTAATAAATTAAATATAATGTGAAAGGGTAAAATTGGTAAGCTTGAAATGGTGTGTAATTATTATTATTATTTTTTTTAATTTGACTAATCTTTACAGCTTGTTTTTTTTTTTTTTAATTTTCTTATTCAAAATGTCATCGGTTTAATTAAAATTCATTTCATATTTTGAAAAAGCCATCTAATTAAATCGTTGTCAATTTTTAAAATAGCGCACATAAAAATATTCCATTTCAATTAAGAATGTATTTACACGTGACTATTTAAAACAGAAACATAACTGTAAAATAATAATTAAATGATCACGTATTAAAAGCAGTAAAAGGTGAAAATTACTTAAAAAATAATGTACTTGCGCGTAAATATTAAAAAGAGAAATAAAACTTCAAAATAATAATTAAATTATTACGTTTCCCAAGCATTAAAGAGGAAAGTTACGCCATATTTGAAATGCTCAAATAACAATATTTCCAAACAATTTCAATGTAAACATATTAGTGATGCAAACAGTATTTATCAAAAGAGAAAATCCATTTTTGGGACACAACGAAGTGGAAACTTCCTCAAAAGTATCACCCTTCCTTTCAAATCCATTTTAATGAAAATATTCATTTACATGTCGTTAAAGAACTTGTTGTTTTTTAATTTATTTGCATTATTAAAATATTCTAAAATTTCTTTAATTTAAATTTTTTATCAATATAAAAAAAATGTTTCAAAAATATTTTCTCCTCACAATGAGTCACAATAAAAAAATTAAAATATATAACAATTTCAAATAATAAATAAAATAATCATTAGCATCTGTTTCATATTTTGTAATCTCTGAACATTTTAATTAACATGATGATTTTAGTTACATTATAATTTTATTAATCTTTTTATTGAGATTTTTACTTTCGACTCATTCAGAGTTTATCGTAATTATGCATTTAGTTCCGAAAATGTCAATCTTTAAAATTATAATTTCAATGAAAATTGAATTCATTAAGAGGAGATTTTCCTGATACTACTTGATTTTTAGGATATTTACTGAATTTATGGTCTTCTTCTTCGTCTTTTTTTTTTTTAAATACAAATTTATATAAAAAAATATATATATTTATTGTATTTTCTCGAATGTAAATTTGTCAAATTCAAAGAATCAGTAATGACTCAGCTTTTATGAATTTTATGATTTTTATGAATTACCTAAAATTTGGCACGTTATGCTTTACAATTTAAAAAAAGAAATAAAATAATAATTTTCAAGTTTTCCAGTTTGACCAATTTTAGCACCTGCTTACATTGAACATATAATCTCGTGATTTATGTTTATAATTTTCAAAAACTTTGCGAGAATATTTTATATATAATTTTGATCTGAATATGTCGCCGAAGGAAATTATGTCATCTGTAGAAAAAGATATTTTTTAAACATTTTTTTTTATCATATTAAGCAATAATTACACTCTATTTCTTGTTTAACATTTCAATTAGCGTAATGATGACCATAAGAATTACATTTGGATGACCATGCATTTACTGTTTGGTCAGATTTTGATCACGGTGCTATACATACGTGGAGCTAAAAAGGATATAGTAATAAGAATAATTTTTTTTAATAATAATGCAATACTTTTTTAATGCAATAAAAGTGTCCGTAACCTATAAAAATGTGATGTTAGAAAACTTCCCTGTTCATTGGAACTATTTCTTTGTTTCAATATCTTATAATACAGTTCTGTCAAATTATTAAATGGTTTTATAAATAAACGTAATTGAATAAAAAATGCATTTTTGGTATAAAATTGGAAAATGTAATTAAAAAAATAAGAAATTTTAAAAACACATTTCTTCAACATTTTTAATATTTTTCAACGTTTTGTTATATTTTTTAAACACGTCTTCTCTATATCCCTAAGGATGAAACATCCAATATGTTGAATAATTTAAGAGGGGAAAAAATAAAATGTTACAATAAAATACACAAACAGAGGAAATGCACTGTGTTATTTAACATTTATTTTTTTTAAATAAATTACTTATATTATTGCAAATTGGAAAAATAATTTCCTAAAACATGATAGAAGGAACGTCAATAAAAATAAGGTAGGTGAGCCAAAGGTGACCATAGTTAAGTTTTGAGGATTTTTTTATAATCTTCTTGTTGGGTGAGTGTGGCTGTACTTTTGTTTTTAAAATTTTACACTTATCTCCAATATATATCAAGTACACTTTTCTTTGTAAAATAAAATTTAACTTTTGTAAAACAATTTCATAATTGTAGCTTGTGGGCGACCTTTGCCGCATAAAATTCCAACGATGGTCCATGTATTGAAATCATTATTAAAATGTGAAAAAAAACTCTACAAACTATTTTGCTTACTATTACACTCTGATGATTATTTCTTTCTTTTAATAGTAGAGTTTTTCTTCTTAATCTTCTTATCTTATAACACGAAAATACCTTGAGGCACTTTTTGTGCACGGTAGTTCAGAGATTTTCTTCCGGCAGTTACTGACTTATTTTGAGGGACCTCTCGTGTTAGCAATAAATGCAAATAATTTTTGCCAGATATTTATGTAAAAAATTTGAAAATTACCCTTACTACAACGCTTTCTACATTTGTTTTCTAAAGAACATATATGCATGGTCGACATTTGCACGACGTAAAAGTATTAATCTAATAAATTTCTTAGAATTAAAGTAAATATGATTAAAGAGAAAGAAATAATCTTTCAGAAAACGTATCATAACTCATTGTTCTAACAATTTAAAAACGCATTAATTAAAATATCTTCTTACCTGGAAATTAGAACGACTACTCCTCAAAAGTGAAAAAGTGAAATCCCTGCATAAAATGTGAGAGGATGAAGGTTATTTCTTTAAATTTAGCTACGTGGACTTTATATACATGATTGATAATACAGTAGCACCATTTTGTGATTGAAATTTAAATAAATTCTACTTTAGAGGGGTGGGCTACCTTAGAAAAACTGGCCGTCTTTGGCTCACTCACCTTATTAAGTTAATTAAGAAATATATGCTGATGTTTTTGGACATTCTTATTAGTGAAAAAACAAAAATTTAGATAAATGAATTTGAGGATTAGAACCCTTAATCCTTTAAAGGGAAATGTACCTGTAAAATGTTTTTTTTTTCTTTTCACATACTTATAACATTCCTAAGGATAAAAAAATTGGAAAATTAATGTTTGCGCCTTTTATCCTAAATCAAGGGTACTTGTCCTTTTAAATCTAAATAAAATGCATTTTTTTTCAAAGATGATAGCTTTCTAACGTAAAACATATGTCGACACATCAGATGCAAAAAAAAAAAAAAAAAAAAAAAAAAAAAAAAAACACTATCCGCTAATGTACTAAGATTGCTATCTTCTATTATAGTGCTAACAGTATTTTACTTATGTGACTTTCTAAAATTACACTATATTTCCTTGATTTACTGGAATAATTTCCAACTACAGTATTATCCATGAATTAACTTAGCGGTTCACTTAAAATGAGCTTCTCTATCAGGGTTGAAGTTACTAATCATTCATTTAAGATAAGGGCATTGTGAAAATGGCGTATTAAAACATAGTTTCGTCCAAGCCAATATATAATAAAAAGTTCAATAATACCAACAGTTTTCTTTTTTACTATTGAAATATTAATTAGAATATAAGAGTTATATATATATATGTTTAAAAGTAGTTTCTTCAATTAATACATAGATATGAGGTTACAACTGTATTATTTTTGAAAGAAATATTGAATACTCTTAAACTGAATACTCATGTGCTCTGGGGAAAATGATGAAAATATCAAATTTTTAACTTTTGGCTTAAAATGAATTTAGACATTTATGATATATTCTCACGAAAAGGTGTAAAGATCGAATAGTTAAAAATATGCTAAATAGTCATTCATTAGCGTGTGCTAAATGTTAAAATAAATATTCGTGGAAAAGTTTCAGCATTTATCCATAAAAATACGTAGGTTCAAGACATTAAATTTATTGCGGTGAAACATTTATAATTTGACTGTTGAGTTTTTGATAGCATGGATAATTACTGCTTATTTGAAAAACTAGTTAATTGAATAAGACTTTTAACTATATAAAATAATAGGAAATTTTTCGTATAGCACATACCGTAGCTGTGAGGGAACATTATTCAATTAAACAATGTTTACTATATTACAATTAAAAAACGTAAAATGCATCAATCAAATAACATAAACTATTGTTAGGTATGCAAATTTAAGAGGATAAGATAAATAATATTATGAAAAATAATAAGAATAAAAGAGGTATAATAAGAATAACAAGGGGTAATAAAGAAGAATTTTTGTAAAGGAAACTAAACTAGTAATCCATGTTTACTACACAAGTGGTGCCTCACTCCACGCCGAAACCAAAGTTTTGTTCATAGCCATAATGAAAATAATCAAACAAAATTTTAAACATACTATATATTAAACTCATTTAAGTCTAATTTAATAATATCATGAGAATTGGTTGAAGTTATCATGTAAACAACGCTGAAATTAGAGCCCATATAGCAGATGTATAGTTGCAATTGCATACTGTGACATTTATCATTTATTGTGCACTTTACGATTTTTTAGCGATATTGTTTGTCGTACAAAGAAGTCTTGAAAATTTTTCATAAAACATCTTCATTTTTTCTTCTTCTTTTAAATACTTATCCAAGTCACAATATCCTCGTGATAAATATCCGTGGCCGGGATGAATTATATACCTATTACTTTTACCAGAATGAATTTATAATTGTAAATATACTTTATATTTTTTTAATGTTTAAAATAGAGGAAATATCGATGCATAATGATGTATGATATTTGGGAATTTATTTTGTTTTACGCTTAATTTATAGCAACACTGGGCTCCTATATAAATCTTAGAGAACAAAATTGAAACTATATTTACATTAAAATTCTTTTAAACTTATTTAAATTTCAAATGTAACCTAACCACTTATAACATCTCTCTTTAATTGTAATCTATCCACTTATAACATCTCTCTTTAATTGTAATCTATTTTTTTTTGTCAAACATGCAAAAAAGAGTGATTAATAATCCGATCAGAATAAATAAGTCAAGAAATGTTTTTCTTTCTAAAATTTACTGTGTTGAATAATTTTATACATTAAAACTTGTTAATAGTTTTGTTAAGTGGAAAAATAAAGTTAAAGTTGATATAGTATAAAATGTTTAAAAAAATTAATTTGTTAAAAAAAGTAGATTGCTCCTAGGTGCATTTATCTCACCAACTATTACGAAAGAGGATTATGTTTATCACTTTAAGGGCCAAGGATTACGGATTTTGACTTATTATTATTTCCAAACAGAAATATCTTCGTTATTAAATCGTGGAATTCTGATATTTAAAAAAACGAAGTTTATTATTAGAAAATAGTGCTTTTTAAAATTAGCAAATCCTTGGTAGCTATTTTAACAGAATAAAAACAAATATATAAAATATAATTGTAATATTTGTTTTTATACGTATTTTTTATTAGTATAGGCGTTTTTACAATATAAATAAAATTACCCGTACATGTATCAATGTACCCCGCATGTGGGTCAGATTGATACCAACTCCAGTTTTCAATAAACAGTTAATGTCATTCTATTGTAAACATTCTGAATTGAAATTTGTTCAAAATAAGTTACAAAGCTATACGTCTAAATATATGAAATGTTAAATGTAGCATGTGCATTATTTTAACAAAAAGCTTACAAAAGTACTATATCACATAAAATTCAAAACATTCCAATAAATTTAAACACTATATCACAACAATCGAAATTTTATAATCATGGAAGCCGAAACATGTGTATATACACATGCACCATATCACACTGAATTCAATTCAGTAAATAGTATATAGAAAAAAATGACAGGGAAATTTTGAAAACTTTGGCTGTTATCCAGAATATTTTATTTGAATAAACATATTTTACGGACGGAGTTTTTTAATATTGTAGTCTTCCATTATATTCAGTAGAAAGTACTTCAGAATATTCTAGAAAACATTTACTGTTTTTATAAAACATGAATGCATTTGAGTTTGATTTTACATTTAAACATTGAATAGACCCAAATATTTTATTATTATTTGGTTTTGTAAATAAAAGAAAATAGTTCAATTCCCATTTCATATAAAGTGAAGTTTGGTATAAATATACTTTCTATTTTT
Organism: Maratus michaelseni; assembly: GCA_963931845.1. Classification (NCBI taxonomy): domain Eukaryota; kingdom Metazoa; phylum Arthropoda; class Arachnida; order Araneae; family Salticidae; genus Maratus; species Maratus michaelseni. The sequence goes on from OZ007588.1 coordinate 156,355,545, forward strand.
TAAAGTTTAAAATGGAGGAAAATCGAGACAGAATGATGTATTATAATTGGAAATTTCAATTTTCTGCACTCAGCTCAAAGTAAAATTATACAGTTACACATCATTGTATTACATTATGCATATGTACATATGTGGTGAGGATGTGAGAATACAGTTATGATGCAATATTACTTGAAATATATAAATGTAGATTAAGTTATTTGCATCTTTTGTAAATATTCTTTATTGAACTTTTTGTATAACTATTTTGTATAATATTCTAATTCAAGCAGCGAAAGTAGAATACACTGCCATTTTCGTAAATATATATATTTTTTATCAGAATCATATGCTCTAATTTACAAACATGAATAATTTCACGTGTCTACATGTGTTTTTTAAGTAAAAATACTCAATACAAATCTCGTATTTTTGAAAAATAACGAAAATAACTTAGAAATTGCTGTGCAGCATCTCTTAAATATTATAAATACATAATATAGCTTTTGTTTCTTTTTCAAACAAGGCTATTTGCTTTCTAAATATTTAAACTATATTGGATATATCATATTAAATTATTATATCATAACATTAGTAGTATATTATATTAAAAAACATTTAACAGCATTAAAAATATATATCCTGATTAGGGGTTCCAAATTTATGCTAAATTGGGCCACACTTGAAAAAAAAATTATTCGTTCCGCATTTGAGTGTAAAACGGTTTTAGGGGTGTACATGATTCGTATTTACTTTAACTTTATAAAAATGCGCAGTTTGGCAAGATTAAGAACCAGCCGAAACTGAGATATTAATTATCGCCCGATTTGTTTTACGGGCTTTTCTTTTTTTTTTGGAGGGGGGGGGGTGTTCTGACATTTCATTGTGATTGCGTATGTTTAGTACCGCCAAGTTTTTCAAATTTAATGATAGTGTTGTACAAATATGCGCTTTCTAAATTTAAATGCCGTTAGATAATTTAAAATTGTCTTTTATGGAAAACAACAATCAAAAATTTGTTTCATTGTACATATTATGATTTTACAAAAAGATAATTTTATATCACCATAAAAATGTCTAATAGTATGCATTTCCTAACTTCTTGCGCGAAATTATATGTTAGAGTACTGCACTGATGTGAATATCCAGAATTGATATAATGCTTTTTAGGTGCGTTCGTAATTATATAAATACGTCGCACTTATTGTCGTCGCTTGGTCCGTTCGTCTGTCTGTCCGTCCGTCCGCATATAACAACGCAAAAACTACCCAACCGAATGGTTTGAAATTTAAGACATTATCGTTGCAGAATTTTGTCGAGGCATTTCAAATTTTATAAAAATCGAATAAAATTTTTAGGAGATATTAATAAAAACATTTATTAAGAAATTTGAATGTTTCTTAAAAATCGGTGCTTCTTGTTATAGGAGATTCCGAGGTTTAATCGTCAAGCGACCGAGATACTTATTTTATTACAGAAATTAATCTGCAGACGATATAATTCATTTCACAGAATAAAAAATCAACAAGATCTGAATATTTATATAACTAGCTATAGTACGAACGCACCTCATTTGTCACGTTTCACGTACAATTTCCAACTTGTTATGATCAATGAAACACGTTAATTACAATTAATGTACTCTTTCAATAAACTGATAAATAAATTCAATACATTGATAGTCTCTTTACATTATATCAATATTTTCAGTAAATTGATTAGAACATAAGCATTTTCTAAACCAGGGGTCGGCAACCTTTCTCGGCTCCGAGTCACAATCAACCAAAATATGTGTATTAAGAAGACGTTTTGGGTCAGTGGTATTTTCATTTTATAACAGTCTTTTTCGGTGAATAATAAGATAAATTTTATTGAGGGAATAATCATCATGCGCCTTTTTAAGCTTTAAACACAAAAAATAAAATTATAATTATTATAAAAGTAAACATAACTGAATGAACTTTACTTTCTCTTCAATGGCTCCCCTGGTGCGAACATATATGCATTATAACAAATAAGTGGAATTTTCTGTTATGTTATTTATTAGTTTGGAATTTCTGAATTAAAATTTAACCTTTTTAAAGTTCCAAAATAAACTCGAAATATTTTTTCAATAGAATTTTATTTTTTTAATACTTTTTTTCGGAACTCAAGTGGGTCACTTGAAATTATGAAATGGGTCACTTGGTGACCCGCGGGTCATAGGTTGCTGACCCCTGTCCTAAACCACGATTAAATCTGTATATTTTAAGGAATAATTTGATTCTCATCCGTGCCACATTTTATTTATATTACCGGGCCGCATGAAACCTGAAAGCCACTAGTTTTCAGCTCTGTCGTTTCTGTATACCTTATTTTGCTTCTGTTTGGATTGGTAACATTATGCATCCTCCACATTGCAAAGATCGCAGCATAAAATATTTGAGTTATTACTGATTATAGACAATATATATTTTTCTCTAAAAATCATTCTTTGAGAAAATGTAATAAATCTGTTTTTTATTTTTATTTTAGGTAGTTCGTCAATTTTTTTTAATGTCAATTAATAACAGATGTTTGATTACCCACATTTACCATAGACTTTTTTTTTATGTACTGCACATTTTTGAGAGGAAAAAGTAACATTTCACTAACGAGAAAACTGAAAACAATATGATGATGACGATCATAAATTACGATCTTCAATTCTATATAATCATATCTGCATACATACATACATTTTCCAATTTAATGTTCAATTTTTACCTTAAAATATTTTTCATTTTCTCTCTGTTTCTCAATTTTTAATTGATTTTATGCCGAATAACTTTTCTTATCCGTCTCAAAAATATCATTCTATTTTAGAATATTATATTAGAGCTATAAGCCTATATCTTTCTGAGAGAGCCCTTCGGAGTGTTGCTTCTCTGTAAAGCTAAGACATTGTCCAGTGAGTTCTCCTTCCACCAGTAAAGAACACTAGGCAATATTTTTGATTGGCTTAGAATCATTTGCGTAGGGTACTCTTTCTGGAATTTTTATTTGTATGCCCTTCCAAAGAAGCCGTCTGCGATAGTTTTCCTTCATTTTCTCTAAGCCTTAAAATTTATGTGACATATTGGCGTAGAATCTTCACACTATTTCATTGTTACAGAGTTTTTAACTTGTTTTTATTGATTTGGATGATATTTATCGAAAGTTTTCATGTTAAAATTTCTTAACTGAAGACTCCAAATAAAATTCCTATAGAAATACGTCCTAGCCTGGTGAGTCTTACATTTGAGAGGAGTTATTGTTTTCCTAAATAAAGATGTTAGACTGATACCCTGAGTATTCCTTTTGTTGTAAAACCTCATTTATTTTATTGAATTTCCTTTTCGAAATCAACTCGTATTTCTCTTATTATGACTAGATCTGATCATTTTTATCCACGTTGATTATAAAATCTGGCTGCTGATTATTTAGCGACCGTGTTGCCAAATCTGAGTTTCCGGCTAATATGATAAATCGACATCAGAGTTTGACCAGAATTCCGAAGATTAATTATTCTTGTTCATCATAGATCATCACACACACAGAGAGAGAGAGATTTATATATATATATATATATATATATATATATATATATATATATATATATATATATATACAGTGTGTTTCATAAGTAAATATACAACTCCCAGATACTGTAAACCAGGAACCGTTTACGGCACGTTCCCCAAATGCAAACCGTAAGTTAGGTATACTACTAAAGTTTTTTTTTTCTCGCTGCTGTGAGAAGTGCAATAGGCGATAGCTCGCGTGTCATTCACATATCAGTAGAAATGACTGCATCTGAAGTGAAGAAGGCATTTTGTATTCTTGACTTGAGCCAAACGGCCATTGTGCAACGGCGTTTTGAAAACAGAAAATCCATTCATGATTAGTTTTAAAATTTTGAAACTACGGCTGTTTGTGCAAAGTGGACTGAAACGGATTACCGGTTAGGTGTGTGTAATGGGACTAAGGATGCACACATATATTTATTAAAACAATCATAAGTGGATTTTCTGGTTAGAGGTTTTTTTCCAAATCGTGTTCAAAAATGCCATTGCACAATGGTGACAGATTTCGTTTTGCTCAATTCAATAACATAAAATGACTTCTTCAGAGCAGCCACAGCTATTTCTAATGATAGTCGCGTAACACGCTAATTATCGCCTATGTCATTTCCCATAGCAGCGGGAAAAAATCTTTATGAGTATACCTAACTTACGGCTTGCATTTGGGGAAGGGAACGTGCCTTAAGCGGTTCCTGTTTTACAGCATCTGGAAATTGTATACTTACTTATGAATCGTCTTGTGGATATATAAGCACACCGTACAAAACAACAGTCATGATTGTTTTTTTAAACATATACAGATGACACTGCATTTGTGAACATTGTCTGTATTGCTGCTCTGAGATCACAGCAGTCATAGTGCTATAAGATGCATTTGACAGGGAGAAGATTTGACAAAGAAAAGATTTGACATAATGACATAATAGGTTTATCGTATTTGGGCGTATTCACTACCACACAGTAATTGAAGTTCCCCTTTTCTTGATGCATGGAAGTACACTATCCCACTTGTCTACAACTAATGGTGTACCATTAGTGCAAAGAAACACGGCATGAGAACTGTGGTTTTAAACAGTTCCTATCACAGACGAACTGGCAACAAGAGCACCATGCCATGTCAATCAAAGTATGTTCTGCGTGTGAGAGTAAATTGAATTATGGGAGTAAATTACTGAGTGTGTGCTGTGAATATGATCTTGATTGTACATGTACATTTACATGTGCGAATTACGTATGCAAGATAAATAATAAATCCGGCTAATTTTTTGAAATGCAACCCTAGGCAAAACGAAATTTGTATTTCTTAAAATAACCAAATGATTCACTTAAAGTTGGATGTTAATACACAATTTGTAAGATTATATTTTAAAATTTTCTGCAAAATAAAAAAATAATCACCTTTAACTTATCAAAGTGCAAATATTTAACAAATATGTTTTTTAGTATATTTTTGTTCTGGGTAAATTTAATAGAATTTTAATTTTTTACGCAACTGTATCTAAAGTTGCCGTAAATTAATTTCAGCAATGTACATATTGAATAAAGAGTACATTTGCTATATATGTTTGATTTTTGTCGGCAGGTTTCATTTTATACTACATATACAGGATAACTATTAAAAATCTAATGCAAAATTCCCAAACAATAACAAGACCATCTTGTAGTTAAGCTTTTCCATTTTCTGATAACTTAATTTTAGCTCATGCCATTATTAAATGTCTGATTGGGCATGAATGGTTTCTTTATGCAACGTATTCTGGATTACAGCACGGGATACATTTACAGATAAAACACGTGACCTCCTGACCTATTATATATTCAATCACAGACCATAAATTATTGAAAATCGTTTTACATTTAAAACAAATTTGCAGAAAATTTCACTATGATGATAATATTATATTTCAAAAGTAACACAATTTTCATCTAGGTTACGTGCACGCAATACCTACAGTCACAGCCATTTCGTATTTCACAGACAATTCCGGTTGTAAATCTAAATAATTTATAAAATTTTCATGCTTATGGGCCAGCAAAACTACATTATTACATGAAAATAAATTTTTATAATTTGTTTTTCTACAAAAGGTTACAACAGTGTATGTTTTTGTACGAAGTATTTATTAACTGTTTACAATAGTTTTTGTAATAGTTTTTCTTATAGTTATTCTAATTCATATTAGCTTTTCATATACAATTTGAAAGTTCTCTGTTTTATTTCTGAACAGTCAGCAGCAGGGATTTAATCATTTTTGGGTTAAATTCTTTATATGTAATTGCCCACTTGATGATAAGAACTGCTAATTACTTGCTCTTGAAACTATATTAGTGTATAAGAATCAATATCAGGAAGATAAAGAATATCTACATTTTTTTTTTACGTAAAACAATAATGATAAATTGAGTTAAATCACCTAAAAGAACTTTTTCGACAATTCTTTCAAGTTGTTTGTAAGCCAGCAAAACTACATTATTACATGAAAATAAATTTTTATAATTTATTTTTCTACAAAAGGTTACAACAGTGCATTTGTATGTTTTTGTATGAAGTATTTATTAACTGTTTACAATAGTTTTTATAATAGTTTTTCTTATAGTTATTCTAATTCATATTAGCTTTTCATATACAATTTGAAGGTTCTCTGTTTTATTTCAGAACAGTCAGCAGCAGGGATTTAATCATTGTTGGGTTAAATTCTTTATATTTAATTGCCCACTTGATGATCAGAACTGCTAATTACTTGCTCTTGAAACTATATTAGTGTATAAGAATCAATATCAGGAAGATAAAGAATATCTACATCTATTTTTTTACTTAAAACAATAATGATAAATGCAGTTAAATCACCTAAAAGAACTTTTTCGACAATTCTTTCAAGTTGTTTGATTAAAATTTGTCTAAACGAAAACATTTGCATTTATTTAAAATACAAATACAAATAATTACATATACTTTAGAAATATAAAAAATAAAATTGGGTAGTAATCTATCAGGAAGATCGTTAAATTAATTTATCGATTCAGCCATTTAAAATGGTTTTATTTTCTTTCATTTTGATTTAACTTTTAGTGAAGACTTACGTTGTGCAAAGTAAACTAATCAAAGTTAAGTGCTACTGGGTTAGCGAATATTTAAAAGTTCAGTTAAAGTAATTAAATTTAAGACAATGTCATTGTCAGACAAACAGCTAATTGATTCTTTGAATTTGGAATCATTTTCAACAAAGTTTTTAAAAATGTGACTTTTCTGTTTCTTTTGAAGAAATAAAAAATCAGTTTGAGAAATAATTGCTTGGAATCCCACACTACAGCCAAAATAAAATGTGAAATAGATTTCATCTGTTTGATTTAGTTTTTAGTTGTCTTTTTCTTGTAAAATTTTCCCTTGTGGTATTGGGAAAAATTCTTATTGTCTGTTTTTTTTAATTAACTTTAATAGACAACATTTTTAATTAGTATAACTTACCTGTCTCATTAATAGTTAAATAATAGGCTGTGAAATTGTATTTTTAAATTAAAGAAAAACAAAATGAGCACGAGTGTGTGTTCCTTATTCTTATAATGTATACATGTAGGAAATATTTTGATGTATAATATTTTTGATGCTATAAAACTTTTGTTCATACTGTTTAGAATGATACACTTTCATGTATATTGTTGCATATTCAAACACAAAATATTACATAAAGCTTTAATATATATTTTTTTTCAAATAATTTGTATTACAAAAATGGACGATGTACAGAGTGTCCATTCTCAACGTTGTCCAATGGTTTATTCCAAAACTGTTTGAGAGTAAAATTAACTTTACAATTTACAATATGCATTTAAAATATATTTGTATTCTTACATATTAAATCAAACTATACAACTTGTACTGAAAATATAAGTGAAGAAATAATAGAAATTTTGTCACAAAAAAAAAAAAAAAAAAAAAAAAAAAAAAAAAAAAAAAAAAAAAAAAAACATATATTAAAATACAATTATATTAATCTATCCGAAACTTAATAAAAATTAACACTATCGTAATACTTGTACGATGTGACTACTTTCAGTTAAAGTGCAGATACTCGCAAAATAAATTCTACGAATACTTTGAGGATTTTGTGTACGATCCCTCGAAGCATGGCCAGACTCATCTGTGTTCAGATGTAGAAAATTGGTGTAAGTCATGCAATTCAAAATTTCATAACTCGGTAAATTCGAGTTTTAGATGAATGATACTTTTTTGTCTTACTTGTTAGTGAAATATGGAATTTTATGAATATCTAAATATCACTAAATATTACTAAATATTACTTATAGAACCGGTGAACCAAAGAGATGTTTTTATTAACCAAATCGCTTTTTAAATACTTATTTACTTTATTTAAAACATTTTTGCAATTAGAAACATGACTAACGGGTTAGGATTTGGCCATTTGAAACCGTTGAGAGTTGACACTGTCTCTGTCTCTGTATATGATATTAGCATTCTAAATTTATTATAAACAATGTGAGAAATAAGAAATAAGAAACAAATTGCTGAAAAGCTATAAGAGATAATCTGACGGCGATTTAACATAGAGTGTCTTTGTTTTTTCAGGATGTGTAGAATATAACGAATGGGCGTTCCTGTAGTCTAGACTTATATGGAGAGATATTTGAATCTTATTTTTGCTGAATTTCATATTAATAATTTTAGCTAATTTGCTTGTCAATTTTCTGTTTTACGCTTATGCACAGACTTGCTTAATCCTAGTATTATATACTGCTACTTTACGTCCCGAACGAATAATCCTGTCCGGTACTATTTATCGCAGGAAATGGGGTGGGTTTTGTAGTATTTAGGCGTAACATTTGGAGGCATAGAAAATAATAGGTCTTTATCCCAAATTATTTTTACATATTGCATTTTTAAACGACAGTCGTTTGTCAGACAAATGGTTCGCATTTTACTGTTGTATTTTGAATTTTAATTTTGCTTTTTTATCCTGATGTTTGAAAATATGCACTACATGCGTTTTTACTGAGAAGCATTTTATTGTAGAATTGATACTATTGATTATATAAAAAAATTATAATGAATTATGGACAAGGTGTACTTCAAATGGATTAATACATGTTATTTTACACATGACGTTGACATCTGTTTTTGTTTATATATACTTGCTAACCATCCGGTTTTTTAGATAAAAAAATCTTAATTCGAACCAGAAAGTTTATTTAAGTAAATGTACTTTATTTCAATGCTGTAGTCATATGAAATTTATTCGATTTGAGTCATTAATTAGAATTTTCGGTTCATTTTTTTTTTATTTGACCAAAGGATTTCGCTAAAATTGGGAGATTTATGGATATTATAGTTGACTATTCTTTTTTTACTTTTCTTTGGGAATCCAAGAACTGCATATGTGCGATATGAACAGCACAAATAAAAATATACTTCTATTAAAAAAAGTTAAAGAACATAGTACATAATTTAATTCTATTTCTATGACACAGCATCTAATTTGACCACAAGGAGAAAGATAAATCTTTAAGATGTATTAATGTAGATTATTACGCATTCACAGAAGCATTCAAAATCTAGATAGTTTTAAAATAAGATGTGAAAAATTTATTCAGTTTGTAACGATTGCTTATTAAGAATAAATCCCTTGTTTTTTGCAACGTACTTAAGAGCGATATGTGATTAACATCATGCAAGCATTTGTAAAGACAGCTATGAAAATCTATAAAATATATTTTCACTTACTCTAAAGACACAGAATTCCTAATATGTCAGCAGACACCACAATATTTCCTTCATTACTTTTTCAGCTAATTTAAACTAAGTGTCATTTGGGAGAAGAGGGTTTATCATTTCCGTAATGCGGACTCATTAAACTGTTAAGAGTCTCAGAGTGCTAGTTAAGTTAGTTGGATATTGCCAAAATCGATTTAGATTATTGTAAAAAAAAAATGTTAAAAATATATTTTTTAAATTATTTTTGGAATTATTTTACAATATTTCTATGATAATCGACAAAGCGTATTATCACCTCATTCGCAGTGTAAAATTATTTTTATAAAGGCTATTAATTCTATTCGAATTGTGAAAATACAGGGTTATTACAAATGAATCATCGGGATTTCATACGTTACTACGTGCGAACTAGGAAACGTATATGTTTCCATGACAACTCAAACGAGAGGGCGTTAACTACAGTTTTGCGTTGCGTATGTGTCATGCGCGTGTGGTTGCCATGGTTAATGCGCGAACGTCATATGCAAAATGACGACTGGATAGCAGAAAGCGTTTTGTGTACTAGAATTTTCAAAGTGTGAATCGCTTATACCCATTCAGAGAGCTTTCCGGAAGGCATACAAATGCAAACCACCAACCCAACAAAGTAGTATGCGCTGGTATCGACAATTCAAAGAAACCGGTTGTTTATGTAAAGACAAAAGTTCCGGCCGACCAAACATTACTGAAGAAACAGTGATCCGAGTTAGAGAGAGTTTCATCCGTAGTCCCAAGAAATCAAAAAATCGCGCTAGCCGCGAACTTTCCATTCCACAGACAACTGTATGGAATTTTTTTATTAAAATAATAAGATTATCGCCTTGACATCACTCAAGGAGCACATATTGAACATCTGTAGTATAGACGTAAATCTTGAATACTTTCGGTTTATTTTTATGTATACCTCATTGTTGTAATCCAATTATGTTCCGAAATAAATGCTTCGGAAACCCGATGATTCTTTTGTAATAACCCTGTATTTTCTATCCGAAAATCGACCAAGAAAGTTCATATTTTCAATATATTCAGCAAAATGAAATATATAATGTTATATGTCGTCAGTTTCTTTTTCAAATAATTAAAAAAAAATGTTTTAATGTGGGAAAAAAAAAATAATCCGTAAATTCTGTGTTTTCATCCAATACTGGACAGAATGTTTTATTTTCCATGACGAAAACAATCACAAGAAAAATAAATATATCCTTATGAGCAAAATACAAGATAGACATATTAGATAAACCATAGGTTAATATTACATATAAGTATTGCGGGATATATGATATGTTTGATGTTTTAATACAAAATCGATAGACACATATTTATGAGAAGGATAAATTCAGGATTGTGCATTTACTGTTCCGCCATAGACAATTAGTCTTTGTGAAACACCAAGTTATATTTTAACCATGGAAATTAATCTCGAGGTTATATCTATTTTTACATTTCACCTATATAGATAATTCTCTATTTACATTCATGATACAGCTAAAAAAATCATTATATTTAAATGATTCTTTAAGTAACTTAGCGATCTCAATTGCCCTACTAACCAATACTTCTCAAGCTTATTCAATTACAAATGTGTTAAAGAAACAAATAATGCGAATATTCTATTTTCAATTCATTAACAACTGTAATTGTTTGACAAATACCTAACAACCTAATAACATACACTACCAATAAGCATGATAATTATACTCGTAAGCGAAATATATTCAAGGAAAAAGAAAAATTACATATACTAATTAATTTTTCAGCAGATCTGAAATTAATGTTTAAAATAATTATGTCATTTGTAATACACATTTTTTATTTTTTTAAAAGTGAACTATTATTCCAAAAAAAAAAAAAGCTAAAAGAACATTTTATTGAGAAGTGCAATAGCGTTACTCATTTCACATTTAATTAACCTATATCACAGTTAAAATTTTTATCAAAAACATGTTTTTAAAATATTCCTATAAAGTTCGGTAATGGGACAAAATCTCGCGGCCAAAGTATCGCCGCATAAAATGTTTCCATACAAAATCATGCGTGGACAAAAGCACACGCAGACGAAATATCGCGAGTACAAAATATCGCCTAGAACAATGCATGGAAAAGAGTGCAATATGTGAATAAATATGTGAATAATTAAAATGTGTGAATTATGGGAAAGATTACTTGAATAATTATAAAGTTTTCGTTTAAAAACTGTATATATTAATTCATTATATGGAACCATTTAATGTGTTGCAAGTTTATTTTTTGGGCATTTTTGGAGGGTCTCTGAGAGTAAAAATAAAATTTGAGAGTGGCAACAATGACACTAACTAAACCTGTTTATTTCATGTTATCAGTTACATGGAGTGTTTTTTGGTCTAGGCGTGGAGTATTTTTAGGTTTTAAGTGAAGGGCGTATTTTAAAAAAATGAGAAAATAAAGTTATGTTATGTGAAAAATTAGAAAGGAAAAAAATATTACAGTACAATGTTGACATATATAGCCAGAGAAAGGAATGAATGAGAACATAATTAGGAAATGCAATACTTTTAAGCGTTTGCCAATAAATATGCCGTTCTTTCAATAACATTATTATTAAAATCCCGAATCATAAGTATTTTTTATATTGTTCTAAAACTAACGTTATGAATATTAAGAACAGCATAAAAGAAAAAGCCAACACAACTAACGAAAAGCAGAACAAAATATTTGTGTGACTTTATAGCAATATGCAATAAAAGCGCAAACGAAAACAACTCAAAATTTCATCTTTTTGAAACAATACTATCAGACAAGCCGGAAACAAATAGAACTGTGTCCCCTGTGTCCAATTATCCGTAATACAGTTACAAATTGATTTAGCATATATATGAACATTGAAAGGTCTTCAATATTTTTATACGATGGTAGACGTCAGACAATCAAATAAAAAAAATTTAAACAAACGAAAATTTTAAATATTTGAAAAATTGTAGCCAATGTTTAAATCTTTAAAAGCTTAATGTATACAATTCACGGGATATAAAATAATGTTAATGTAGAAGCTATTTATGCAGAACATAGATGGTATTCTCGCTTATAATCGGGTGAAAGCCGGCCATTAAATTGATATGTTTTTGGTTCAAAAGTTCATTATTTATTCCAAAAAATGTTATTATACTTATTTAAATTAGCTGGAAAATATGATATAAGTAACAGTTTACATTTTTTGCTATATTAGAATAAAGTTTAAATTATCTTTACTGATTTACATATTTGTTTTGTAATGCTATTAAAATTTAAATATTTTAACACGTTCATAATAATTGTTAAAGGAATCGTATGGGTTATAATGTTCAAACTGAGTGAAAAAGTCTCCAGTCCGGGATTCGAACCCAGGATTATGGGTTAAGGTGACAACGCTCTTCCAACTAAGCTACTCTACACCCAAAACCCTTTTGACAATGCCATCTGGTTGAAAGAGTGTTTTTTCAGCTGAATCAAAGTTCCTTCATACGAAACCCTCCTGGACACTTTTGCTCACAATTGGAAAATTACGGCAAATGTAATTTCCAAAAATATTTGAATCGAAAAATATATTTTCACGTGAATATTAAAAAATAAAGAAAACTTTTAAATAATTAAATTATTACGTACGGAAAGAATTCAATATGGCAACTTTCTAAACTCTATCAAAACTGTATACTTAAAATGTCGTATTTAAAATGATTTTTTTATACAGTCTAAAATGAAAAATTTTATCGTAGACGTTTTCCTAAAAGTCCGAGAGGTAGCGATATTTTTTATTTAAGCATTTTATGCAAGCTTATGTCTGATAGATTTTACTCAATTAGAGAATAAAGCGTTAGCTATCGCAGAAGTGGTGGATTCGCCTTGGGAAGCAACAAATCCCCAATTCAGGGAGGGGGGTTGGGATGAGTAGCCAGCCGATTACAGAAGGTTGCTATTAGTCGTGATAATATCCTTAAATCTTCCGTTATCGTATAATCATTTTTAAACAGTGCAAATTAGCGTATTTTTTCTGCCTTCGGAATCCGTACGGGTGTTGGTGTGCGTAGAGCCCCCTAGTTTTACAAAAAAAAAATCTTACAACCGCCGATTAATTAAGTGAAACTGATTGAACAATTCTTTTTAAATGCAATATGTAGGATATAAATATTTATTTAACTTCATACTTTTGTTTATATAACTTCAGACAATAAAGCAAACAATTATTCAGATAGAAAAATAATTATTTGAGAAATGTTAGTATAAAGTTTTAAAGAGCACGGGGTTCCTGGGATATAAAACATCTGTGAAGATCGCTTTTTATTGAAAATGCTAATAGATTTATTCCCTTTTTTACATTTAATATATATTTAGATTGCAAACTAATAACTTCAAAAGCATTTTTATATGAAAAATATCAATAATGTATCCAAATATTGTTATAAGTTTTATTAAAAGCGATAATATTATACCAACAGCATACCAGGAGTTAACAGCCGAAGAAATCGACAATGATTTCGCTACTTATAAAAGCCTTTTGGATTCTGATAATTCAGTGGTTTAAGCGCAGAGTTCGATTACATATCTGCTAAATTTGTATTTTATTTGTTATATTTTACTTATTTATTTATTAAGTTTTTATTTCGTTGTAGAATAGCAGCATGAAACAAAAACTGAACATTTTATAAGGTTTTAAGTACAAACGGGTTAATCTTTCGTAATAGTGCTTCGCGCGTTAAATATTCCCTTCTTCCATCTATAAATTAAAAAAAAAACATACATGCTTAATAACTATTTTAAAAGATATAGAAAAGAACTGCCGATTGAGATACATTTTTTTAAACAAATTGCATCTGAAAAATATCTTTGTCCTATTCGACGGTGTAAAAATTTAAATCGTGCGATGTGACAAAAATTGCTTTAAAAGAGACACTTATTAATCAGATGTGATACCACCGAAAATCTGACGTCAGCGTTTCTCACGGATATGCTTTTTCTTTATAACATAGAGAATTATATGTCATGAAAATAACTTTCCCTTAAACTGAATATTTTTCAAACGGGTAGATTTTATGTAAGTTTTAGAAATATCCAATTAACGTAAATTGCTTGAACTTTAAAAAATGCATTGTTTAATAAAATAGACATTGAAGCAGTTACATGTTTGGTACAGACGTTTGTAAATAACAACTCTGTTTCAAATTATCTAAAAGTGTTACTGGTATATAACCTATCAGATGGTACCAACATAATATGTTCTGGAGATCGTCTAAATATTGAATTGCAACAAAATTTAAAATTTTATTTCATTTTATTTTCAGTTATTAATTTCAAAATCTATGTTATTTGTATAATTATATTTTAAAGATAGGGATTTAGAAGTATTTTACGCAAATAAAAAATACAAGGGTCTTTTCATTTTTAACGAATATTATCACGGTGAAATATACTACACGATTTTTTAAAATATATCTATATAAACTATGATAACTTTTTTTTAAATAATACATTGTTAAACAAAAATGTTGCCATTGATTTCAATGTATGAAATGATTTATTTTACTTCCAAATGGAGCCTATTTCAATAAATAAAATGCTTTAACATCTCATTGTTACTCTTAATGGAATGTAGCACATATAGCAATATCGTTTTGATAAAAAAATTTCTTTAAGTCTGTGAAACTTTTAAATGGATTTTACAAAAAGTAAAATGAAAAAAAATATATTTTAAAACTTTTCTGGGAGGAAAATATTGATAAAATGTATGCGAGAAAAAGAAACTGTTCTACGTATTACTATTAAAGTTTTAAAATAGATATCTCAAGAAATTCTCAATTTAATATATGAGAGTGAATATTTTGTAAAACGAAGTAATCAAATTACACAAGTTCGGTGTTATGGTATAAAAAAGTAAACTATAAATTGAATTGCATTTTCTCACTTCTTTTGTTAATGAAATTTAAAAGATTCTCTAAAAAATGTTTCATCGGAAAGTGAATTTTTCATTAAATATTCCGAGTAAAAGTGTAGCATAATTTAATTATTCTCTTTAAATATATGATATGACAGCACACAATAATGTAGGATTTTTACCATTTTGAAATTATTTATTCGGATTATCGTATCTCTTATTTTGAAAAGTGGTAAATTTAGTAGCAAAATTACATATAACTAATGTCTCATTTGAAATGATATATGTATTGCTTCAAAATACTTTTAAAATACAAAATATCTTCTTGTGTTTTTATTAATGATTTTAGACGAATATTAATATGTGATGAATTAAATTTGTTATAAAAAATATAACGATATTACTATAGAGAAACGTGAATTTCTTTTATTCTTACGAGTCCAAAAGTGCATGGGAATTGCCCTTTTCTAACTTGTCGATGTCTTTGGCTCAAAAACGTCAAACTTTCTAACCTTACATGTGATAATTTCTTAAAATACTTCTGTTACTATATGAACAAAAAAAAAGCTAAAATTGTCGATAAAACACGAGGGACTTCTTTTCATCGTTATAATGTAGTGTAATGAAATCTATCCCTGCAAAGAGTTATCTACTATATATATAAAAGAGAGTCTTGAATTGGTGAATCAAAAACGCACAACTAAAACTGCTACATAGAAACACGTCATCTCCTTCACGTTTGTTACCGTATCTCGTCAGTACTGAGAAGGAAAGGGAGTTCCGATGGACATCCGTCGAATGTTCATGAAATAACGGCGGCCACAGCATACTAATTTAATAACAGACTTCCAACAAGTACATTTGTAATATACAGGGTGAATCTAAACTCTTGGGCAAAACTTTAAGGGATGATAGTACACATCAAGACAAACAATATTAAATAGGAAACTGACAGTCCCAAACGTCTTCCGAAGGAGATAGGCGCCATTAAAGTTTAGGGTCCAAAATTTCAAATAATTATAAAAAACGGAAAAATTGGTCGATTCGTTTGCGGTTTTCACTAAAACTGTTCTTTACGTCAGTATTTTCTTGAAAATAGATTTTAAAGATAAAGGTCAAAAATTGCCGATAGAGGGCGTTTTAGACTTTGGAATTACGAATTAATTATTTTTTGTATCTCATTAAACACTGTCAAAAGTTTAGATTTAAACTTAAATTTTTATATCAAAATCTGAATCGTTGAGAGTGGTTAAGTAGCGCAAACTGAACTGTGTTCATGAGTTGAAATTTGAAGCAACACCTCCCACCCTGAACACAGTTCAGTTATTCCCGATCTTGGTGTCGTAGACCAGGCAGAAACTACTATCCCGTACACGTAAAGCAAAAGATAGATTGATGAAAAATTAAATAAAAAATTTATTCATAACAGACATGAGCAATTTCTCGCACAAAATAACAAGAAATAATTTAGAGTTACGTAGCCATTACGTAGTAACGGTCCGTGTCACTTGATTGACCGGCAATGTGTAGTATAGAAGGATGTAACCTCCAGATGGCGTTGTGATCGAAAGTGCTATAAAAGCGCTGGTTGTCCGCATTCATTGTGTTTTCGTCTTTGACGGCTGTAGGGATGACCAGCTACACTAATATGGAAATGGCTGATATGCATTTCATTTACGGCGATGCGGCTGGGAATGCCCTGGAGGCCCGGCTATTGTACGGGGAGCGATTCCCTTCGAGACGCTTACCGGACCAAAAAATTTTCGAACGCTTGCATCGGCGTCTCGGAGAAACCGGTTCGTTTGTCAGCGGGATGTACGACACTGGGCGTATAAGGAGTGCGAAAACACCAGAACTTGAAGAGCATGTGTTGCATGAATTCGGGGAGCAACCGGACACGAGCGCGCGGGCTGTATTCAACGCCGCAAATGTGAGCCAGATGACGGTTTGGCGAGTGTTAGGAGTCGAAGGCCTTCGACTCTATCATGCACAGCGTGTGCACGCATTGAAAGCAACCGACCATCAGCCGCATGTCGGTTTTTCACGATGGTTCCTCCAACAGTTGGATGCGCAACCAGACTTTGCCACACACGTGCTATTCACCGATGAATGCAGTTTCACTGGGGATGGCATTTTCAATGCGCGCAATGCACACAACTGGGCGTACACGAACCCACATACCACCCATCCTCATTCATATCAACGCCGTTTCAGCGTCAATGTGTGGGCCGGAATTATCAACGATCATTTGGTCGGGTCATATATTTTGCCAAGGTGCCTGGACGCGGTACGTATCTGGTATTCCTGCAAGAGGTGCTTCCAGTTCTACTGCAAAGTGTTCCAGCCAACATAAAGGCTGGTATGTGGTTCCAACCTGACGGAGTGACTGCACATATCAGCGCGGATGTGCGAAATGCATTGGATACAGCATATCCAGGGCGATGGATTTGACGGGTTTGTCCGATAAATTGGTCGGCACGGTCGCCTGATCTCTCCTGCCTAGATCCCTTCCTTTGGAGACATATGAAGAAACTTGTTTCTGCAAGAACCGGTGACTCCGACGAGGACCTGGTTGCTAGGATTGCCGTCATCGCAGGTGATATCAGGGAGATGCCCGGGTTATTCGCTAATGTTCGCAACTCCAACGCGCCGGCAGTGTGAGGCCTGCATCTTTGCTGGTGGGTACTCTTTCGAGCAGTTTTTGTGATTCTGCACGAACATTATGCGTGTACCATTTTCTACATGTCAACCTTCATTCATATTGCGCACTACGTGCGTAAATCAAATTGCTTATTTTTATTTTGCGCGGAGAAATTGCTCATGTCTGTTTTGAATAAATTTTTTATTTAATTTTTTCATCCCTCTGTCGTTTATTTTACGTGTAGGGGGTAGTAGTTCTGCCTGGACAACGACACCAAGATCGGGAATAACTTAACTGTGTTTAGGGGGGGGTGTTCAAATTTCAACTCCTGAACACAGTTTAGTTTGCGCTACTTAAACACTCCCAATGACTCAGTTTTTGAGCTCAAAATTTAAGATTCGATTTAATAGATTTTAATCGATTTAAAAAAAACGAAACTTACTCGCCAACTTTAAATATTTGCTCGCCAATGGCGAGCTGGCGAGTGGAAATTTCGTGCCCTGACATAGGGTCTATATAGATGGTCTCATAACTGTCCTAATAGCTAAAATTTCACTGAAATTTATGAGGTCAAATATGTTTTTTACAGCATTGAATTTCCAACAGAATTTTTAAATTATTTATATAGATATAGGACAAAAAGTTTAAAATAGAAAAATAATGTCTTGTGCAATTGGAAATATAGTATATATAAATTACAAGAACAAACAGAACACGAAACGTCAAAACATAGAAACAAGATGATGAAACTTTAAGAAAATGTTTCATTTTGCCCATCTGTTTTACTACTTTATCACCATTTTTTTCATCATGTTCTGGAATCCTGGCAAATAATTCTGCTTTACAGAAGGTGACATAATAGGGCAATCTAGAGGCACGTTCTTCTGAAGAATGCCCGTTAAAATTAAGAAAATATTTTTTTTATCTTGTCACCTTTATTCTTTTATTTTTCTTTAAAACTTCGTGATGTATGTCTTCATAGAAATCAATATTCCTTGTAATGGTATTATTTGAGTCCAGTGTTATAATATTTGAGACAAAATTTCATCAATTGATAATACATACAGTAAAATACCTTTGTAGCGTAATAAATAACCAAGATTTTTGGATTATTAGTTTTACATTGGGAAAAATTCAATGAAGTTGCGAATATCATCTTGCCCAAACTCGTGCAATATTAGTAAAATGCAAATACTCTATTTCTCAGGTACAGTTTTATTCAAAAAATGCTAATTTTGGCTCAAATTTAATAAAGATAAAGTCAATATATATACAGTAGAACTTCCCTTTAACGAAGTCCCTATTTAACGAAGTTTTCTACTTAACGAAATTTTCTGCAGAACTTTGACTTTGACCTCCATTAGCATGTAAATTAATCTCCATATTACGAAAAATATATTCTATATAACGAAGTTTATTCCACTTTTGTACGTGTACAGAATTCAAAGTAAGCAGTCGCTCTTGCGATAGATATGCGAATTTATTTCAGCGAATTGTATGAAAATGAACACATTTAAATAATTTTCATTCTGCTTGGTGCCAAATGAAACAATTTTTTCACACTAAGAAAAACACTTGTTATCATTACTCTCCCACACTGAGACTCAGTTGGAGGATGTATAAATCCCTTTTTACATTCAATGATATAGAAAATGCAGTAGCAGTGACGCAATGGCGTCAGATGCATTGAAGCAAAAAATATCAATTACAGTCAGACAGTTACCATTCTGACATTCCATTGCTGATAGGCAATTATTTTGTGCATCCACAATAATGTGCTTCAAAAGACAAAATGCAAATCGAAAAACATCAAAGTTATTTTTGTTCCTGCCAATACGAGGGTTCGTACGCTTTTACCATAATTTTAAATAGAATTTTTCTATTTAATATTCAAATAGCAGACATTGTAAGCCCCTCGTATAATTGCAGGATTTGTAATAGTTTTCTGCATTTAAATTAGGCTAAAATTTTCATTAAAAATTTGTGGTAAAAGCGTACGAATCCTGAATACAACTTCTAAACTTCAGCCATTAGTCTAGGCTCTAAGAAATAATAAAAAATCTTGAAGTACATTATCGAAAAAGACAGAAAAAAAGACAATGTAATGAAAACATTAGTTTGAGAACCTGTGTATCAGAGCTGACGAAAGCTTGAGCCAAAGCTTGGGAATGTGACGTGATTTCATCGACCATACATAACTATTTTGTAAAAGACGGCTTTATAATAGAAACTGAATCAAATGCTTCTGAATCCAGTACCTGTTTGTCATATCTGAAGGAAATATTTCATGAATTTAAGTTGATTTCTATTTAACGAATTTTCTTCATAACGAAGTTTTTAAGTGTAACGATAAAGCTTCGTTAAATGGAAGTTTCACTGTACTTCAAATGGGAGGATTGAACTTTGTGCCGTTATATTAAAAATCAATTAACAACGTAAAAATAGCACAATTGAAAGAATTGAAATACAGCAAAATCAAATTTACAGATCGCAAACATTCAATAGACAGATTTTCATATTGGGGAACTTACAGGAAATCTTGAGAGAGTGATAAAATGTATGTAGATCAAACCAAGTGACCTCTAAAGGTCTGCTTCGGGGAATACAAAAGTAATGTTAAAAATTGTGACTATTCCTGGTCTAACAATCAGAATTTTATTTTTTCAGAAGGTTCAATAATTTAAAAATCCAAATCGATTTAAGATCTTTATTTGTGGGAAGCTTATCATATATGCAAGATTTCAAACACCTTGGTTAATGATATGTCCAGTACACCAAATTTTCCAAATGTCTGGCTACCATTCTTTAATTTACTATTTCACTCCCCCCCTCCCTTTCCACTGTCCTGCTTAAACACGTCCAGACTGGCTGAACGCCTCTCATTGGTCTCCTCCATCACGTGGGGTCTCTTGACTCCGCTGTTTGCTTTTCAACACTTATCTCCATTCCACCTTGATAATGGAGCGGAGACGCTTGCGTAGTGATATTTCCGAAATACTTACATCTATTTTCAAACTTGTACTGAAGATGGAGCTTTAGAGGCTCTACAACAGCTGCATTCCATTTTCACATGTATTTCAATTGTGTTATTTTTACGTTGTTCATTTATTTTTATTTTATATACTATTGGTTTAACATTTTTTTAATAATTTAAGAAGTAATAAAGTGACTAATGTAGATATAGTCATGCGGTTTACTGAATTTCCAAGTCTAACTATTTATTGAAAAACGTTGAGGATGAGGCAGAGAATTAATACCTATTGGAGTGACATTGAACATCTACAGCCGCAATGCTTGTTAGCAAAAATAACAATTTCGTTACCTTAACAATTGGTGTCAAGAGAAGAAAACTAAAATTAACTACTTGAAAGGTAATATATTTCATGTATGATACAATTTTGTCAAATAAATGTATAAAACAAAACAAACACTCGTATGTAAATTGTGCACTTTACATATGGGCCGTTGCTTTTGAAAGTGGTCAAGCCAATTTTGAGAAAAAATAATTAATGTTAAACCTTATTACAAATTAACATAAAATTATTTTTTGAAACAATTCAGAATAAATATATTTTAATATCAGTATAAATTTGTTACAAGTAATTTAATTGGTCAACGATATTTCAATTGAGTTCCTTTTGAAAGTGAGATAAGTCCACTTGAATAGAATTATTTTTTATGTTGCATAATACTATAATATGATCATAGCATAATCAGAATTTCATAATGAACCATTTAAATTTTTTACTATCTAAATTAAGAAATTTAATTCTATGCATGCAACTTATTACTGATTTTTTCTTAATTTTTCGTCTTTTATCCATAAAATTAATTTTATATTTTGTTTTATTATAACTTTTCTAAAGAAGAATGAATTATTCAAATAACATAAATAAGTAAATAAAATGCAATATTAAATTTTTGTTATTTAAATTATATTCCATTCAAAGAAAAATAACGTTTTCAGCAAATCATTGCTTTTGAAAGTCCATTGGCACATAATGTAAATAATGATTTTTTTTTTAGCTAAGACGGGTAGCGATTATTGCACATTAAATTTACATAAAATAAGAAAACAAAATTCAAAATTAATCTATTACTGCTTACGAATATTTCTAAACGCATTGAAATGTAAACAAAAAAAATTAATAGCAATAACATAAAATGGACTTACAATATTTTCAAAATTAGCAACTCATATTCACAATTTTGAAATGCAGTAATTATAAAACTTAGCACATTTATCAGTTTAATATAAAATTATCGGCATTCCATATATAAGAATATTTTTTTTTTTAGAATTCTAGATAAAAATAAGAAACATATTAAAAATCCATTTTCATTAAACCTCAAAGTAAAATCAGATAGTTTTAGATAATTATATATGCGATTATTACAATGGATACCTGTTTTTCACGGTAATAAATTGCAGTTACGGAAATTCTCCCACTTTCTCCAAAATGATTACGAATATTTCTAAACGCATTGAAATTCAAACTATAAATATGTAGCAATAACATAAAATGGACTTAGAATATTTTCCAAATTAGCAACTCATATGCACAATAATGCAGTAATTATAAAACTAGCTCATTTATCAGTTTAATATAAAATTGTAGGCATTAAATATATAAGAATATTTATATTTTCAGAATTCTGAATAAAAATAACAAACATATTAAAAATTCATTTTCATTAAACCTCAAAGTAAAATCAGATAGTTATAGTTATATCTGCAATTATTACAATGGATACCTGTTTTTCACGGTAATAAATTGTAGTTACGGAAATTCTCCCACTTTCTCCAAAATGATATTTGACTGTATTTTGATTTTGAAATGGATATTTGTATTTATTCTACCTTCTTAGCATTTTTTTAAATGAAATATGCAGCAGCATGCAGCACATGAAACAGTTGTATTTTTCTAAAGACTGTTTTAACTGTTGTTACAGGAAATAAAATCATATCTTTTGTGCAACATTTTAATACAACTTATTCAATTATTTTATGTATGTATGTAACTGTCGATAGTTTTTATGATTATCTACATATTTAATTGTATCTTTGATAAAATAATCAAATAAAACTTTAATCTAATTAAACAACTACGTAATAACTTATTGAGAACTAGAATACAATTCTATAGGGAGTAAAGGAGCATGTCTAATCAGTCCATTACTGAAGACTTTTAATTATACATTTAGAATTGCAATAATCAGAGACTTACGCGTTGTTACTAAAACGGATTTTAATGCATGGCTTATTTCAGTAATATATACGTATCTAGTATATTAGTGAACAAGTTAATTATTTGAAGTTAACTATTGAAATGAATATCGACTAAGAGTTTCCGAGACATTTGAAACTTTTAAAATGCAAATTTGCATAATACATATAACTTACAGACGTTTATTTTACATATGTTTTGGAAAAATATATATATATATATGACGTTAGAAATCGTATCTATTTTATTTTAATGAAATTAAACGCAATCATATTATCAAAAATTATACTTCTAATTAAATATACTTCTAATATATTTTAATTCTTAATCAATTTTTTTATGAATGCATAATATTGTCTGTTTCATTTAACCAATACCTAAAATATTAGTTATATTGTATATATAATAATAATTTCAGCACTCCTTTAAAGAAAATTTGGTACTTTTATGGTGGCCGGACGCCAGTTATATATATATATATATATATATACATGTATATATACACATACATAAACATATATTTATATATGTATATACAAATATAAATGCATATATGTATATATATACATATATGTGTATATATATATATATATATATATATATATATATCACTGGCGCGCCCGGCTTTATTACAATAAACTTTCAATTATAATCTTAACTAAAAGTAATGACATTGGCTGAATTGATCGCAATTGAGAAAATTTCTTACTTCAATATATTTGGTTTCATTTTAATTACCTGCGCTGCAATAGAAAAAATATATATATTCTAAACATTAACTGTAGATGCTTACGAATTTTATTTATAATTTAACTTAGAATTTAAGTTGTTAAAAATCTTTTTTATGAAATGTCCAAATAATAAGGTATGCGGGATTTTTTTAATTAACTGTTGTTTCAAGGTTTAATTAAAATAATACTCCTTTTACAATATGAGTGTATTGGTTACACAACACTTTAAGGAATAACAAATTATAATACTTGAAGTAACTACAAGAGACATATAATTAACCATATCTTTTAAATGTATAACATTGCACATGTCACATATTTCGTCCTATTTTCCTCATATTTCTTCCTACCATATACATAAATTAAATCATTGATAATATTTTCTTTAAAAAAATTACTGCAAATTCGTTTAAAAACACCGCATTTGGAAAAAGGTTGATTTCAATCAATAAAACAAAATATATTTCGAACTGTTTCATTTTAATGCACATTCGTGCATTTTGAATCTGTATACTGTATTTCAGAAAGGGTACATGATTTTCATAGTCTGTCATAAGTAATTGATAGAAATTACTGAAGGAGTATTTTCTAGGCCTTTCCTAACTCAATTAAAATTTGCATACTATGTATTATATATACACAGGAATCCACGAAAGAAATCGGATAATTTTCTAACTATAGATGGTAATTTCTAAAATTGTGTTTTTAAATGTGTTGTTAAGTGTTTTTCAAATTGTTTAATTAGAAATCATCGTTCACCTTGTTAAACGTAGAAATGTATATTGCAGTATTCAGAATATGTTGGAAAGTGTTTCATAATCTAAGCTTGACATATGTTTTTCTTTCTTTTCTTTGTGTGTATTTGTTTGTTTTTCCACTTACTATACATCTAATTTTGTACATGAAAAATGTAATTTTAAGAAATACTATTCTATCGATTTATTCCATAATTTATATTCAAATATATCAACTTTTTTTCTAATTTTATATATATAAATTGTGAAAATTGAAGACAATTTAATTTCTACGAAGAACATTTCATATTTGTATTTCAAGTAAAAAATAATTATTAATTGAAAATTTCTATTAATGTATAAATAATTGGAAGCAGCTGTTATGTTACATCTTGTAGCAGTTGGTTTAAATTTTGTGTAGGAGAGCTGGTGAATACATTTTCTTTGTAAAAATGTCTTACCAACGACCTTTGCCTCCATATACATTCTACGGTGGTAGATTGATACGTATTCGGCCTGACACAATGACAAGTAAGGAACAAGAGTGACAAAATGACAATGATGTTTATAAAGTATGATCCTTTAGATAATATGATGCCGAGTTTTAGACGCGTGAGTTTATTGTTGCTTGGCGATAAAGTAAAGTAAACAAATTTTGAAATATTCTAAAAATGGAAAAAGTTTAGCTAGAGCTGTCATAAAATACTTTGTTAAAAAAAGGTTTAACCCCCACGTCATACAAAAAGAGTTACATTCCACCTTAAAGGATTCTTTTCCTTCATATTCGGCGATAAAAAAGTGGGCTGCTGAATTTAAACATGGTAGGAAATCAATTCACGATGACGAACGCTCAGGACGCCAAAAATCCGCTACGACTGACGACATCGTCTCAAAAATTCACAATGTCTTATTGAATGATCGCTGATTGAAGATATGCGAACTTGCTGACATTGCAAACATCTCGATAAACCATGTCCAGCACATTTTACATGACCTTTTGGGTATGAAAAGCTTTCCGCTTAATGCGTGCTGCGTTTGTTAAACGTCGACGAAAGCCAAAGAATGAACATTTCTCATGAATCTTCTGCAGTGTATTTTGTTGCAAGTTGAAAAATAAAATGAAATACTGTCAAAAATTTTGTATTTTCTTTGTCCTGCTGAGAACTTTTCGAACCACCCTCGTACAGGACTGCACTAAAGAATTCGCTAACAAAAGTGTGGCTGAAATATATTGAGTTTCAAGGGGACTGCTTTGAAAAATAATATAAAATTATGTTAAAAATTTTGTGCTTTCACTGTCACGCCGAGAACGTATCAGACCACCCTCGTATATTCAGATTATTTCGCCATCACACATTCACTATTATTTTACCAACTGTAATAAGCATTACCCTTATCAAGTGTAATGAAAACCAGTCCAATGCAATCATAATACATTTCAAATTATTAAAAAAAAAAGTATGTATTTTAAATACCATAAGCATTAGTTTATCTGATATCCCTGCATTCAAAATGAATTTTAACATGAAATCTCAGTTCATCATTTATTATTCATATATGATTTCATCTTTAAACAAAAAATATGTCACTCATAAGCTTATAATTTCCTTTCACTTTTGATAAAATAAATGCATTTTATGAAAATGAAAGCATATTTTTACAATAGACAGTTTTCTCTTGTCTTTAAACCAGCTGTAAAAAAGAAAATATTTGAAAAAATAAAATAAACAACGCTTTACTACAGGTCTTATAATACAGAAATACTTTTGGCAAACGTCCAAATAAAACAGGAAAAGGGTTTTGAAATTAACAATAAAATGTCTAATAATTTCTGACATCTTGCCATTTCGATGTGGAAAAAATATCGATTTCGATATCGGACGAAGTACGAACATAGGAATAAAACAAGTATTTGTAAGTGTGTAAAGAAAAAATATATAATAAAATCTGTACCATATATAACTTGTCTTGCTGTTTATTATAATCATTAATAAAATTTAATAAAGGATTTCATAAATAAAATTTTAAATATATTTCAAATCCATAATAATTATTAAATTTATGCTTTTTACAATTTGTATTAATGTATAAAATTAATACATAATTTTTCCTCCTAATGAAGAAATATCTTTTATTAAAAGTACTTTTTTAGGAAAAGGCAAATTTGCAAAAAAAATTTAAACTTCATAAAATGCACCTATCGTTTAAAAATGCTATAAAAAATTATTTAAAAAACACAAATTGTGCCTGTTAGTTGCTAAAATCAGTGTAAAAATTGTTTTAAACTCATAAAAGAGTTAAAATCCTATATGTTTCGGCTTTAAACCCAAAGCCATCCTCGGGGACGGAAACAACACAAACGAGAGTCGTTTGTGTTGTTACCGTCCCCGAAGACAGACGAATGGACCAAACGACGATTATAGGTGATACGTATTTATATAATTCCGAACGAACTTAAAAATGGAATTTTAAAAGTGTTACAAATTCTACACATTCCAAATATTCTTCACTCCAATGAGTTTCATAAGAGTAATATTGCCTAAATTGTCTGTCGTCAAAAAAAAAGAAAAATATATCCTATATTATGTATTGGTTACATATTTTAAAAAATGCATAAGTTTGACAATTTTTCTTTTGTAATTTCATAATAATTATAGTAAGCGAAATTGTCTTTTTAAAACTTGTAACAGGTGTTATTTTATTTTATTTTATTAAAAGTTTTAATAAAATGACGAATTTTAAACTACATTACGACGCTCACTTTTTTCAGTAATTCGTCACAAAAAGCATGAAATACAAAAAATAAATCTCTAACGCATGCAAACAAGCAATTCCAGATTAATAGGAATAAATATTATTATATGAAAAAACAATTTTTCGAATAAAGTTTTAAATGTATCGAAATGTATGCTTTCGTATTATCTTGAAGCCAAATAAAGTGAGAGAGGGATTAGTAACTATCTTTGTAGATCTTCACATCCCTCGAGCTTTGGTAAAGCAAGTGCGGGTTGGAAAAACCTGACTTAAGGCCTTTGACCCGGCTCCCTTTTGGGTGGCCTACTCCGAAGCTGATGGAGGACTCCGGCTCGCTCCCTAGTGTAAATGTGTTGGTTTCCCAAGAGTGTAGAATCCACCGTAAACCGCAACAGCCTATTTCGTCAGTCGTTTGTTAAAATGGGGGTGTTCAGCAGGTTGTGGCGTCCCCAGCGATCGTAGTGCATACAGGAACTCCCCTAGTCGTGCTTGGTAAAAGTTCCTCAGAACTTTGGGTATGGCGGTTGACATGCTTGGCGGCGCAGCTGAATTTTGTCCTTACGCCAAGCGTTAATAAACGAAGAAATCAGCAATGATTTCACTATTTCAGCAGCCTTTTGTATTCTGATTTTTTTCAATGTGTTATCCTCCGCAATCGGGCTGCACTCAATATAGCTGTATCAAAGAAAAATCTGTTAAAATGAAGACTGTACTTACAAAATATCAGTAAATTAAGATAAATTTTTAGAAGGTATTTGAAAGTGTATTTGTTTCCCATAGTCGACGGTCGTGGGAATGTTACAAATTATTATATTAAAAAAAAAATGCAAATTTGACTGATCAGGTTGTTGTCACCACCAATAAGGCGTCAACGTTACTCATGCACATATTTTTTTCTTTATAATTTACAACATTAACTAAACACAGTACTGGGAATATTTAAAACAAGGGGGGCGGCAAAAGTGTTTTAACATCTATTACCTATAATATGAAGTACTTATTTTTAAGACATACGAAAAAAATCACTAAATGCTACGTCATTTGATTGTATATATTGCATTTTTTGTTTATTATCATGCAATCTTTTTCTAAAACACACGTGAAAAAAAGGTATTTTTTAACATATAAAGCTGAAGGAATTCCCTATGATAGTGTAATGTAATATTGTTCCCTTCGTTTTAAGAAGTTATGTGGGAGCGAATGCACGGAGCTCACTGCTATTGTGAACTCCATATTTTTGCAGTATTGCCCTTTTACATATTTTACTGAAGGATCAATACGGTTAACACGGGCAAGGCGTGAGGGTCTGCTAGTAGGGGAAGGTGGCCTAAAATGATCCACATAAGGAAAAAACTTGTGTAAAATAACGTAACTGTTTAAATAAAACTTTGGCCCTTTGATAGTATGTTTTACACTATACTTTGCATTACAAACATATTTTAATAATATTTTAAACCCAAATTGAGTAATGAAAAAATTCGATTTTTTAAAAAGTGTCCAAAGGATTTTGACACTCACCAAAGGGCAAAATGATCCTTCATTTGAAAATAATTGTAAATTGTTTTTTATTAGCAAAATAAAGGATACAAAAGTAATTATTACAATACATAAGTGTAATTCACATCTAAAAACATACTCCATTAAGTAAACCAAGTTATATTTCTGTACATGAAAGACTGTATATCTAAATAAATATGAAAGTTAGTGCTTACCTTATAACCGATATTATAGAATCCAATGTTTCAAAGAGTTCTATTCAGATGAGTAATACTGCGATCGCTTGAGTACTGCCATGGCTTCTTCTTCACTTATCACAAACAGTTTATGTGTTACCATGTAGATAGTGCGACCTGTCTATCAGAAAACATATGTGGACCGTTTTACCCGTTAGGATCATTTTCGGCCTCCTTTCCCTATTTTTTAAAAAGTATGTACGTTTATTAAATTATTATAAATATCAAATACCTTTTAGATTACAAAGAAATTTGTGTGTATTACAACTCAAAGATATTGGCCATAATATATTTTATAAGTTATAACTTTAAATATAACTAATTTTATTAACATAGGTGACATAACTTTAATTAACATTATTACATTAATTAACATAAAGAATTTAAAAAGTAATTACTTTAAGGGCATCTATATATAAAATGTTTCTAGAATAAATGTAAATGTCTAAATATTGTGCCTAGAAGCATAACATCTACAAATAAATAATTATTCAACCAATAAAAGTGTTACACATAATATAAATAAATAAAACCATTTTCGAAATTTTAATAAAAATCTGTTTAACTAAAATTTTAACAATAATTATATTTCCTTTATTTTATATGCAGTCTTATTTCATTCCTTTTTGTTTACGAGACTCAATAAAGTTGAGAAAGTAAATATATAGCTCTACAAAAATCTGATTTGAACTTGTTATCACAACTGTTAGTTCAGTGAGAAAGTTTCTTATTTATAGCAAAAAGCTGTAGTTACACTATTGGTTTTTCTAGTAGGAATATTGTCTCTCCAATAACTGAAAGACGTGTGTCAATGATTCTTTTATTCGAGTGTATATTTCAGTTACCTTAGTTTTTAGATTGCATCATTTATTTCTTCTGTTTTTAATTTAAAATATAATTGCGTCTTTTTTTTATAATTATTTCTGTAATTTCAGATTATTATAAACATACACTTATTCCTCTTATATAATAATTCATTATTAAATTTTATATTCTTATTATTAAATTTATTTTCTTATGTGTATATATATTAAAATGGGATTTACATATACATAAAAATATGAAAAACTTAAGGCATTTTTCTATTGTTGAAATTACTTTAATTGTAATTTTAATATAAAAAATGGTTAATTATTTGCAATAAATGAATATTAAGTTAACTGTGTAAGATATATATTATTATTTATGCATTAATCACACGAGGTAATTAGCATTATTGACAAATTAATTGATATATTTGGTATAACATTAAATTTAAACATTAGAATTAAGATGAAGTAACTCCTCATAAAAATATAATAAAATATAACACATTATAATAATATATTTCTTTTAAATACTTTAAATACTTACTTAGTACTTAAAACTACTACTAAAGTACTTAAAATACTTAAATACATTAAATACTAATCGTTCGGAGTTTTTGTGGTTTTCTTCGAGCCGTGGATTTATCCATGCGTAAATACGGGTTAGGTTCCCTTAGAAAGACCCCCATGAAGGGCACTTCTCCCGGGCCTATATCCCAAGTGTAGATAATTGGCCGTCAATAATCAACCCAACCCAACCCATGGTTACAAATATGGAAATAAACAACCAAGCAAAAATAAAAATTAACGTGCACAATTTAAGAAAGTAAGTGAAAATTAAATGAGATTTCAAATAATAGCTTGAAAGACCATGTAATTATAGAATATTCTAATTGTTTTTTGATAATGGCTCGGAGTGAGGCGAAACATGTCAACAATCTAATAAAATTTATTTTACTGTATATTATGTTTTTAGTTTTCATCTTTTAGCATTTAAAAGAAATATAGCGAGTACTTATTGTTATATTAATAAAAGCACATGAATTCTATAATAGATGGCTGCAGTAAATCATTTAACATTGTATATATTTTTAAATTTATATCTGCAACTAAACTAGAGTCGTCAAATTGTAATATAGAATATGAAACAGATAAATTATCTTAAAAATTAAAAATAAATTAATTGTATTTAATTTATATTTTTTGTATTTTATTTAAATTCAATTAGGAATACTTTATAGATGATTAAATTTAAAATTATAAATAAATTAACTAATCGTTTTACATCTTAACTGTAACTGTAATAATTAATCATCTATCTGTTCAATTAGTATGTGTAGAATAACTGTTCGATTCACCTATTTGTGCTTTTCGCATGGTACAGAAGACTGTGAGTACAATCTTTTTTTTCTTCTTTTTACATTGCAAGTTTTTTGTATAATTTTCCATATGTAGATGATTTGCCTATTCAATGTTTTTTTTTTACTTTTGAATCTTCCTTTTTTACTTACATTCAATGCATTGTATCGCTAGGAATAGGCAAACTCAGACATTCTCCTGTATTTTATATGAAATAATGTATTTTTTGTGAAATGTGCATTCAGAAACAACGTTGTTTTACACATTAATTGAGGTACAACACAAAGAAGAAATATCTTAAAAATTATTTTCTTCGAATTTAAACCTACTTTTGTAACTTAAAAAAAATATTTAACAGCAACAAGTAAAAAACTTTGTAAAATAATTTTAATTAATATTTTTATCAATGCTTTATATTTCCTTGATTAACAATCTTTTTCTTCATTTTTCAAGTAAAAATGTGATCTTTTCGTTCATCTGCATTATAATCAGAATCAATATTGTTTCTTATTTTCATTTCTAAGCATACGTCGCAAAATACATAAAAGAATTATTCTAAGAAATATCTTTTTACAACTCTAAACATTGTTCTTGATTATAAAAGGACGACGCGCCGACACAAATGAAAAATTACGGCTGTCAAATTTAATTTTCTTTCAGAAAAGAAAATAATTTGAATAGATAGTTTCATATCAATGTATTATTGATTGCAAGAAAAAAAAAGAAAGTTCAAGTCAATTTCATATCAGCTTTAGAAGTAAATGTGTATTTAAAAAAATATGTTACTTTATTTTTTACTAAAAACGTTAATTTTCAAAAAAGGATAAAATTTATTTTTTCAAATTGTATGTAAAAAAAAAAGACATTTTCTTAAACTTCGATTGGATTACATTGAAGTAGATGATTAAATATCAATAAAAATTAAGAATTCCATTCCTTAAAGGAAGCATCGATGATTAAAAATCGAAAAACTTTAGTAGCTGTATTAAAACAGAATGAAAAATAAAAGATATCGCGCTTAAATTTTAGCTATTTTACTACCATTTTGGATGTTTCGAAATATGCTAACTTTGAATATGCTAATTTGAATATCAAATTATGCTATAAGTGTTTCTGTGGCCAGAAACTGTCTAATCAGTTGTTGGTATTTTTAATATATATTTTTAGTTATACAAAGCTTTTTAATAAAGAGTTTAATCATTTCATTATGTAAAAATAAAATGAACTGTAGTACAGGGATGTTATAAGTAGTTCAAGAGATGCACTCTGCGAAAATCGAAAAAAAAATAGTTAAAATTTTTGTCAATAGGTCGCGCTGTGCCAATATTTAAGCCGATATTTCAGATTCCTTTATTTTGTAAAAAATAAAATACAGGAAATTTTATTTCACAGTTGGTAAAAGTAAACTTTTTCAGATTTCTTATATCAATTTCGGTCAATCCAGATGATATACACAAAATCACAAAATTTCACCCAACGCTTGAAAAATATCACATGTTTTTCAAATTTTCGACGAACGGCGTCAAAGTGACGTCGCAACTTCGAAAACTTGAAATACCCTTCTAACCACCTGACGATTTAAAACTTGTTGATAAAGTGTGTCTGTGATTTCTTTGACACTGGAAAAGTTGATTGTTTCTGAAAAGCATTTGAATCTACGCTTAGCGGAGAATGGTAACTTTGAAAGAAAAGGCACTTTCTGTAAAATTATTTTATCAAAATAACAGCAACGCAGCTGCAGCTGTTCGATAATTTCGGAAACTAAAAGAAGTCAGACGTGGACCAATGTCAGATCGTGAAGTTCACAAAATGATTAAAAAGGATAAAAAATATTAAAACAGGAAAACTCGACATTCTTCCTGGCAGAGGACGAAAAAAGGTAGACATTTCTAGCATTGAAAATATTGCTACTGCTGCTGTGTCATCATTTGGTAATGCAAGTGCGCCAGCTATTGCGAATGAAGTCGATATGCCGATTTCCACTGTGAGAAAAGTGATGCGTCAAATTTAGCGCTACTTTCCATACAAGATTCAGAGGGTGCAACAGCTAATACAGGGTGATACCGAAAGTCGGCTATCATATTCTCTACAGTTTCTTGCACGAATGAATGTGGGCAATTCTTGGCCCTGGAATATTCTATGGACTGATGAAGCGCATTTTTATTTAACCTTCCTACCCTGAATGGGTCTAATCGACCCATTTCTATTTTTTATTTCATGACAGCTCCCTCGGGTTTTAAATAAATGCTCTTATATTTTAAGTATTCCTCAAACAGATAAATATCTTCGGTTTATAATTTTTTCAGATTTCAGGAATTATTTTTTTTAGCCAAAATAAAAAAAGTCACATATTACCTGAATGGGTCTAATCGACCCATACCACTAATCGCGTATAAATGCATGGAAAACAATTAAATAGTATGTATTTCGAATAATGATCGATAGATGGCGCTACCATACTGATATACTCAAGTAATGTTTTTCTTGTTTTGGAGTATTTAGCCATTTTTTATGCAATATGGCACGTAATAAGCGCGGTCTTACTGATGATGAAATCAGAAAGCTTTGGCAAGAGCTCCCTAGTGATTAATCTGATAAAGGGAGTGATAATGATTTGATTGAAACAGAAGAATCTGATCATTTATCCATCGAAGAGGTTGATGAAAAAACAGATGTTTCCGATACAGAAGGTGAAATGGCGGAGTCTCCATCCTCCTTTATTAGTCGCAACAAAACTGAATGGTGTAAATCCCCTCCACCTACATAAAAAAAACGGTATGTACTAGTACATAATTTATATTTATTATATTCGATATTTATTTTATATAAATTGTTCATATTCAGGGGTTTTGCAAGCTTTGGAACCCTTTCCCCCCCCCCTTCCACCATCATGGAAAAAAAATTATCTTCGAGGAAATTTATAGAGATATGTTCGGAATTTATATGCTAGGAAAAGAAATAAATGCCCTTTAGAGGAATCGTAGTCCCCCCCCCTTCCCCCTGTCATGCAGACTTTAGCATTACTCCTGTTCTTATATATTTTACATTCATTTGTATTTTCTGACTTCTATTATTATTTTACAGACAACATAACATTATGAATTTAACCCCTGGTCCTACACGTTTTGCAATTCAGAGGATAACTGAACACCCTGTGTCAGCAATGAAGCTTTTCTTTACAGATGACATGTTCAAATTAATTCTAGAAGAAACTAACAGAGAAATGAAGAGAGTATGCTCAGAAAAGAATAAAAAATACATTGGTTTCTGTTGAGGAATTTGAAGCTTACATTGGTAAAAAAATTAAACTTCTATTACAATAATTTATAGATAAATTGTAAAAAATGCAAATGATTCCGCGGTTTGAAATTTAACCATTTTTTTTTCATTTTGAATTAATTTTTATAATATTATTTTTACAGGTTTGCTAATTTTAGCTGGTGTATATAAATCAGCAGGAGAGTCTCTCAAAGAGTTATGGAGCGAAGAAGATGGCCGTGACATTTTTCGTGCAACTATGTCTTTGCAACGTTTTGAAATTATTAGAGAGTTTCTTAGGTTTGACAACAAAGAAAGTAGAGCAAATCGGCGTCGTTTAGATAAGCTAGCTGCAATAAGATCATTATTTGATATTTTTGTTACTCAGTTGCCAAAGATGTTCATTCCTTACGAAAATGTTACAATTGATGAACAGCTTGTGCCTTTCCGTGGTAAATGCCCATTTAGGCAATATATACCGTCAAAGCCAAGTATATACTGGAAAGCCTTCAGATGGTGAGCGCGAAAAATATCAAGGTAGAAATGTTGTGTTGCGCCTGGTAAATTTGATTGAGGGTACCGCTCGAAATGTTACGGTTGATAATTTTTTCACGGATTATATTCTTGCTAAAAAATTATAGAAGAAAAAATTAACTATTATTGGTACTCTTAGGAAAAATAAGCCATTTATTCCTTCTGAATTTCAGTCATCACGTGAGCGAGAAACATTTTCCTCATTATTCGGTTTTCAACCAGATATGACACTTGTTTCATATGTGCCGAAAAAAAACAAATCGGTAATCCTCCTTTCAACTATGCATCACGAGGCCAAAGTTTCAGTTGAGAAAGAAAAGAAACCAGATATAATTTTATGTTATAATGAAACTAAAGGTGGAGTAGATACTACTGATAAGTTAGCTGCTACGTATACATGCAAAAGGGGCACTAGGCGATGGCCTGTGTGTTTATTCTACAATTTAATTGACCTAGCTTCAATAAATGCATATGTTGTTTTTATGCATGTAAATCCTTCTTACAAACTATACAAAAGGCGCCTTTTTCTAAAGAAACTTGGCAAACAGCTGACCGAACCTCACAGAAATATTAGGATGAAACAAAATATCCGAGTAACCATAAAGAATAAATTGGCTAAGTCAGCAGGTGAAAAAAAAGAAAGTATTAGTTCAAATAAACGTGGAAGGTGCAAAGAATGTGGTCCAAAGAGAGATCGAAAAACGCAGACGAGATGTACTTCATGCTTATCATTTCTTTGCCAGGAGCATCTAAATGTGTACTGTAAATCTTATTTATCATAAAAATGTTTCATGAACAATGGAAATAAAAAAAATTGCACTATTTTTTTATTATTATTTTCCAAGTTATTGCTTATACAAACAAGCCATTGGAAGTAAGAGGGGAAGGGGGGCGGAGTAAAAAGTGGGGGGGGTGTGAGAATTATAAATTTTGTTGTCTCTAATAGTGAATACAAAAATAATATATGAAATAAAGCTAGATAAAAATACTTATTTTGAGCTAGAATAAATATACACTAAACTGGGTCTAATCGACCCATTCAGGTAAAACGTAACTTTTTTTCAACAGGGTAGGAAGGTTAAACGGACAAGTGAACACACATAACTGTCAAATTTGGGCGAAAGAGAATACTAATGTTGTCCAAGAATTTCCATTGCCTGCTGTTAAAGTGACGGTGTGGTGCGGTTTTACAGCTACGTTTATGATAGGGCCATATTTGTTTGAGGAACTAACATCCACAGGACCCATTACATGTTCCGTAAATGGGAGAAGGTATCTCTATATGTTGTCAGATGTTCTGATTCCCGAGCTGCAACAGCGAGGCTGCCTTCAACATATCGTGTTTATGCAAGACAGTGCACCACCGTGCATTACTAGAGCAGTTCGGACATTCTTAACAAGCCATTTACAGAAGACCGCATCATAAGTCGTTATTTTCAAACAGTCTGGCCACCACGATCGCCTGATCTAACACTATGCGATTTTTGGTTGTGGAGACTTTTTAAAAGATTCTGTATCTAAAGACAGATGTCAGACAATCTCTGAACTGAATGCCAGTATTAGACTTCATATTCGCTCAATCTCACTGGACAGTTTACGCAATGCTGTAGAAAGCACAATCTGAGAATGGAATGAGTTATTGAAAATGGTGGAGGATTCATTGAGCATGCGTAATGTTATTCTTCGTTATTTCCTCGCTGCCGAGTGACATGTTTTATTTTTGTTGATGCAGATTACATCACATGCAATTATATTCATTTTTCTGTATTGTTTGGAGTCATAGGTCAGGCTCTAGAGCTCTCTGATTAGGTGAACTTTAATTATAACAATTTGCAGTTCGTCGAAGTTTGTTGAAACTTTTGAATATGAGTGCTTCGTCTGTATTGACTGAGATTGGTATAATGAATCTGCAAACATCGCCTTAAATATTGGCGCAGACCTACTGAAAAAAATTCGCAGAGCGCATCTCTTCAATTACTACTACTAGTGAAATTTTGTTTCGTTTGGAGATATAGAACCGGCTCTAGAGCCTTCTGAATAGGCGAACTTTAATTATAACAAGCCTGTACACACACACACACACAAACATATATATATACAGTAGAACTTCCCTTTAACGAAGTCCCTATTTAACTTAACGAAATTTTTTACAGAACTTTGACTTTGAACACCATTAGCATGTAAATTAATCTCCATGTTACGAAAAATATATTCTGTATAACGAAGTTTGTTCCACTTTTGTACGTGTACAAAATCCAAACTAAGTGGTCTGTTGCGATTGATACGCGAATTTATTTCAGTGGATTGTATGAAAATTAACACCTTTAAATAATTTCCATTCTGCTTGGTGTTACATTTTTTTTTTCAAGCTAAGAAAAACGCTTGTTATCATTACTCTCCCACACCGAGACTCCAGCGCTGACAGTTGGGGGAAGTCAAAATCCCTTTTTTGCATCCAGTGATATAGAAGCTGCAGTCACGCAATGGCGTCAGATACATTGAAGCAAAAAATATCAATTAGAGTCAGACAGTTACCATTCTGACCCTCCATTGCTGATAGACAGCTGCTTTGTACATCCACAAGAATGTGCTTCAAAATTCAAATCAAAGTACATCAAAGTTATTTTTGTTCCTACTAATACAACATCTAAACTTCAGCCATTAGTCTAAGGAATAATAAAAAATCTTGAGGTACATTATCGAAAAAGACAGAAAAAAGAGAATGTAGTGAAAACATTAGTTTGAGAACCTATGTGTGTCAATCAGAGTTGATGAAAGCTAGAGCCAAAGCTTGGGAATGTGACGTGATTTCAGCGACCGTCCTGACAGATTGCTGTTTTGTAAACGAACATGAAACCGAATCAAATGCTTCCCGAATCCAATACCTGTTTGTCATATCTGAAGGAAAAATTTCAGGAATTTTAGTTGATTTCTATTTAATGAATTTTCTTCATTACGAAGTTTTTATGAGCAACGATGGGACTTCGTTAAATGGAAGTTTCACTGTATATATATATATATATATATATATATATCAACATTTGAACAGAGGGTGGTTTTGGGGTCTGGGTCTCACGATTGGTGAAAATATACCAAAACTGCTCTCCCCCGAACGGCTGCAATAGGTAGCTTTTTGTAATGAAAGCTACCTAAAAATATAGTGTCCACATTCTATCGTTTTTTTTTCTCGATAAAAGGAAGAATTTTCTTTTGATATTTCTAAGTAAAAAATTCTAATTTATGCATTTTTAAATTATGTAATTCGAAACAAATAATTACAATTATCATTTGTTAAAATGGATTCTGGAAAATTTTAAAACAAAATCTAAGTAATGATTTTAGATTAAAAAAATATTTCTTTTAACATAAATAGGGAACTACGTACTCGAATGTTACGTAAATTTGTTTAATGTTTGGAATTAATTG
Source organism: Maratus michaelseni (assembly GCA_963931845.1). Classification (NCBI taxonomy): domain Eukaryota; kingdom Metazoa; phylum Arthropoda; class Arachnida; order Araneae; family Salticidae; genus Maratus; species Maratus michaelseni. The sequence continues at coordinate 156,393,957 of OZ007588.1, forward strand.
AACTACTAAGTAATAAAACAATAATTAAACTACTTTAAATACACGCACAAAAAAAAAAAAAAAAAAAAAAAAAAAAAAAAAAAAAAAACACTACTTCGAATACACAAAAGCAAATGAATTGAAATGAATATTTCATAAGGAATTATAATTTATTAGTTGCAAATTAGAAATATATAATGCTAGTATATGATATTCACTATTAATATAGTATATAAATATTTTGGTAAAGATGAAAATAAATATAATACAGTTAAAGTATACAGTTATAAACGGGTTATAAAATGTCATTAATGAAAATAGGAAACAGATTTTGACTTCAAAATTGTTAACTCAAAACGAAATAACAATTCAAAAGTTTTGAAGAAAATATATGAAAATGATTGTTAAATTCCAAATTAAATTCTACTCTTAAAAAATAAATGTTCAGCCAAAGATTTATTTATCTATTTTTATTTCTTTATATAATAAACAACATTATGAAATAACTTTTATTTAAATTTATTTATTATTATTTTTTTTATATAATTCCTTTAATATACTTGAACATTTTGAGGAAGAAAAAGTTCCATGATCTATTTCACACTTATCAAGAAAGAATAACTAAGGAAGAAAAAAAAAACGTAATTTTTTCATTTTATGTGATATCTACGTACTCAAAAAATAAATCATCCCAGAACATGATTTATCAGATTTCGAAAGGTGTGGTCGTTCCTTTTTTATGTATCATTTATGAATATTTTAAATATGTATTCAGTGTGAAAAAATGTAGATTGAATGAAGATTACAAAGTGGATATTGTTACCCTCACTTTCAGCTATTTCGTGATGTACTGACAAAAATTTATGTGTCTTCGAAAAATTCATTGTAATATATCATGTGCGTAAAAAAAGACTGAATGTACTTTAAATTATGATGGGCTGCTTTTTTTTCATTTTACACTTGATAACACAATTTGTATAAGATATAATCCTATCACCTTTTTATTTATGCTATATTTAATAATTATAATGTTTTTATTTAGGTACATTAAACTAAATGTGGCATCACTATTAATTTGTACTTTGTCGTGCTATACAAAATTCATATAAACCTTTTTAGCACTTTCCAACCTAGTTGAAAAGTGTTTATGACTTCGGTTTGTCTGCCGTATGGCCGTCTGCCGCCTGCCGTCTGTCCGTGCTCTAACTCCCGTAAATGTGCTCGGATTGCCCTGCAATTTTTATATGTTATTGTCGTTATCTATAGCATGTTCCCTATTTCAACTGAAGTGTGTAGCACTTGTAGTTTTTTTTACAGGGACACTCAAAAGAATTCCGTTACATTACGGTCTATGGGGAAAAATCATTTGCGGTTTATTTTAATGATGTTACACAATTTGAAACACATTGTAATAGATATCACTAAGGTGCATTATAAGAAGCTTAATATGGAATAGGGATTGCATAGCACTTATAGTTACTTTACAGAGACAGTCAAAAGAATTCTGTTACATTACGTCTATGGAGAAAAATCGTTTGCGGTTTAGTTAAATAATATTTCACTATTTTAAAAGCATTGGAATTTATATATATCACTAAGGTGCATTACAAGAGGCTTACTACAGAATATTGTGCGTATAGCAGTCATCGTTCATTTACAGGGACACACAAAAGAATTCTCTACTGTCTGTTAACAATAATTCCTGGAAGTGCGTTTTAAGTTGATGAACACGATTTTAAATTTAACTCACTTTTTGTCTATTACTTGGTGCGTATAAATCCTGTAGATCATATACAGGGCAGCACAAAAGTTTGCGAACACAATTCCGTTTATTGACAGAAACTCCAGAAGGAGAATTTTAAACTGTGCTACGCCTTTCCTAACTAAACTAAAATTTAGCATCCTATGTAGTATATATACAAATCTATAGATCATATACAGGGCTGAATGAAAGTATTCGAATATTTTTCAGAATATTGTATATGTTAGAAATATATGTTGGGAATTCCTGAAATTACGTTTTTAAATATGTTTATTTAGATGTTATCTTTCAGCTTATTAAACGGTAATGATTTGTAAAATTATTTTGGAAGCGTTGGAAAGTGTTACATAATCTATGCTTGACGCATGATTTTTCGTTCTTGTTGATTTCTATTCGCAGTATGTGAATATTATTTCTATTGTAGCATTTGTAACTGTAGATAACTCGGAGAAATTAAGATTGGATTGACAACGTCTTTTCTTTTAATATTTCAACCATAGGCATGTTTTCAAATAAGAATTCCAAAATAAACATTTCAACTTTGCCATTTAGATTTTTTTTTATGAACAATTATTTTTAGCACAATGCCTGTTTATAATCTTAACTTTACTAAAGTAGTCAATGTACAGGAATGGAACAAATAAAGGGTTGTTTTATGTATTTTCATAGAGGATGATGACCAAAAACTTAATTACAATTTGTTTAGACAGCAGGAAATCAAGCTTTACTGTTCCTAATTCAACAGTAGATATCTAAAAAAAAATTAAAATTATATTAATAAAGTGAATACAAAGGTCAGAATTTTATCTAACTAATAAATAAATGTTTGGTGTCATAAACGACCCTGTGGCAATATTTTGATTAATGTTGACCATAATTCATAAAAATTTTAAATGTACTCTTTTACGAACAAATGAACTAAAAAGTAACTACGGATTTATTTATTTTTTCTTTATTTGGCCTAAAGTGGGTTAACATACAAAATATTATATTATAGAAAAATAATATAAACTTAGTGGACTAAATTTAAAATGTTAATAATTAATATTGGTTTAAAAGTTTGTGTTTTCATCTACATTTATTTTGTTTTCGGATTTTAGACCTTCGATTTCCGTCTATCTGATGTGTTGATTCAATGTACGTTCAAAGTCACTAATTTGGTATCGGATTGTATTAGATTTTTCTTTCTTTTTCAATCTTTCTTTATCTGGCATGATCCCAGTTTCTGGAAGACAGGTGAAATTTCTCAAAGTCTTATTGTTCTGTATTTTATAAAACCGATATTTATCTAAAAGGAATTAGAGGTCCTGAAAAATTATATTCCTTCGTGTTCTGGTAAAGATTTCCTCTCCGCTTCAGTTTGATTTATGTTATTATAATTTTCTTAAATTAAATTCTGATAAAATTATTTATTCATTATAAGTTAAAATAATTTGATAATAATTATAATAATAACAATAATATGTACATATATATATTTGTTAGGGCAATATGTTTTCTTGTCAATTAGTTATTTTAATTTTATTCATAATTACACAGTTTTTGTTGGTGGTTGTAAATTCATTTAATGGTTATATATATATATATATATATAATATTCTATTACTTACTGAAACAAGGTAATTAGTATTATATTTGATAATATATATAACTCAAATATTAAAACGTGTTAAACTACATTAGATGAAAAATAGCAGACTTTACACAGAACAGGCATCTTCGAAATTCAGTGGTTCAAACATCCCGCAACTGCTTTTTTGAAAAAAAAGTTTAAAAAGACATGACATTAGCTGTAATAAGTTTCAATTATTATCTTATCTTTTGGATCATTTAATTATATATACTACTACTACAAAAAAAACAAAAAAAAAAAACGCTTATTTACAACAAGCATAGGAGCTTACGATTGGGAAATATAAAATAAATTTTTTTTAGGGCAATTATAGAATTCCGCTTTATTTTAATATATCACCATAAATGTTTTTAAATCAACTTTAAATGATGAAAAAAAAGTTTATGTTATGCTTCTATTGGCGCTTAGTATGGAAAAAATATATTTTAAAGAAAATAAAGACATTGTGTCAAACATGCTTAATTTCCTCTACGTCATTTTGGATATAGTCTGCAAAACATATGAGTACTGCATGATTTTTACTGAAATTTTCTGTAACAAAATTAATTAATTTGATTAAAAGTATCATTTATTTAAGTGTAGACAATAACTATTCTTTAAAGTATATTTACAAAATTATTATAAACTCAATATTTATCCCTATTTTATCGATAAACCCCTGTTACAAGTTGAGAAAACTGATTAATACACTGTAAAAACTACACAGAAACGTTTCTGAAAATCGGTGGCAGCAAAACAAACCGTTTTTGTAAATACTTCTTTAAATATTGAAAATCCATTGGTTTTTGAGCTATCTAAATATAGAAAGCTGTATTCGGAATTGTGGGAAACGCGAAAGCGGTTATAATATATTTTTCCAGATTATGATATATATCTTCTAATGAAGAAATGCAATACAACTTTAAATGTAAAATGTGATATCAAAAGTATTAGTAGATGTTTCATATGGTTCTACATACTTTTGATCATACTGAAAACCACACTTTATTGACAGTTCATTTACATTATCCCTCAAATAAAGTAGTGAAAACCATTAATATGTGATAAGCCACAAAAATAACATTATTTTGATGTAGCATCTTAAGTTCAAGTGAATGATTTTGCTTGTATTTAAATGACAATAAGCTTTATTATTTTATTTCTTTAGATAAAATAACGACATTTAGTAAAATAAATAATTGCTTAACGTACCATATTATTTTCCTAATGAAAAAAAAATCACTATTCAATTAGAAATAAAAAATAATATTTTAAAATTTTTATAAATTAAAATTTTAAATATAATTTTAAAAATCAACTATAATAATAAAATGTATTAAAATTCACTTTTAATACACTCCAACATAGTTGAAAAGTGTTTATGAATTCGGTTTGTCTGGCCATCTGTCTGGTGGTGCTTTAACTCACGTAAAAACAGTCGGATTGCCATGTTATTTCTATAAGTTATAGAGGTTTACCATGGCATGTTCGGTATTGAAAATATAGTTTGTTGCATTTATAGTTCATTTATAGCGGCACTAAAAAGAAGGCCATTACATTATGGTATATGGGAATAATTGGTTTTTAGTGTATTTTAAGGATGTTTGACTATTTCAAACATAATGAAAATGATATAAATCAATGATGTGCATGAAAGATGCTTACTATAGAATATTGTTTGATTAGCATTTATAATTCATTTACAGGAGCACACAAATAATTGTGTTACAGAAAATTTTCAATAATTGCTGGAAGCGTGTTTTTAACTTTGCTATGCATTTTTAAATTTAACTATTTTTTTGCATATTGATCTGGGTGCATAAATTATATAGATCATACGCAGGGATACATAAAAAAATTCGAGTACATTCTCTCTTAATGACGGAAATTGCTGAGATGGAATTTTTAACTGTGTTACGTGTTTCTGAACTGGAGTATATTTTGCATACCATGTAGTATGTACACTAATCAATAGATCAAATACGGTGGGGCACCAAAGAATTTGAATATTTTTTTACTATATTTGCTGAAATGGGGTTTTCAAATGTGTCATGCGTTTTTCAACTTGTTTAATTAGACATGGGTGTGGTTAATAGAGCTTTAGTCCTTGGCTAGGTGTCCCCACCTTGTTGAAATTGTTTACATAGACCTTACTCTCACTTTGTTAACCGATGCAGTTTTGTTACATTCTTCTGAATGTGTCGGAAAGTGTTTCATAATCTATGCTTGATGCATGATTTTCTATCTTGTTTTAGATGCAAATGAAACTTATGTAATCATTTTTTTAATACAAATGTTTTTCGTTATTTTTCCCTTAGTTAATTTTGATACATAGAATGTCACCCTTTAAAAATATTTTTTTATGACTTAACTGTCCAAGTACCTGCTTTTCGTGTTTATTAATATTTTTTTATATTAAATTTATAAATATATTACAAGATTCTTATTAAAAATGGAAAAAACAAATAAATTATTATGGAATTATAATGGAAGTTTAGAATTAAAGGCAATTGCATATGGAAAAGTGAAAAATAACTTATTTATTTTACTACTGTTTATTTTGTGACATTTATAATCAAGATTTATGTGACTCTTTAGTGTCTACAGTGAAAGACGGCGTTTTAAAGTAGAAAGAGATTAAAAGCCACTTTCTTGTTATCGTCATCCTTAAGAGTGAGTAAGATGATTGCGTGCTTGATTCTTTAATCTTTGTTATAGACGAGCTATTATGAAAAGCACAAAACTACTCTAGATTTTATACATTGTTTAGTTTAAAGTTGTGTTGATATCAATGAAAATATTATAGAAATAAATAATTAAATTGAATTATTTAACTCTCTTTAAATTACGAATTCATTATTTAGTCGGAAAACCTACTATGGTTTTTATTGTGTAAGCATAGAAAAAAAGACCGAAACTCAGTAATGAATGTTATTTAACGAATATAATTTTATAATTTTATATAAATCTTTCTGGCTAAAATATTCATAAAATATTTACTAACTCATTTGATCCTCAATTATTTCAACCTATTAGTACTTTGTTTAATTATAACTATCATACTACAATAATCATTAATTTTGCTAATTAGAATATTCTGCGCAAAAAATGAATCTATCTTTAAAAAAATAGTAATTAATGTTTGTTAAAAAAGTCCCAATTTTGGATATAAATGGGCAGGAGCATACATTATGACAGGAGCTAGTACTCACTTACGGATTTTGACAGTGAGCACTTTTTTTCGATGTCTAACATATATGCGCAAATGCAATGTCTGTCCATTATTTCTCAAATTTTCTCAAGTGAGATTGCGTCTCCCTGAAACTGTGTTTCGCTATCATTTTTTGCAGTTTTATGTTAAATAGGTCGCAGAGGACAGCTGGGGAAGTATAAATATGGCAGTGAAAGGTTGAATGAGCGGATTTCAGTCGAGTCCTGCTTCGGAGATGAGCTGTTAGCACCGTTTAGAACTACACTTATAATCAAATTAGATTGTAATTATACGTACATATGGAAAACAAGGCAACAGGATTTTCTGACTGCTATACTTTGAAATATTAGGTAGTGGATTTACAGCCGTTCTAAAAATAAATAAATATATAAAAATAAATGAAACATAAACATTATATATCTATATCTATACATATATAGCAGGAAATCTGTAGGCAAGACTAATGAAAGGAATTAAAATCGAATAATGTTTTCTTTTTTCAATACATGTATTGCACCTTACGTTATAAGTGGCATTCTCTCATGGAGATAATTCACAATATGTGACACACAGAATATCTGCTAAAAATGTTAAAAAAGACAGCACAATATAAAAGATGTTTTGCTTTTATCAAAAAATGAAAAACGCTATTTGAGTTTATGGTTTTTGAATAATAGCTCTTGCCAATGTCATGTGTCTAAGAATAAAAATAACTTTAAAAAATTGTCAGAAAGTTGTATTCTGGATTTTTGGAACAGCCTTTATATTTTTTTAGCGAGCGAATTGCTTGTAATTCAAAATATGAGAAACTCACTTTTTTTAACATCTTGTAGAAGAAAATTGCGTAAAAAACAAAATTACTTTTTTTTTTTTTTTTAGATATTGTCACCACTTTATTTATTTTTTTTAGCCAATGCATGTTATCTCCGCTATTTGACAATCATACATGGTTTTGTACAAATACAAAATTATATTCATCCCTTCCTGCGAAAAACATTCAGATATTTTAACTAGGATTACAAACAAATATGCAACGACTTTTGCGTATGAATGCGGTATATAATCTATATATTTAAAACGCTAAGCGATTTCTTTCGACAATCGTGAGAACAAACTACTGCATCAAATTACATCATTATTTTTTTAAATGAAAGACATTTGGACACAGATTTGTTATCGTGCATTCGTTTGTTCCAAAATTTAATTAATTAGCCGTAATTTTCAATTAAACTTTTTCTTCTGCTTATGACGTCATAAAGTCGGCAATCGGATTAACGCCCACTGTTGCGAGGTACATAGTTTATTTTCTGAACTCTGTGGTTGCGAGATAATAGAGAAATAATATTAAAAGCACGTGGCTTTTAGACCGAATTTTTAAATTTGCAAGTTTAATTTTGGTAAAAATATTTATCTGCGTGTTTTATAAGCGAATAAAAATTGATATTTATTGTGATGTCACGGGAATATTGTTCATTGGGTTTATTTTATAGGCGCTTTCAGTGTGACGTCAGTGATGACGTTTTGGTTGGCTACTCCAAACAAACGGTTGCTATGTTTTATTTCTTATTAAACATAAATCGTAAAAAAAATGTTACCGCTGCATATAATGTATTGAAATACTTTACCGTGAGATATAGCTATAAGATATAGCTACATATATAAAATATAATAGAAAATAGAACATAGCAACCGTTTTTTTGGAGTCAGTTTCCAAGCAAAACGTCATGATTGACGTCACGACTGAAAGCGTCTATTATTATGCATTATAAATTTGTTGATGCCATTTTTCATTACAGTTAAATACAAATATATTTTTATTTGTATACATGGTATTTACGCATAAAAGTAACATATACAATGTAAGTGTGAAAAGTTTGCGCCGGTGAAAATGACGTTATGTTTAGCTTGAAATGCATTTTAACATTGATAAAACTAAAGAGAAAAATTTATATGATTGTGTCAGCATGACGTAATTTTAACTGATTTTTCCACTCTTAATTATAAAGATTAGAATTGGAGTCTTTATTGATTGCTTCATCTTGATTGCATGCTACCAATTACTTTTTTCTAAATTATAGGTTAGAAGATTTCATTTTTTAATATAAAAAAAATCCCAAAAGTAAAGGATTTCAGGAAAAATAAAATTATTAAAAATAGTGCTATGGTAGGAAAAAAGAACTTGAAATAATGATTGTATTTTTAGCTAGAATAAACAGTGCAAGGCTAATATTTTATAGGAATTATTTTGGTAGGTTTATTATGAGTTCATTTAACATTTCCATATTAGCGGCAAAGTCATATTTCTTTCACTGTGAATTTCTCTTTCGGTGTCAAAAAATGGTAGTCTGCTTTTGGACGCCAGCGAAAACACAGTGGCAATTTTCAGAAATGTATAACGGTTATGACAACAATCGGCGCTATCGCTTTAGCTTTCATCGCGCTTACATCACTTCTAAATACTACAAATTTCTATTTTTTACTACATTTTACTACATTTTATAATTTTAATTCTTACATCATGAATTAGACAGAAAAATTAGCTTTCGATTGAAATTTATTTGAAAACTGCCACTTAATTTAACGACTTTTTAAGTAATTTTCAAGCATGAAATGTTTTTCATTTCTATCTTAACAATGACCATCAGTTTGCTTCAATAATGTAAAATAGCTTCTGGGAAAGTTGCCACAATTAAAAATAGATTTCTCCAACCATCATAAAAAGTGAAAAAAATAATAATAAAGCCTGATAAATCATAAGATAGAGCATTTTAGCGCTAAACTAAAATCTGTCAAAAAGAAAAAAAAATATTGAGTTTTTGTTTAACATAAAATTGATATGTTGAATCCGCTGATGCATATGTTGCATCAGAATATGCTACGAATTGTATTTTTTTTAAAGATATATTGGGTATTTAACTGTACAAGAGGTAAAAGACCCCCGACTGTGATGGAAAAGGGATAATCATCCTGATTATGTAAAGGGACGGAGGAAACTATACAAATAAATTTCACTTGAAAACATTAAAAATCTCCCTCATCTGAAGATTGATTTATTATTGTAAAAAAAATTCTTCATCTGATTACCTTAAAACAATGGATGCGTTTTAGAAGATATGGATTTGAAATGAACAATGATTAAAGAAGACATTTAAATTTTTTTTAATTTAAACATTTTAAAACTTTTTTTAACGTCGAATCTCGACGGTGCTTTTGGGCAGATGCAATGCACATGCTCATAGGAGCACATTCGGTTGCATTATCACAGGCGGGGGAGGGGGAGATGTGTGCTTTATTTACTATGTTCTTTTATTTGCTGAATATGAGATGAACGTAGGAATCTACTATTTGTATGATACTTCATAGGGCCATGAAATTTTCTTTCTTGCCGAAGGGAATATGGCGGTAATGTCAAACTGATTTGCATTACACAATATTTTACGGATTGTTTGTTTGAAGTTTGTATTGGAAATTGTACTGTATTTCACCCAGGAAAAAACTTTTAAAATAAAATATTTGAAAGACTGTTTCATTTGCACTCTTCTTAAATAATAAAGAAGCTTATTTTAATGATATTGTTATAATATTTTTTTCCATCAAGTTTTGATGGGTTCCATCTAGTTGATTATTAATTTCCGCAAAATGGTTGGTAATAGAATTGCCTGGACTCACAAAACAAGGATTTACAGTTTCTATATTTACATTAAATACAATACTGCGTTATTTTGTTTTTATAGAATTTACACCGCTTTTATGATAAATCTGAGGAATGTTTATTTTTTGTGTTTCTCAAATAAAGTTTTATAGTGTATTTTTAAATTTTTTGTGCAATTAGACTGAAAGAAAATATTGTTTTATTAAACTAAAACAAAAATATAAAAATCAAGAACTTTAATAATGCACTTTACAAGATTTTCTTTCGGAAATCATTAAAAAAAATAACTTCTGCAAATTATAATCTATCAATTCTGTATATTATAAAATAGTTAGAAAGAAAAAAAGAAATGTGAAAGAAATACAGATTGATACTTTATATTACTGTAGGTAGAATATTGCAAAAATATTAGCTTAGCTAAAAAAGTTGATCATTACTAACTTATCGCCACATTTTCATTTTTATCATGTTTCATATTTCAACTAATCTCACAAGTTATTTTTTTTTATTCTGACTGACTCGTCACTGTTTAATATCATTATTATTAATAATAATGATATAATAAAATAGACGCTGTATAATTATTCTGGGATGTGAAAGGTAACTGTATTGTGTCGTCAATTGGAAGCAGAATATTCTCAGCTCTACATAAGTTTAATAATATTTAAATTTTATCAAGTGACCGATGAGCTCGCCTTATTTTTGTTGTAGCCTTAAGCCCTTTGCGAAGAGCGTCCTTTACATGATTTTAATCTTTTACCACCGGTTTTTCAAAACAGAAATATGCGCCTAATTGAATCGCCGAAATGCTCTCATTAAATAAGGCAAAGCTTACAATAAAAATTAACTGTTGGGAATAATGAAGGACTCTGAGCATCTTATGCGTCACGTATACGTGTCACTCGTCCACAAGGGGTTAACAAAAATCACGAAAAAAAATCATAAAACTTAAAATTGATCATTAAAACACTAACACGCTATTGAAATACATAAGAAATTCCAGCAAGAATAGAGGAATTTTTTCTTCTTTTTATTTTGTTATATACGTTTGTTAAAAATCCTAAAAAAATATTTTACTTTATGTCGGCTTCACTATTAAAAGTTTAAAGTGAAAACTAAAGACCATGCTTTAAAATATTAAAAAAGTAAAACAAAAATGAATCTTAAATATCAGTTGGTATACTTCAGAATGAGCATTGTAATTTGCACAAAAGAGCGTTGTTGCAAGAAATTAAAATGCATTCGTTTAAATAAAATTTTAAATAATTGTTTTTTAAATCATTTAAATAAAATTTTATAACGTTGCAATGATAAAGCAGACTGATTTCATGCATGATTGGTTTGGTAAGTTCTTTTCTGTTAAATAAGTTTTAAAAAATACAGAATAATATTTTACTTCATATATTATTCTTTATTAAAAGTATACAGCGGAAACTAAAATCTATTCTTTCAAATATTTTTAAAAGTATAAGGAATAATACTTAAAAAATTAATCTATAAAATAAAGCAAACCTTATACATTGCACCAAGATGCATCGTTTCCCCATGGAAATCTAAAATTATTTTTCTTCAATCAAATTTTCCAATGCTGCAATGACAAAGCTCACTGATTTTAAGAACCCATGAAGAAAATTATAAAGATTAATGAGAAAATTATAAAGAATCTTATAAAGTCCTGCATCCGTGAGTAAGAGAAATTTAAAAGTTTTTTCCGATCTGCAAAGTGCAATAGTTAATGCAATGGTGATAATGAAATATAATATATAAATGATGGGTTTAACTTTATTGCAAGCTAAAAAATATGGCATTTAATCCGAAAGACACGTCGCCATTTTTTATACATTGTCAATTATATATATTGGAGTCTTTGGAACACAACGATAGAGTTCACGGCATGATTTTTACTGAAATTGTCTGTAACAAAATGAATTAATTTGATTAAAAGTATCATTTATTTAAGTGTAGACAATAACTATTCTTTATAGTATATTTACAAAATCATTATAAACTCAATACTTATCCCTATTTTATCGATAAACTCCTGTTACAAGTTGAGAAAACTGATTAGCACGCTATAGAAACTACACAGAAACGTTTCTGAAAATCAGTGGCAGCAAAACGAATTTTTTTTTTGTCTTCTTCTTTAAATCTTGAAAATCCATTGGTTTCTGAGATTTCTAAATATAAAAAAAAACTGTATTCAGAATTGTGGGAAACGCGAAAGCGGTTATTGAATATTTTTTAGCGGTTATAATATATTTTTCCAGATTATGGAAACTATTTTCTAATGAAGAAATGCAATACAATTTTAAATGTAAAAAGTGATATCAAAAGTCTTAGTAGAGGTTTTATATGGACCTACACACTTTTGATAATACAGAAAACCACATTTTATTGACAAATCCCTCAAATAAAGTAGTGAGAAGCATTCATATGTGATAAGCCACAAAAATAACATTATTTTGATATAGCATCTTAAGTTCAAGTGAATGATTTTGCTTGTATTTAAATGAAAATAAGCTTAATTATTTTATTTCTTTAGATAAAATAACGACATTTAGTAAAATATATAATTGCTTAACGTACCATATTATTTCCCTAATGAAAAAAAATATCACTATTCAATTAGAAATAAAAAATAATATTGAAAAATTTTTATAAATTAAATTTTGAATATAATTTTAAAAGTCAATTATAATAATAAAATGTATTAAAATTCACTTTTAATACACTCCAACATAGTCTAAAAGTGTTTATCAATTTGGTTTGTCTGGCCATCTGTCTGATGGTGCTTTAACTCACGTAAAAATTGCCGGATTGCCATGTTATTTGTATAAGTTATTGAGGATTACCATGGCATGTTCGGTATTGAAAATATAGTTTGTGGCATTTATAGTTCATTTATAGCGGCACTAAAAAGAAAGCCCTTACATTATGGTATGTGGTAATAATTCGTCTGCAGTGTATTTGAATGATGTTTGACTATTTCAAACATATTGAAAATGATATAAATCAATGATGTGCAAGGAAATAGCTTACTATAGAATATTGTGTGCTTAGGATTTATAATTCATTTACAGGGACACACAAAAGGATTGTGTTACTGAAAATTATCAATAATTGCTGGAAGCGTGTTTTTAATTTTGCTCTGCACTTTTTAATATAACTATTTTTTTGCATATTGATCTGGGTGTATAAATTATATAGATCATACGCAGGGATACATAAAAGAATTCGAGTACATTCTCTCTTAATGACGGATATTGCTGCGGTGGATCTTTTAACTGTGTTACGTGTTTCTGAACTGGAGTATATTTTGCATACCATGTACTATGTACCCTAATCTATTGAACTGGCGTGCACCAAAGAATTTGGATTTTTTTCTTTACTATATTTGCTTGAAATTGGGTTTTAAAATGTGTCATGCGTTTTTCAACTTGTATAATTAAACATGAGTGCGGTTAAAAAGCTTTAGTCCTTGGCTAGGTGTCTCCACCTTGTTGAAATTGTTTACATAGACATTATCTTTCACTTTGTTAAACGTTGAAGTTTTGATACATTATTCTGAATGTGTCAGAAAGTGTTTCATAATCTATGCTCCATGCATGATTTTCTATCTTGTTTTAGATGCAAATGAAACTTACGTAATCATTTTTTTTTAATACAAATGTTTTCGTGAGTTTTCCCTTAGTTAATTTTTGTACATAGAATGTCACCCTTTAAAAATATTTTTTTATGACTTAACTGTCCAAGTACCTGCTTTTTGTGTTTATTAATATTTTTTTTATATTAAATTTATAAATATATTACAAGATTCTTATTAAAAATGGAAAAACAAATAAATTTTTATTACTTGTGCGAGATTTTTCACAAAACATCCAGTATTAATAAAATTATAATGGAAGTTTAGAATTAAAGGCAATTGCATATGGAAAATTGAAAAATAATTTATTTATTTTACTACTGTTTATTTTGTGACATTTATAAAAAAGATTTATGTGACGCTTTATTGTCTACAGTAAAAGATGGCGTTTTAAAGTAGAAAGAGATTAAAAGCCACTTTCTTGTTATCGCCATCAGTAGGTATATAATGGGGGTTTTGCATCAGCGGCGTACGCGGCGTGACCTCTGTATACTGTAGATGTCATTGCGGCGTGCGGCGTCGTGAAAGTCATGGCGGCGTGAAGGTTACTGTGCGGTGGAGGGGTGCGATAAGAGCATTGGGCGATAAGGATTTTGGTAGAGATAAGGATGGTTGATAAGGAGTATTATTTTAATTAATTTTAATTGGGGAACTTAGAAAATTTCGAAGCAATTTTTTTTCGCGGAGAATTGGTGGACGAGGAGAATGTCAATGGATTTATTTTAGCGAATTAGAAATTTAATTTTAATTAATTTTAATTGGGGAACTTAGAAAATTTCGAAGCCTTGTTTTTTTCAACTAGAGTAGGCTATTCGATATATATGTGAGAGCATAGTAGAGGGGAATTTTAAAAAGTCAATAATGGTTTAATTAAAAATGGTGATTAATTTTAATTGGAGAACTTAAGAAATTTCGGCGAGAGTATGCAGTTTGTACGTGTAGTAGAATGGTGGATGTGAATGAAAAATATTAATTAAAAATGGTCGTTAATTAATTTTAACTAGAGAACTTAAGAATTTTTTGCGATTTTTTTTAAACTAGAGTAGGCTATTCGATTCTCAACGAGAGTACACAGTTCGAATGTGAATGAAAAATAGTAATTAAGAAATAATTAAAAATGGTCATTAAAAATGGTCATTCATTAATTTTAATTGGGGGACTTAAAAATTTTTAGCGCAAACAGACGAGTTTTAATGAATTCGATACAGGTTATGGTAAAAAATATAGGGTCCCGTATGAATTATACTGTACTCAATTCTAATAGCTCCTCCCTCCCACTACCCTCCCTTTTTTACCCAGAGGGGCCCTTCAATTGAAGTTAGGCTAACAATACACACTTAAAAAAATATGGAGTGGTATGGAAAGAAGAATTTTAACGTATATATAAAAGTGTAAATAAACAAGTATGAAAAATCATGCGTAGCGCCATAATTCATGAATCACTTTCCAACATTATCGAAATGTTATGTGAACAAAATATAATTTTACCAGCTAGTACATAGTTAATTAAAATAGTGAACAGATCCCTTTTTAATAAAAATGGGCCCTTCACAAAACTCAAATTATGCATAAGATCTTTCCTAAAATCAGGTAATTTACATTTTACCCTTTTTTTTAATTCAAGTTAGGCTAAAAGTACAACTTACACATCGATATGTTCAAAATATAGAAATCCTTCAAAAGAAACTTTGAAAAGTTACAGATATTAAGCCCTGGTCATAAAATAAAGCAGCTATTTGTATCCCAGCGTCCTTCACAAAAATAATATAACCCTATTTGAATTCCAGCGGCCTTCACAAATAATATAACCCTATTTAAATCCCAGAGACCTTCACAAAATAAATCCAATAGATTCCTGTTACATTACGGTGCTAGGAATACGAGAGAGGCATTGACCTTTCATAAAAATGCAAGGTCCGCTGTTTGAATGAAAAGTCCCCTTTGCAATGTACCCTGTAAAAATATTTTAAGAAATAGAATGCTATTCTCAAACGAATACGAATTCATGCAATGTAAAAATAGGTTTTACACGAATGCATTTTTAGTATAACGTTCAAAATATGGATTTTAGAAAAAAAAAATTACATATTTCACCAAATTTATCATACAAATCTGTAAAATAGGGTAGAGCGTTTCATGAAAAATAAGTGAATTTCGAGTGAGTATGCTTTAAAAAATGTATTTTAGCATTGAAACTAAGAAATGAGTATTACCCCCTCAACAGACGGATTGCTGAATCATAATGAGTCATATTATCAGATAAGCGAAGATCTTGCTTTGACTTGTCACGATGAATCACTCACGATAAGAAATGCGGCTATTGGGCTTTTTCTCAAATTTAAACAGTTTCTGACACTTTTTAGGTAGGTAAATGTATAAAATGAGCTATTTAAAACTGCAAATGTATGCGAATTATTTCATATATAGTTATTAATCTGTTAAATTTTAAAAGACTTCATTGTGTATTCATTGAAAAATAAGAACTAAGAAATAGTCATTCCCTTACGAATTTTGAGGCAAACAGACGGGTTTTTAATGAATTTGATACATGTTATGGTAGAAAAATACAGAGCCCCCTATAAGATGTAGGAATTAAATTTTAAATAATGTAAAATTATATTTGTTTATGCTTTTTGTATTCCAAAGTATAGAAAATTCTACTAAATTGGGTTTTTATATTTTAACTTAAAAAAGTCTTTTGAGGAATGTATAGGATAACTAACCTTTTGACTTTGTTATTATAAAATATATATTGTACTATTTAGTTAGGGCATTATTTAAAAAATGTTTGTTTTTAATATTGAAAAAATATATATAAAAATGTATCTTACCAATAAAGTTTAAACATAATGTACTGGACTTCATCCAAACTCCAATGTATGCTTGTCTTACAGCAACTGAACGGTAACGTATTCGCTTATCTCTTAAAACCACGGGATATTGTGACGTCATTGATAAAGCATAAGGTAGAATACAGAATGAATATGTATTATAAGACAGAAAAATAAAATAATCATAAATCATAAATTTTGCATACTTCATACAAACACTTACAGTATGAGAAATGATTGCTACTATTAACCATATGAGAAAATGAATCATTAGCTAATCTTATTAGTGTATGCCATATTTAACTAACAGGCTCGAACATGCGTGAATTTTGACTCGAATTATTCACTGAATGTAAAAAAAAAATGATTTATATTTATATTTAATATTTATATCGTTTAACATTTTAAAATTGTATTAAAAATATATACATTAGTATGCTTGTGAAAGGGCTATTTTTAAGACGAAACATTGTGTGAAGGGTCCTGTTTTAAGGTTAAAAGATTCGTGAAGTGCCCTGTTTTAAAGTTTCACCATTTTCAATTTTTTTAATCAGTTCTAATTTAACTTGAATCGTTAACACAACTCTTTTTCTTTTTTGTGACATTTTTCAAATATTGAAAATGCAAAACTATAAAATTTAAATACAAACGCGAACTTCTGTAAGACACGTGTTCACACCTCAGCTAAAACAAGCAAACTGATGTGCTTTATGAAAAACGGGGGAAACAAAATCATAACAGGGGGCGGGGGTGACTTTCATTACCCGTACATTGTTTATCAACAGGTGTGTGGCCTTGCGACACCCTCAAGAGAGCTGCACCTGCTTTGTGCACGTGATTGTTCCACGTTTTCAAATGGAAATCATATTTCGTAAAAAGGATCGAAAACTCATACTACATCGCAGAAATAAGTTTCTTCTCAAGGATAAGAAAAGAAAAAAAAAAGAAATTTAGAGTCGCGGATAATCGGGAGTTTACTGTATATATATATATATATATATATATATATATATATATATATATATATATATATATATATATATATAAGCATGACATCTGCAGGCAAGACTAATGAAAAGATTTAAAATCGAATAATGTTTTCTTTTTTCAATATATGTATTGCACCTTACGTTATAAGTGACATTTGTCTCATGGAGATAATTCACAATATGTGACACAAAGAAAATCTGCTAAAAATGTTAAAAAAGACAGCACGATATAAAAGATCTTTTGCTTTTATAAAAAAATAAAAAACGCTATTTGAGTTTGTGGTTTTTGAATAACAGCTCTTGCCAATTTCATGTGTCTAAGAAAAAAAGTAGCTAAGGTAGAAAGGTAAGAAGTAGAAAGTAGCTAAGTAAGAAAAGGATTTTTGGAACAGCCTTTCTATTTTTTGTTTTTAGCGAACGCATTGCTTGTAATTCAAAGTATAAGAAACCCACTTTTTTTTAACATCTTGTAGAAGAAAATTACGTAAAAAAACAAAATTACTTCTTTTTTGTCACCATTTTTTTTTCTTTTTTTTAGTCAATGCATGTTATTTGACAATCATACATGGTTTTGTACAAATACAAAATTATATCCATCCTTTTATGGGAAAGACATTCACATATTTTAACTATGATTACAAACAAATATGCAACGACTTTTGCGTAGGAATGCGGTATATAATTGATTATTAATTTTTGCAAAATGTTTGGTAATAGAATTGACTGGACTCACAAAACAAAGGTTTTACAGTTTCTATATTTACCTTAAATACAATGCTGCGTTATTTTGCTTTTACGTAATTTACACAGCTTTTACGATAAAACTGATGAAAGTTAATTTTTTGTGTAATGCTGATTTCACAAATAAAGTTTTATAGTGTATTTTTTAATTTTTTTTATAATGCTGATTTCTCGAATAAAGTTTTATAGTGTATTTTTAAATTTTTTGTCCAATTAGACTGAAAGAAAAATATTGTTACATTAAAAAAAAAAAAAAAAAAAATCAAGAACTTTAATAATGCACTTCACAAGATTTTCTTTCGGAAATCATTAAAAAAAATAACTTCTGTAAATTATAATATATCAGTTCTGTATATTATAATATAGTTAGAAAGAAAAAAAGAAATGTGAAAGAAGTACAGATTGATACTTTATATATACTGTGGGTAGTCTATTGGAAAAATATTAACTCAGCTAAAAAAATTTTACCATTACTAACTGATCGCCACATTTTCATTTTTATCATGTTTCATATTTCAACAAATCTCACAAATTGAATTTTTTTTTCACGTCACTGTTTAATATCATTAATAATAATAACAATAATATAATAAAATAGACGCTGTTTAATTATTCTGGGATTTCAAAAGTAACTGTATTGTGTCGTCAATTGGATTCAGAATATTCTCAGCTCCACATAAGTTTAATAATATTTAAATTTTATCATGTGACCGCTGAGCTCCCCTTATTTTTGTTGTAGCCTTAACAAAAATCACGAAAAAAATCATAAAACTTAAAATTGAACATTAAAACACTAACACGCTATTCAAATACATAAGAAATTCCAGCAAGAATAGCGCTGAGGGTTTGTTTATAAGAAAAAATATATATAATATTCCTGATAAGCAGTCTTTTTGTCAAATAGCTTGTGTGTCTGATTTCGCTAAAAAAAATTACCTATGTTGGATTCACCTTCAAACCGGCTCGCAGGTTCGAAACTGTGGCGGGAATAATATGATCGTACCGCGGCGGGTTAAAAATGGGATTGGTTCTAAACTGTGCTTTAGACTTGGAGCAGTCGCGTTAGATTTGAATTTCGCTTCAAACCACGTGATCGGAGCTCATATGTTCATATGTTTATATGCTCAAATGTTTTTTTTTTCTTTTTATTTTGTTATATATGTTTGTTAAAAACCCTAAAAAAAATTACGATATGTAGGCTTCACTATTAAAAGTTTAAAGTGAAAACTAAAGACCATGCTTTAAAATATTAAAAAAGTAGAAAAATTGCATCTTAAATATCAGTTGGTATACTTCAGAATGAGCATTGTAATTTGCACAATTGAGCGTTGTTGCATGAAATAAAAATTCATTCGTTTAAATAAAATTTTAAATAATTGTTTTTTAAATCATTTAAATAAATTTTTATAAAGTTGCAATGATAAAGCAGACTGATTTCATGCATTATTGGTTTGGTAAGTTGTTTTCTGTTAAATAAGTTTTTAAATATACAGAATAATATTTTACGTCATATATTATTCTTTATTAAACGTATACAGCGGAAACTAAAATCCATTCTTTCAAATATTTTTAAAAAGTATAAGGAATGATACTTCAAAAATTAATCTATAAAATAAAACAAACCTTATACATTGCACCAAAATGCATCGGTTTCCCCTGGAAATCTAAAATTCTTTTTCTTCAATCAAATTTTCGAATGCCGTAATGACAAAGCTCACTGTTTTTAAGAACCCATGAAGAAAAAGATAAAGATTAAAGAGAAAATTATAAAGAGTCTTATAAAGTCCTGCATCCGTGAGTAAGAGAAAAAAAAATTCCGATCTACAAAGTGCAATAGTTAATGCAATGGTGATAATGAAATATAATATATAAATGATAGGTTTAACTTTATTGCAAACTAAAGAATATGGCATTTAATCCGAAAGACACGTCGTCATTTTTTGTACATTGTGAATTATATATATTGGAGTCTTTGGAACACAACGATAGAGTTCACGGCTCAATAGTTTCGTTTTCTGCCAAGTTTCCATTAATTAATTTATTTTAGGGGGGGTTTCTAATATTATTTTATCGAATACATGTGATACCTAAATTATGTAAAACTATTTAATAACTAATGTATTAATTTATGTATTTTGAATAAAGTTAATATAAAAAATCTGATTATTTGTTTAAATAATATTTTTTTATTAACAAACAAAATTTTAAAATTTTAATTCGACGAATAATACTATTATTTATAATATAAAAAATAAGAATTTTAAAAATACATTTTAATAATCATGTATTATTTTATGGAAAAATTATACCATTTGGATTTTTTAAGCGGAACCTAGAAAAATGCACAGCATTCAGTCATCTTAAATTCTGATTTTAAAGCATCAAAGTACTTTTATATCAATTCACTGAGTCTGCTAATGAACTGAGTAATGCTAAGTGAATTGAACTTGAATAAAAAACTTGAATAAAAAACTGTAAACAATGAGTAAAATATTCAATTTTTTTTCATTATTCAATAATAGTTTTTCCATTTTCAGTTAAAAATATAATGAAAAAGAATCAGTTAATTAAGAATTTTTTTTAAAAAATTAGCAATATGCTACCAGTCGCTAGTAGTACTTTCAAATGTATCCATAAATATTCAGTTTAACATTACTTATACAAATTATCTCCTTTATAAATTATTTTAAGTCAAATATGAAGTTATTACATTATATGTATTATTCGATTTACTTATATTATGCACAAAAAGTGAATAACATTTTCCATAAATTGATTAAATCTTTACAACAATATTATGTTCCATATTTTGAAAATATCGTCATGTTATGCCTCATTAATCTTCAGCTGGACCATAGGCACATGCCAACTAAATCAAGGGGTGCGTGAAACACCTGCTTTACAAGGGGAAGAATCGGTAATGACAGATCAATAATAAATAGCGATATCTGAGCTTTCAGATTCAAATTATGTTTTAAAAAGCCTGGATTTCAGAACGCTCGTTTGAGAGATTTTGGGAAATATATTTTCAGGCTATTGATATTTGATATCACAATAACTTCTAAATGCGCATAAAGTTTATATTCATAATGCAAATGCCCTTCTTGTATATTAGGGTGGGTCCAAAAAACCGAAATTTATATAATAGAAACATAATAGTGCGGGAAAGTTGCCATTGGTAATAGGAAATAAATTCGCAAAATATTACACCAAACCGTTAATATCTTTTACCACCACAAGGGGGCCAAATTTTCGAAAAATCGTAAAAAAAAAATGTTTTTTTTTTTTTTTTCAATAAAAAAAAATAATTATCCAATCACATCAATGCAAATTCTAATAGAATGCAAAAGCTACATCGAAATGTTAGTAATGTTCCAATAAAATTTCATTATGGTCAAATCATTTCTATTACCGCCGCAAAAGCGGACAAAATTTTGAAAACTAGCAAAAATTTCAATTTTCCGTTTTTTAAAATTTTTTACCATTTTTAGTATATGTCTAGAATTAAATAAATTTACATACATTATATCTTGTAATAACTTATAAATATCTAGTAATTTTGATCATGGGCGTAGCCAATCAAGGGCAAGAGGTCCCCTCCTAAATTTGGAGAAAGAGGCTTTTTGAAGTTAATTTGGGGATTTTCTGGTAATTTATTAGGAATTTTTTGTAGGAAGGACCCGAAAAGTAGAAAATGCTGGAGAATTTATGTATGGAGCCGCCTACAAAAAAAATCACCAAAATTTCCCGGAAAATCCCCAAAATTCCTTCAAAAAGCCCCTTTCACTCAAATTTACGGGGGGGGGGGGGGGCTCTCGAACTTGGTTGGCACTGCCCATGATCAAAATTACTAGACATTTATAAGTTATTACTAGATATATGTAAATTTATTTAATTCTAGACATATAATAAAAATGGTAAAAATTTAAAAAAAAACGGAAAATTGACATTTTTTCCATTTTTTTCAAAATTTTGTCCGCTTTTGTGGCGGGAATAAAAATGGTGATCATGATGAAATTTTATTGGAACATTACTAACATTTTGATGTGGCTTTTGCATTCTTTTAGAATTTGTATTGATGTGATTGGATAATTATTTTTTTAATTGAAAAAAAAAATGCGATTTTTCGAAAATTTGATCCTCTTGCGGCGGTAAAAGATATTAACGGTTTGATGTAATATTTTGCGAATTTATTCCTTATTACCTAAATAATATATATATAATAAAAATAATTATAATATATCTTAATGTTTACAGTTCAGTAATATAAATATACAAATTTTCCTTTTATTTATTTCATTATCCCTTTTCTTCTAATTTTCTGCATTAAGTGTGTTTGATACAGATAATTATAATAATTTTATTGCAAAGTAAATAAGACTAACATTAATATTTTTTATATAATTTACATTCTTATTTTTATTAAAGGCAATTTTAATAATATTTTAGAAATAAAAATGAACAGTACTAATAAAAATCTTATAGTATACAGTTTTCTTCCAACTGAAATTCAGAAAATATAGCATTATCTATATTATAAAGGACAAACTTGTCCATGCATAAAGCTAACGTTATTTTGCAAATGGAAAAGCTTGACGGTGAAATTTCGGATTTGTGATTTTTGATACTGCTATTAGTTTAAATTCTAAACATCGCACATTTTTAATTTTTACACCGTTATATAACAAAAAAATCTACTTTATACTAATGTAATTAGTAAAATATATCCCTTTTTTCTGGAGATATTAAATCCTGTTAAGCATTAATTTGTACTCGTTTTTGTTGTCCAAGATTAGTATATACAAAATTTATATTATGCATTAAATACTTCATTCTCCAGTACATCACATACATTAACATACATTTGCAATACATAAACATACATTATACATTAAATAATACCTTATTTAATGTAAAATAGTCTCATGAAAATACATAAAAACTTTAAGCAATTAGAAAATCATATAATCATTCTAAAATATATGATAAAAAAGAAGGTTAAACAATGTATACTAAAAATGAAAAACAAAATTAAAAGCTTAAATTATTTAATGAAAACTTTATTGTGAACTGTCAAGTTTGTAAGCGATATGAAGCAACGCGTGTTTTAATCAAGTATTATGTATTATTAAAATTTTAATACACATGCGAGAATGGAACAAGTATAACTAACTATACGAGTTGAAAATATATTAAAAAATATATTACACATATCCTTAATGTTGTAGCTGTGTTTATATTGGTTAAAATAAAATTCATAACAATGAAATTTAGTGGTATTTTGTATTTATTAACTTTCGATTCTTTTCAACATTAACAAATGCAATAATCGATATACATTGCAGAAATTTGAATTTTAAATATTTGAAACTTCTAGTAATGCAACATTCTATAATCATATAATCAAATAAATGTCCTTATATTAGTGAAATAAACTATGCATAAAAATTTATTGTAAAATCAGCACTAACTGCAAGTTCAAATTTATAATTAAAACATTACAATATTGGAGAATAAAGCTATGTTCACTTACCAACCCTGGCACCTTGTGTTTGACAGATGTCAATTGTTTACTACATACTTGTTTTCAATCATTCATTCTCTGCAGTTTCCAATGTGCATTATATTATCAAAGTTACATTTATATACGTGTAAATAATAATATAAAAATACAGGATGGTCTAAAATTATTGAGCGCATTTAACGTTTGAAAAAAAACGAACAAAATGAGGTACATACATGTTTATTCTTTTCTTGGAAATACAATATGAATCAGTTTTACACAACAACATTTTAAATATCCAATAAGTTCCATTTCTCCCGTCTTGTTGGTACCAACGTTTTATACAGTCCTTACTTGGAGGATGAGGTTTTGAGTATTCTAAACAAAATTGTCCCTGAACAGTTACAACGTATGTGCTTTCATGTAACCCCAAAACACACATTGTTTTTTTCCTGTACGGTAGCCATTTTCAGACTGACGCAATCAGAAATTTTTTTCCGCTCAATGTTGTCGCGTTATCCACCGACTTATGTGAAACTTATTTAATGTTTAAATTGTTGTTGTGTAAAACTGGTTTAAATTCTCTTTAAAAGACACTAATAAACATATATGTACCTAATATTGTTCTTTTTTCTCAAACATGAAATGTGCTCAATAATTTTTATTCACACTTTACATCAGCAGTTATACTCATACACAAATTAAATATTTAGGTTACTTTAAATTGAGACAGACAAAATATAGTTTTATACCCGGCCAAGGAGATGAAAATATTCGTAAATAAACTAGTGCTGCATATTTTTTTTTTCTGCAGCTCGGTAAAATTAATAATGTTTTATGAAATGGTGAAAGAATGTAGCCTGGAAAAAGTAGCCAGTTGGATACTTTTATTGGACTATATATTATTATATAGTTATATATTTAGGATTATATTTATATACATACATTCTTGTATGTATTAAAAGAATTACATACATCCTTATTATACCAAACATGGTATAATAAGGGTATAATATAATCTTAGGTAAACTTATAATCCTTATTACACCCCTTTAAGCTATTGATTTAACATTAGTTGTATATATCTAACTATTATACAACAACTATTAAGATATTGATTTAACATTAGTTTGTTGCTGCTCATGTGATAAATTTAGTTTGTCAGGAGGGTAAATTATTATTATATTGAATTACAGATACTATAGGTATTATTAACTGACTGGATTTTACTTGCTCCGTGTACCCCCATATACCCATGATACCCTCATGATATTAAGCTATTTATTTAAAATTAGTTTATTGCTGCTCATTACCCCTGGCACCTTGTGTTTGACAGATGTCAATTGTTTAGTTCATACTTGTTTTCAATGATTCATTCTTTGCAATTTCCAATGTGCATTATTTTATCAAAGTTACATTTACATACGTGTGAATAATAATATACAAATACAGGATGGTCTAAAATTACGGAGCTTCATGGAGACTATGTGCTCTGATGGTCCCCAGAGCGTCCCCAGAGTCCCCAGGTCCCCATGATACCCCATGATGGGGGGTATCATGGGTATCATGGGGGTACACGGGGCTTAATCAGAAAGTTCCATCAACTACTAAGTTCAATAAACGATTAAAGTGCACTCATCAAGTAAAGTCCAGGCAGTTAATAATACATATAGTATCTATAACTCAATATAATAATAATTTACTCTCCTGACAAACTAAAGTTACCACATGAGCAGCAACAAACTAATGGTAAATCAATAGCTTAATATTTGAGCTCATAGTCCATAGTCCATAGTCCAGGACTATAGCTCAGACGGAGCTTCATGGGGATATCATAGAAGTGGTATCATGGTATAATAATAAGGGGTATAATAGGGTGGATAATAAGTTTAACAATTAGTATTAGTAGAGAATTTTATTC
The DNA here is from genome assembly GCA_963931845.1 of Maratus michaelseni. Lineage (NCBI taxonomy): Eukaryota > Metazoa > Arthropoda > Arachnida > Araneae > Salticidae > Maratus > Maratus michaelseni. The sequence continues at coordinate 156,419,801 of OZ007588.1, forward strand.
TATTATTATAATTTAATTTAATCCAGTGAATTTTTATTCAATTTATTTTAATTTAATGTACAGGGTTGTTATAATTAAAGTTCGCCAATTCAGAAGGTTGTAGAGCCGGTTCTATGTCTCTAAACGAAAAAGAATTTCACTAGTACATAGTTGAAGAGATGCGCTATGCGAAAATCGAAAAAAAAGTAGTTAAAGTTTTCGTCAGTAGGTGGCGCTGCTTCAATATTTAAGGCGATGTTTGCAGATTCATTATATCAATTTCAGTCAATCCAGACGAAGCACACAAATTTAAAAGTTTCAATAAACTTCGACGAACTGCGAATTGTTATAATTAAAGTTCACCTAATCAGACAGCTCTAGAGCCTGACCTATGACTCCAAACAATACAGAAAAAATGAATATAATTTCATGTGACGTAATCTGCATCAACAAAAATAAAACATGTCGCTCGGCAGCGAGGAAATAACGAAAAATAACATTAAGCATGCTCAATGAATCCTCCACCATTTTCAATAACGCATTCCATTCTCAGAATTGTGCTTTCTACAGCATTGCGTAAACTGTCCTGTGAGATTGAGCGCATATGAAGTCTAATACTGTCTTTTAGATCAGAAATTGTCTGACATCTGTCTTTAGATACAGAATCTTTCCAAAATCCCCACAACCAAAAATCGCATAGTGTTAGATGATGATGAATATGATGAATATGAGTGAGAATATGAGATCGTGGTGGCCAGACTGTTTGAAAATAACGACTTATGATGCGGTCTTCTGTAAAATGGCTTGTTAAGAAAGTCCGAACTGCTCTAGTAATGTGCGGTGGTGCACCGTCTTGCATAAACACAATATTTTGAAGGCAGCCTCGCTGTTGCAGCTTGGGAATCAGAAAATTTGGCAACATATTGAGATACCTTCTCGCATTTACGAAACATGTAATGGGTCCTTTGGATGTTAGTTCCTCAAAAAATATGGCCCTATCATAAACGTAGCTGTGAAACCGCACCACACCGTCACTTTAGCTGCATGCAATGGAACTTCTTGGACAACATTAGGATTCTCTTTCGCCCAAATTCGACAGTTGTGTGTGTTCACTTGTCCGTTTAAATAAAAATGCGCTTCATCACTCGATAGAATATTCCCGGGCCAAGAATTGTCCACATTCATTCGTGCAAGAAACTGTAGTGAAAATGATAGACGACTTTCGTTAACACCCTGAATTTGTTGTTGCACACTCTGATTCTTGTATGGATAGTAGCGCAAAATTTGACGCGTCACTTATCTCACAGAGGAAATTGGCCTATCGACTTCATTCGCAATAGCTGGCACATTTGCATAACAAATGATGATTGGCTTACTAAATCTACGGCAGCAGTAGCAATATCTTAAATGCTAGAAATGTCTACATTTTTTCGTCCTCTGCCAGGAAGAATGTCGAGTTTTCCTGTTTCCTCGAACTTTTTAATCATTTTGTGAACTCCACTATCCGAGATTGGTCCACGTCTAACATCTTTTAGTTTCCGGAATTCTCGAAGAGCTGCAGCTGCGTTGCTGTTATTTTGATAAAATGACTTTAAAAGAAGTTCCTTTTCTTTCAAAGTTACCATTCTCTACAAAGCGTAGATTCAAATGCTTTTCAGAAATAATCATCTGTTCCAGTGTCAAAGAAATCACAGACACACTTTATCAGCAAGTTTTAAATTGTCAGGTGGTTAGAAGGGTATTTCAAGTTTTCGAAGTTGCGACGTCACTTTGACGTCGTTCGTCGAAAATTTTAATAAAATGTGATATTTTTCAAGCGTTGGGTGAAATTTTGTGATTTTGTGTGTTTCATCTGGATTGACCGAAATTGATGTAACGAATCTGAAAAAGTTTACTTTTACCGACTGTGAAATAAAATTTCCTGTATTTTGTTTTTTACAAAATAAAGGAATCTACAAAAATCGGTGCAACGTCACCTATTGACAAAAATTTTAACTAATTATTTTTCGATTTCGCAAAGCGCATCTCTTCAACTACGTACTAGTGAAATTTTGTTTCGTTTGGAGCGATAGAACCGGCTCTAGAACCTTCTCAATAGGCGAACTTTAAATATAACAACCCTGTATTATTCTAATCTAAATTAGTAATTATATTATTGACAGTAGTTTAATATATTCTTATCTATTAAATATATAAATATATAAGACATCATGTATACATGTGTTCGATGGACTGTATGAACTTACATTATTTTATATGGACTGTATGAATGTATGTATAATTACCTTGGAATATAGTAAATCCATATTCCAAATGGATACACACACATATCCATTTTTCATCGTTTTTACAAAGATCTAGACAATAGTGCTATGTCTTTGAAAACGGAAATATTGTCCAAGGCTGCAATTTATAAAGAGAAAAATCTAATAATTATCCTAAAAAGAGAAGATGAAACATTGAGAAAATCCTTAAAATCAATAAACATCCTAAAAAGAGGAGATGAAATATTCAGAAAAGCCTTAAACTCAATAAACATTTTAATTTGATTTTCAGGTTTCCTCAAAATGAATGATGCAAATGTTAATGTTTCGTGAAATTCTGACAAATTGAAACTTTGTATATTTATTATATCGAAAATCTATAATTTCCGTTTATTTTCGAAAACGTGGGTTTATAATATCGTAGTTTTAAGTTTATTACACGTAAGGTTTACAATAATTTCTCAATATTGGGCTTAATTTCATACATGTATATAATAAAACTGTATTATCCATAAAATGTTCCATATTTTAAACAGTGTGTTCCAATTTTAATCTCAAATTGAGCAGTTGAAAAGCTGAAAAATTTTTACACTTGGTAACAAATATGTTCACGAAATATGATAAAGCTGCAATTTTATGTTCCATATTCTGATTGAAAATATATAGTTACTACACACGTTTCACAGATCGATTCTTGTAAACATAACTTTACACAGCGAATGGGGTTTTCTGCGGTATGCTAATTCTAACACAGAATTTATAACACAGTGCAAATCTGGTATATTTTAAATTACTTTGTCACTGTAACTTCTAAGCTGCTCTTGCCACAGTTTACCTAACTCACCTAAAATACTTAAATAGCGACATATTATATTCAGTAGTCTTGTGCATATGAGTTAAACTGAAGGTCTACATGCATCCTAATTTAAAATAACCGTAGTATGAAATTCATATAATTTCAAATGATTGTCCATTTACATTTATTATCAACCTTTGCACTCGTTCGTTCGTATTTACCAACATGGTTCCTGAAATAAGACACTCCATGTTAAACCGCCTTTAGTTTAGCTTTTATTTTAATTTTAACACTCTTATGTTATTTCTAACAACATTTAACATACATTTAAAGTGAGTATAAACTAATAAATATCGTCATTTTTGTATTACAAACTAATATACATAAAATGATTAAAAAAAAACTGTGTATATAATTTCGTGCTTATATACGTGGCCATTTACATGTATGTGTATTAAAAATAATTATTCAATAAAATATTTTAGAAAATTCTTTTCCGCCTTAAAGTGTATTTAGTTCTTGCTTGCGATTTTCATTGAATGATATGTGTCATAACTTGGAAAAAGTAATCATTTTTAATTAGTATAAATTTTTAAATATATTTTAATGCATTTTAAATATTAGAAAAAAAATAAACGAAAAGAAAAGTTTGAATTGAAATCTGCCATTACGTTATGTTACTTTTTTTTTTTGAAGAAATTGTTTATTAAAAAAAAGCTTTATATTTGATGTGTATGTATGCGTGCACGTGAGTGTGTTTTTTATTAGGGTTAAAACTTTTGAAAATAAGTAGGAATGAGGCGTCTCAAAATTTTTTTTTAAATTCAATAAATGAAAGACAGACACATGCGCCTAAACAGGTTCGGGGGCTACCAAACGGACATAGGCAGTCGCAAGGAACATCACAGAGTATATTCCTATCCGGATCGGTTTATACTCGAATTTAATCGGCAAATTGTACTTGAAATCATCCCGCAACCCATTTGAATCCGAAATTTGTAAACAGAAACCCGACTGAAAACCCACATTAATAGAAAAATTATCCAATATATAATGCAATTATAGTAGAAAGGTCTATACTCATATCGCATCATATCACTCATATCACTCATATCTCAAATACCAATTTTATCTTTGAAGATGAAAAAGAAACATGCAAATTCTCAGGCATATTTAAACAATGGATTAATTTTTTTATTTAATCGGGTTAACCCAAACCAGCTCGGGCGAATTAAAATTCAGCCCGAAAATGACCCGCAACCAAAAACAATTTGGTTCACGACACATTTTGTTTCTGGTCCGAGAAAATTCCCACTGTTCGTTCCGATGCGAGCCTCTTTCACAGAGAACCGGACTTGTTATATCCGATTGACTGAACAGAAAAACCATTCACGGAAATCATAAAGTCGGGCACGTACCTCAGACCTACTAACAAAAAAAACACAATGAAATAGATATCTATAAAAAATATCCGATTCAGCAGAAAATGTATTCAAAATATACAATTTTAATCGTTATGATCAAATAAGTCCGTCCATGTTTTAAATATACTTTTGTAAAAACATGTTTTACAAACATTTTAAGAACTAAATTACAAGAAGCACATAAAAGAAAAAAAAATGTTAAAAAAAATTCTTTCTATTTTATATGTTCGAAAATAAATATATAGTTTCATTATTTTATCGTTTAATTTCATTAAAGACTTTCTTCAGAAAAAAAAATTGTAATTATATAACAAAATATTTCTTCCATGTATGCATTATTAACATATAGCACAGATATTACACTCCGTTTTTTTAAATTTAAATATTCTATTTTATACCATGTTTTATAACTTCGAATGTAAAAGTTAAGTTCGAGCAATGAAAAATTGCCCTTTAAAAAAGTTCATTCACAAAAACAAAAATAATATTAATAATAATTTTGCCATAATTTCCAGAGAAATTTGTTTTACAAAATAATCGGAATAAATAATTAAAACATATGCCACTTTCCTGCTTCACCTGTAATTTAGGTTTTTCAGCAATTATTTCGCAGAAACCAACTTGTTATTCGTTGAAATGAAATTTTTTTAACTATACAAAAGACACAATTTTAAGAACTCGGTTGAAAATCTACTGTTTGAAAATCTTTGCAAATTCAGAGAATTAATTATCTGTTTGTTTGAAAATGACATTGTCTCAAACTTAATTACATTAACTGGATTTTTAAATATTTGCTAACTTGGCGACACTTAATTTTGATTACTTTACTTTGAATCGCGTAAATCTTTACTAAAAGATAAATTAAATTGAAAGAAAATTAAACTGCTTTAAAAGATTGAGATGGTAATTAAATGCTACTATGTTTTTTTATAAATTAGTACGCCGTTTTATTTTTTTAATTTCTAAACAAATATATATATATATATATATATATATATATATATATATATATATATATATATATATATAGAGAGAGAGAGAGAGAGAGAGAGAATGTATATGGATATAGAATATATATATATACATATATTTATTTATATATATATTACAAAATTTATTATTTTTCGCCATAATTCACTTCTATTATATATAATTTTTTCCTTTTTATAATATTCCATATAAAATTTCGGTTAATTAAATTAAATTCCCATCTTAAATTAAACAATCAATCTTCATATGTAAAGGTATATGATTTTAATCCACTTAATAATGTTTATTCCAAAGTACTTAAATCTAAAATTGTACCATTTGTACAAAATTTACTAATTGTAAAAATTCACCAGGTACGTTTGCCCGTTGTACGTTGCAAAAACTTCGAATATTTGACTTCAAACTTGGCTGTGGACCCCATTAAGAAAGATTAGGAATATTTTAGTTGATGCATAGTACAGGATTACTTTTTTTTTTATCAGAATCAGTTATGGAGGGTTTTTTCCAGGTTAATAGTTACATGATTGCTTTTGCTATACAAAATGATAAAGCAGTGGAAATAGCGTTATTTAAATTTTATTCAAACAATTCATCTTTAAAAATCCACTTTCTTGTGATTCACATGTCTTTTAAATATGAAAGTTAAACACTGTTATTTGTGTCCACATAATTTATTACATTTTTCACTGTATTTATCTGCTGGAATCCAAAGATAGAAAACTGTAGTAGACCTGCCAGAAGGTGAGTATATTACGAAATATAATGTAACCTAGAGTGAGATTGTATTTAAGCTATTAGAACCAGACATAGCACCAATCTGAGAGACCCGGAGTTCAAGAACTAACAAACGAAAATGAATAACCCGAACATTGTTTAAGTTCAATGGCTAATCTCTGCAATAATTGTAATGTTCTCATTTTGTTAACTCGTTTTGTTTGTCTCATTATTGTAATGTTCTCAAGAGTGGCGACTGAGAGAACATTTTTATTTCTGTTGGTCACAACGGCCACATTTCTTTACCAAACTCTAATATAAATCATCAGGGGAAAGAGCTGCTTTTTAACAGGCCGAATTTTGTAAAACGCATAAAATAAGATAATAACCCAATGGCATTCGTATTGTATTTAGAAATGCGGAATTACTTTCCATGTGAAGATCCATATTATTTGAAAATACATGGTAGAATTCACCATTTCGTTTGATTCAAAGTTCATTTGGAAAATGGACCAGTGCAGCGCGCATAGCCTGTTAGTTTTCTAATAATTTTCTCTGCAGATATGCTTTTACTTAGAAAAATAAAATTTAGATTTTCTCATTAGATATCTTTAAATATACCTGGAAAGCCCAGGTAGCGGACATTTTGTGTCATACTTTGGATCTCGTGAAATTTATAAGGAAGGATTCGTTTATTTTCCCTTCAACGTGTCCACGTATATAATGAATCAAAAATGCAACTGCAGACAGGTCGAGATCAAAGAAGATGGATTCCTTTGGCCAAAGCTTTTTTCTAAAGAGCGCAGTGGTTAAATTGACCGTTGCAGAATTTTTAGGAAGTTTGATTTTGCCGTCTTTCTTGTGTTTTAAACGATGATCTGCCGCAGAGTTAGTAGGGGAGTGTGCGTTTTAATTTCTAGGACTATGTGTGTATAACTCTGTTGGATGCAATGAGTAGGGCGTATCGTTAAAATCGAAATGTCTTAGGTATTTTTGCGGTAGTGCCGAAAAGTTGTGAACTTCCTTCATTAAAAAGTGTGTGGAATCTTAAAACTGTGGGTGGATATCTTCTGTCGCCTCAGTGGGCCTAAAGTTTTGAAAATTGGACTATTAATGATTAAAATGCAAAAATTAATAAATAATAACTTAATATGTTGATCGGCTTCGGGTAGTGCTTACAAGTTACTATTTGTTAACAACAACAACCATAGAAATTTGTAGAATTAAAGGATAATATCTTCTTCCGCCTCATCGGCATCAAATTTTGGAAATTTTGACACATTTTGGTACTTTTCAGCATAACAGTTTCCTGCTTGCACAATGCACAATGGAGACAGACTGGATTTGGCGTTCTGCCAAAACATTGGGACACCCTTATTTTCACGCCGAGAAAGAAATCGCAGCGACCAGTAAAGCAAGTGACCGCTCTTTTTCATCTGGCTAAGTGCAGTAGGCCTGCACCACAAACGTCTGAGATTCGCAACCGGTTTTAACTCGTTTAAAGCAGTATCTTTTTAATTAGTGTGCAGTCTTTACACTTGCTTGCACTGCAATCGTTTTTTAAGGAATTTACCTTGTGGTTTTGAGCATTTCATCGTCATTTTCTAATAAGAGGTATTGATAAATATTAGAAATGCCAAAATTATCGCAGTCAAACTTTTCAAGTCTTCAAACGTTGCAATGATCTATTTTTGGAACACTGAAGGATTTTTTACGCATGTTTCCAATGCATGAAGACAGCATATGATGTTAAGCTCACGAAAGAGGGTGTATTGTTTGCGAAATTGGTTGAAACAAGAAAACATGGTTTCAGTTATTGCAGAAACCGTTGCTTTGAAGATTTAAAATTTATACGTGGATGCATCCATTCCTTTAGTTTCACATAAATGTACTTGTGATATGATACACGCCTGCCATGGAAAATATCGATCAGTCATGAAAAACGTGTGGGAAAAAGCAAGAATCTCTGGAAAATGTTGAGAACTTTAAAATGGAAACAAATGTTTTTTTAACGTATGTGTCTGTAAATGCGCGATTTTTAAGGAGTGTATCTGTTTTAAAGAAACCAAAGTTCCTGCAAAAGAGCAGGAGTTCCTCATTGACCAAAGAACAGAAAGAAAAATGTTCATTTGAGGTTTTGATATTCTACAAACAAAACGACTCTAGAAACATCAAATGCGAAAGGAACAGGATACTATTCGATCTGCAAAACAGGCGTCTCCTGCTTCTTCTTCAAGCAGAAGGAGAGATGAAAGTGAAAATGAAGCTTTCAATTGTTGCTTTTAATAGTATTGAATGCGAATTGCTAGACATCGATCCTACCACCCTCAGTTTAGATCAGAAATACTTATTAGACAATTGTACTGCCATTTGTTTTGGCGTTTGCTGTTCAGATCTAGCTATTCGGAAACCGAGAACGTTGAATGTGTCCCGCTGGCTAACAACGTCCAATCGAATAATGAGGTTATATCTATATTTACATCAGACCCATCAAATGAGTTGATAACTTTGGTTGTATTCATTCTAAGAGTCTACACACCCTCATGGTTCCGAATTAAGATTCATCATTCCATAAAGGATGGTGCTACACATATGTGGTATTTCATCAGCTCATCTCGGTACTTGCCAAAGAAGTAATCAACCCAGTTATTTCTCGCAACGCTTACTTTGTGGCTCCAGAAAACATGATTTTGGCCATGTTAACTGATGAGAGGTACCATATTAGGACCCTTGCAGCTCGGCGGATTATCAAGGCAAGGAAAATTAGGAAATTGTGTTCGCAAATTTGTTATACCTGCTGTTAACGTTGGAGCTACAGACTTTGTAGGTCTCATTGACTGGCAAGCTTGTTATGTGATATCTTTTCATGTTCTCAGTGAGATCAGTTCTCAAGAATTTCTAAAGATGATACAGGGCAGTATGTCAATGTATTGCTGGGATTCTATTAAATTTCCTTCACACACACAAGCGGTTGAGCTGATTATGAAACTAGTCATTGCAGCCTCCGGAAAAACAGTTGGGCTGCAGAACAGGGATGGATTTATTAGAGCGACACTAGAATCCCGAAAACACTTGTCAAAATTTGAGACCAAAAATGATTACAAGCAGAAATGCTTTTGTCATCTGTAAGTTCGAAAGGTAAAATAAAGTTTGTGTTCGCATTAAAATGAGGTAAGTGTGACGAGTATTTATTTAAATTTTTGCCTTCCGTTATCAAAATTTGGTGTCGATGAAGCGGCAGAAGATATTAACGTAAGGTAAAGCCAGGAGAGATGGCGCGGTCGGAGAGATGGCGCGGTCGGAGAGATTGCGCACATAGAGATGCGGGGGGGGGGAAGCAATAGAGAAAGCGCTCAGTGACTCCAGGTAGTTGTACAACAGCAGTGGTGGAGTGTCTACTTGAAAGTTCACGTTGATTGTTTTGAGAGTCTAAGATAAAGCATTGCTATTTTGTTTTGTTTTCCCAAAGTCAGTGCTTGAATTTTCATAGCTATTCATCAGAATTTCTATACAATGTCAGTAGTACAAATTATTTTAAACTTAAAGGATTTCTCATAAGCTACTAATCAAGACTAACACTGTGAACATCAACGGTTCGTTTTAGTAGCGTCCATGTTTAAATAAATGGCCGCGCAATCTCTCCTACCGAAATTGCAGAGTTTGCGCATCTGCTACTTAGGAGAGATGACGCATTGTTCCCATTAGTTTCCATGCAAGGAGAGATTACGCAGCTTATTGGTAAATTTGCGTAAAAAAATGAAACATGAAAATGGACTAATTTTAAGTTAAACGTGTTATCAAGTAACTTAATGGTATTTTGTAATGTTATCTGGACTTGTTTTTTCTGATTCTTTATTTTTTTTCCTTTAATTAAAAATTTTTAATCGTTTTTAAAATCATTTCCTTTTTCTGATTCTTTAATCATTAGGTTGAAACATTCACTCCTAATACAATAATATTTGTTCACAAAAACCTTGCAACAATGTCACTTAAGTGTAATTATTACTGTTAACAATTTAATTGTAGTTATTATTAGTAACAATCTCTCCTACCCATGTGCGCAATCACACCAACCCTGTAAGGACAGATTGCGTAAAATAAGTTTCTTGGTTTTATTACAACTGTTCTATTAAATTGCAACATAACAACAAAATAACAATGGAAATGCATAAAAACAAATGAAGTAAAAATTATTCATGGATAGTTTAGCAAAAAATTAATATTTAGATTTTTTATTGTTATCTTTTTGAATTGTGTGCAGACTCTCCTAGCTTTACCTTATAATTCTAAATGTTTTATAGCTGTTGTTGTTGTTTCTCGACGTGAAAATAGGGGTGTTCCACTATTTTGGCAGACAGCCAAACTCAGTCAGTCTCGATTGTGCATTGTGCAAGCAGTAAACAGTTATGCAGAAAACTACCAAAATGCATCAAAATTTCCAAACTTTGATGCCGATGAGGCAACAGAAGATATTAACCTATAATTTTTCAATTTTTCATGATTGTTGTTGTTACAAAATAGTACAATCTTGTAAGCACTATCCCAAACCTATGAGCGAAATCTGTGATTATTTATTAATTTTTGTATTTTAATCATTTTTAGTTCAATTTTTGGAACTTTCAGCCCATTGAGACAACAGAAGATATCAACCCAAAGTTTTAAGATTTCGCACACATTTTAATAAAGGGAATTCCCAACTTTTCCGCAATACCACAAAAAGATCTAAGAAGTTTGGATTTTTTCGGTACGCCCTAGCAATGAGATATAGAATTAAATTTTTAACGAGAAAATCATTGTAAAATATTAAAGTTTTTTAGCCTAATCTATTTACAGATAAAATCTCATTTGTTTAGGTAATAATAGGACAACATAAGGAATCAAGGTGTGCGAAAATATCTGCGCGGAGAAAAATAAAAATAAGGAATAGGGCGGAATGGTGATTATCAGTTTTTGGCGAGAGTGTGAGACATAGACTAGGGATTACCTAATCTGTGGCGTAAATAAATTGTTACTTTGATATCTAAAAGCCATCACGTATTTCCACATACTGGATTCTTATTCCATACATCAAATTTCTTGTCCCAAATAGGAATGTGCACTGTAAAAAAAAATATAAAAAAAAACTAGTCAGATGTGCCAATTTTAAAAATTTCTTCTATATTTTATATCAAGGTCTAACTGATTCTAAAGTTTTATTGAATTCGGTGCATTAGTTCTTGAGATATGACTATCTCTAAAATCGTGTAAATCCTATAAAATGCAGCATATCAGTAAGGCTGGATTATTTATCAATATATCGGTCAAATATTGATATATTTTAATTATAGCAATTCTGATATCTAGGCTCTGATTCTGACGATAGATCCCTATAACGATAGCTAAACACTGATTCTACCCAATAACATTTTTTTTCCGGAGCGCAGCTTCGAAATCCTAGAAAAAACGCTGAAAATTCCATAGTAATATCGGAATAATCCTTTCTTTCCAGGCATTTTTAGCTACACGCTTCATTCAAAGCCGGATATCTATTCTAACTATTACCTCTTTTTTGTTGTTATCTCAATATATCCCGATACATTCTCTGTTTTACTTTTTATTTCCACCAACCGCATTTCCACTGTTCATTCCTTACTGAATAATACTGTTATCGACTGTGTTTCAATACTGTCGCTGCTATTGGTCTAGACCTATTGCAATAGTTCACACATATTGATAATGCATGACCAATAAAGAAGCGCTCAAATGTGTACGAGTTATTTATTGTGGAGTCGATAATATTAACGGAGAGCTTAGCAGCTGAGAAGCTCGGTTCGCTAGCAACCAATCAGAGTGCGCTAAAATTTTGCATTTCCCAACGTTGGTGAAGTGAATCCTCGATACTGTTTCACTGTGAATGCTTACCTTTGAGCGGAGCTTCCTAGATATTAACGTCTAGTACTCCGTATACTGAATATCGGCAAAGGCACATTCTTGTTTTTCTCTGTGTTGTTTTATCGGTAGATACAGCATGAATCCCAGTGAATTTTAATGTATGCTGTCTTGATATTTCAGTTTAAAATGAAGTTAAAAAAAGTAATTATTATAAAACTATTTCGAAATGTGATTTGAATATTTATATTTCAAAAAAGATTTCAATGTTCTATTTATGTATAGTAAATAAATAGTAATTTGATTTTTTTCTTTTTTTTTTCTTTTAAGAATGCATTTATACCTTAGAGAAAGATTGAAAAACAACATTTCTGCTGCATCTGTCATCCATTGAAAGCTTGTTATTCACAAGTATATTAGCATCACATGTGGCATTAAACCAATTTCAGTTTCTGATGTTGCTTTTTACTTATTTTAATCCTATTAAAATCAGTAATGTCCTAAATTTAAGAATATTTTATTTTAGTTTCTTTTTTATAATATTCTCAGTTATACACGAGGAAATAGTTAAAATAGGAAGAATAGAGAACATACTATTTTAAAAGAAAAACACTATCCTAGAAATGGTATAAGCCCAAATAGATATCGAACAATGTGTCCTTTTTCTTCTGTTTTGTATAAATATGAAACTATAATATTTAAAGGATGCTGTGTGAGCAAATAGGTATAGAGAATTGATTCGTTGCTTTCTACACCTGTTTGTACTTAAATTGCTGCTACCATACCCTTTATCTTTGGAAATTTATACAACGTCCCACACACTCTAAGGTAGTTATCGCGATATATCACCAATATCAATATTAATTCGTTGATATATTGCGATATTAAATTTCTTATATCGTCCAGCCCTACATAGCAGTGTCACCTGTTGGGAGATTTACACCAAAACCAGATCAACAACAACTTATGCCTACGTCTAACAGAATCTGGAGTTTGATGAAAATCCGTGTATTAGTTCTTGAGATATAGTTATCGTGAAAATAATGAAAAACAGTAGCATAGTAGCCCCCTGTACAGCAGCCATCTGCTGGGCTATCTACATCAAAACATAATCAGCATCTATTTATGTCAATGTCTAAGTGAATCTGAAGTTTGATGAAAATCAGTGCATTAGTTCTTGAGATAGAGCTATTGCGGAAACCGCGAATAATGCAGTATAGCAGAGCCACCTGTTGCGTGATTTACGCCAAAAACTAATCAGCACCAATTTATATTAGGGAATAAATGAATATAAAGTTTTATTAAATTCCGTGCATTAGTTCTGAAGACAGAGCGCCCACAAAATTTTTGTCATACAGACAGACAGAGTCACAGACTCACAGAAAGACATTTTCTAAAAACAGTCAAATCACGTTCAGGACCTTTTAAACGTATAAATACGTCTAAAACCGGAGGTCTAAAACCGGAAGTCGAAAATTTTCATGAATCCAATACTTTCTTCTTGTAAAGAGAGAAGAAGTGAAAAGACAAATGCTTCTTAAACTAGGAAAATATAATGTAACCATGAACGAAATTATAAAATAACAACTCTCGATTTACCCACAATTCCAAAAAAGGTTCTTTATTTTTAGAAATCTCAAATACCTATATAATTTGGAGATTTTAAGGAGAGTATATAAAAACGGAGTTTCTTTTGTGACCACTTATTTTTAGAAATGTCTCCGAGACGTTTTACAGTTTATTAATATATATTCTTTTAAATCTGGAATATACGTTTTTTGGATGCTATCAAGTTTCAGGCAAATATTTTCATGTTCAACAAATATCATAACCTTAATTAACATTAAACTTAAAATTAATATTATTTTGTTAATGGTAGATATATAAATTCAGTTACGCAGCTGAAAGTGTCTTTTGAAAATTTACAGAATTCTAAAAATATTTATTCCGGTAAACAAAACTACTTTTAAACGTTTCCAAAAATCAGTGGCAGCAAAAGAAACATTGTTTTTATATATGATTTGTTAAATTTCTAAAATGTATTGTTTTTCATTTTTCTAAATATCAAGAACACTTTTCTGAATCGTGGATAAATCGAAAGTGGTGATTGTACACTGTTAAAAATTTGCAGCAAACTGCCCAGTCATTTGACCGTTTTTATAGAAAATGGTTACATAACCATAATTTAACACTATTCTAGCCATAATATGGGCAATAATATGGTCAGAATACAGTCAAATTACGGTTATGTAACCATTTTCTATAAAAACGGTCAAATGACTGGACAGTTTGCTGCAAATTTTTAACAGTGTATATTGTTTTCGTTGTTATATTATATTTCCGTAGAATAAGAATTATTTGTATTTTATTACTATTTAAGACAGGAAAATTCTATCCATATTTAGGACAGATAATTAAACGTTCAAAATTCTGATTGACAAATTTCTGACTTCTTCCAAATCTATAGGCTTTATTACATCTGTTTCATTCATATAATGAAGAAATTCCCACAAATAATTTCACAGACAATAATTATACATGATTATTTAATTATGATATATATATTTAATTATGAATGCAATAATTATTTCATAAAGTCTCAACTTGATACGAATATTTTTGCTAGTGCTTTCCTGATGATATTTTCATAAAATAATTTATTTTTATTACTAGATAATGCGCATAGACATATTTTTGAGAAAACGCAATTTACAGCACTGGTCAATTCTTTTAAAAGGTATATCGTGTACATATATATAAGTCATTTTTTATTCACCTCATGTAACAAAATCGTTTCTATAATGATCAATAATATATTAAGTAATTTATGTATATTAATTGAATTTGAGAATATCCAAGATAAACGCATAACAATTTCTTTTTACAAGTTTTTAACACACATTTTCTTCTCTTGTTTATCGTTAAGTGTTAGATTCGCTCAATACTCACGTATGCTACATTTCTTCAAATAATTCCTAAGACTTTTAATGCAAACATATGTTTATATACACCAGCCTTTTTTAAATTCCGAACAACTGGCAAAGATCCAAATCAATTTATATGATGGAGTCTATAAAATATTCATGTTCTTTGAGACTCAGGTCTTAATAATATAGGATTATTTAACAAAAAAATTCAATTATCCACAGACGAATCCGGTTGCATTTTTGATAGTGGGTGGTAAAATGATGAAATGTTGTTTTAAATGTATTATGCACTTTTTAAATTGCTTATTTGAATATCATATTTCACCGTTTTGTTGCAGTATTCTAAGTATGTTGGAAAGTTTATCTTAATGTACGCTTGACGCATAATTTTTCTTCTTGTTTGAGGACCGTCTAGTTTTTAATTTATCATATGATGCATGGTGTTAGAAAAAGTCAAACAATATTTTTAAAATGTGACTTCATCTGAGATAAGAAATTCTTTAAACATCTGTTATATTCTTTAAAAATACGTTTTGTAAAAATTCCAAAATGTTTACTTTCTATTTAATGCTTAAAAATATCTAAAATATACATTTAATTTCTACCATTTTAATTATGCATTGGGGTAATATGTAATCTAATTTTTTAAGAACATTATGCTGAAAGGGAAATGGATATCATCTTTCTCTGCTTTGTTGTAGTATTCAAAATATTTTGGAAAGTCTTTCTTAATCAATTCTTGACGCATGGTTTTTTCTTCTTGTTTGAGGACTCTCGAGTTTTGAATTTATCTTATGGTGCATGGTGTTAAAAAACGTCAAACAATATTTAAAAATTGTGACTTCATCTGAGATAAGAAATTCTTTAAACATCATTATATTCTTTAACAGTACGTTTTGTAAAAATTCCAGAATATTTACTTTCAATTTAATGCTTAAAAATGTCTAAAATATCCATCTAATTTCTAATATTTAATAATGCATTGGGGTTAATATGTAATCTAATTTTTTTAAGATCATTATGCTCAAAGGAAATGTAAATTTATATATTTTATCCGTTTTCACAAATTTTCTAACTGTTTAAAACATCTTCTTAAATTTAAAGTAATGAAATAAATTACTAAATTGAAATAAATTACTAAATAAAGGAAGCATAAAATTAAACCTAATAAAAATGTTTTGTGCTTCCATGGTCAATATTCTCCCAAAATTCTATATAAAACGTTATTACTATAATTAATTTTTATTTAACAATTTGTATAATTGATTTAATTATATTATCCAGATACAAACGGTGTTTCTAAGAAATTGTCAATAATAATTTAATAAAAGATACGTGCGGCATTCTATATGAAGCGTCATTACTATAATTTCTTTTTATTTAACAACTAATGTAATTAATTCAATCAATTAGATTAACGAAATACAAACGTTTTTGTTAAAGAATCTTCAATAATAATTTATAAAAATATACGTGTACATAAAATGATACGTAAAAATTTATTACTATATATATATTTTAATATTATTTAACGACTTACACAATTAATTGAATCAGTTAGCTTAATAAGATACAAACGTTTTTGAAAATGAATCGTCAAAATTAATTATGAAAAAAAAAATAAAAAAAAATAGACGCGCAGAAACGAAAAAAAACCTGAAGTTATAAATAACGTTCTTCCACTTAACTTTTGCTTTTTGCTATATAACGCTTTTATACTTTACTGAAATACTTTATCTGCCTTTCCAATTGGGGCACAAATAACTAATTTTGATTAGATAATCAATCTACACTCGAATAGTACCGATACTTCAACATCATCTTCTGAGAGTGACTTGTGAGGTAAATGTTTGAAATGTTATGAAAAGTTTTGTTTTGAAAGAGTTTGAAAATAGCTTCGATTATGCAATATTTAAATAATTTTTCGCTCTTTTGTATTCAACTATATTAACTGCTAATGATTGTTTTAAAAATAAATTGAAATGTCGAGAAGAATTTCTATTTCTGTGATTTAAATTTTACATTTTCGTTTAAAAACTCGTATTAAAATGTACGTTGGTTAGCAACTTGTTTTGCTTTCATATAGTTATAAAAATGTAATATACAGAAATTAACAAATCAAAAGAAAAAATAAAATTCACCAAACTAGCAATTTGGGCCAAAAGTGAAGCTCCTTGGCAATGTTTCTGCAACCCATTTGTTTAATTTCTTTTTTTCGTTTCCTGAACAGATCAAAGAATATTTCCTTTGTGCTTTCTAAAACATTTTCTCT
The DNA here is from genome assembly GCA_963931845.1 of Maratus michaelseni. Lineage (NCBI taxonomy): Eukaryota > Metazoa > Arthropoda > Arachnida > Araneae > Salticidae > Maratus > Maratus michaelseni. The sequence goes on from OZ007588.1 coordinate 156,437,035, forward strand.
ACATTGGAAATGGAAGGCTTACAGCAAGAATGAGTCAACTCCATTTTTGCACTTCTGAGGAATATTTTTCTTTAAATTTGCCTGAAAAGTATTTTTTTCACGAATGCATTAATTCATTTACCTATGCATAGCATTTTCACCAATATCATCCAAAAATACATATTCCAAGCCATTTTTTCTTTTGACAAGGAAGTGGTCAAAATATCAAAATTGGAACAAATGACTTCTTTCTGCAACCACTTCAAATGTAAAAAAACTTTTATTCTAATTCTGATATAAATAAGTGAAATAATTAAATAGTAAAAAGAATGTATATATTTTAATCTAGGGAAATAGTATGCTAAAGAAATATGCATAATATGTATCTAAGCATTTGATATAAAATATCTATATCTATCTATCTGTCTATATCGATGTTTGTATCTATCTATATATGCATGTGGGGTTGGGTCTGATGCTGCCACGAGACGGCGCACAGTGGTCAAAAATCGAAAAAAAGCTGGCCGAAAATCAAAAAAGGCTGTAGATCCTTCTAAAAATTTTTACATATAGGTTTTTGAGGTCGCTGATTACGAATTTGATATCGAAATTCACAAATTCAAAATGGCGGATCCAATATGGTGGACTATTTTTTAAAAAAATTGTTTTTTTTTTCTGTAAAAGTTTCTTTAAGGGGGTTTTTGAGGTCACAAATTACATATTTGATATTAAAATTCAAAAATTCAAAATAACAAAACCAATATGGCGGACATTTTTATAATTTATTTTTCTGTAAAAGTTTGTTTAAGGGGATTCTGGAGGTTACTTTGTACTAATTTGATATTATAATGAAAACAAAAAATACATTAGCGCATTCAATATGGTAAGCAAATAAATGAAAAGAGTTTATATTTTGTGAAATATAAATGTTTTGCATTATTAATAATAAAAATACTGTGCATTATTTCATATAAGCAGTTTGAACTTGTTATACTTAAAAACAACTATACTTCCAAGAATACAACCCGATACAACTGTTTTTTTTTATACTTCATATAAAACATAATCAGGAATTACGTAATTATAGTGAGAACTCTGGATAACGCAAGATAAAAAGTATTTCGTTAATTAACTTTTACTTTGTGCATCAATACGTGATTTTTTTCGTGTGTCTTTTCTTTTCACTTTTAAGACATAATTTATAATGAATTACATAAAATAAATATGTGGAAATATTCTTTTTACCTTTCGGAAGATCACACATTTTGCAGAATGTAATTTGCACACGTACAACAAAAGTTATTCACTGTAGAACGCGCGCAACATTTACCGCGTAAGAGCACGTGCGAGCGAGCGTTACAGAGCAGCTGACTTAGACATTCAATACAAAAGCAGGTATAAAAGATACCTCTTACTCTTTGCGGGATAAGGCGCAGATGCTCCCTCTGAACATAAAAAGGAGGTACTGAAATGAATTAAGAAACATTCATTTTTCGACTTTCGGCCAGTTTTTTCGATTTTTGACCACTGTGCGGCGCAGAAAACGCACTCACTGAAGACGACTAAGAGGTTATAAGAGGTAAAGTAAACGAGACTAAAAGTAGTGTTTTCCTGCTAACGACGTATTTTGAGCTTTCGACGTTCTTAAAACGGGAAGAGTTGGTGTGTTTGTGTTTTGTTTTTTCGAGGAATGTGTAAGATGTAAAGCAAGTAGTTTTGTCATGTTATATCGACGGTTATTTCGACGACGCTGTTCACGAATGTAGTTCATGTTATCAGTGTTTTCCACTTTGCGTTGCCCCCGTTTACTGTGAATAAATGTGTCTGACTACAATTTACGACGTTTTACTTGAGTATTTAAGACATTCATCCCACATGGACGTGTATACATAAAAATATTTATAAAAAGAAGATTACATTATTTTACAAATAAGTAGCAGCAGAGACAAATTGTATAGACACGATATTTTTTTATTAACACACGTCTGTCAGTTATTGCAGGGATAATATTCCTACTATAAAATCCAATAATGTAACCATAGCTTTTTGCTATAAAAACAGAAACTTTCTCACTAAACTAACACATGCGATAACAAGCTCAAATCAGATTTTTGTAGGACTGTGCATTTACTTTTTCAATTTTATTGATTGTGGAAGAAAAATAGAATCAAGCAGAACTGTATATAGAAAGAAATAACACAGCCGTTTAAAGTTTAGATATGAATGACACACACTTGAATAAAATTTCAAAAACAGTTTATTAGAGGTTATTAACTTTAACACTTTTAAATGTTAAATATTTATTAACTTGCTTGTCTTTATGCTTTTAGAAAAACTTAAAAAAATATTTTTATATGTATAGGATATCATTATATATATATAGTTTGATTCAAAATAATTCCTTAAAATTTCTTAAATTACTAACTGAATTACCCGGCGCTGCTCGAGAACGGGATAATAATCTTTAATATACCTAAAATCATTGTAGAATTCATACATTTTTTACCAGTATGGATTAAGTGTTGCGAGATTATAGGCTATATTTTGTGGTTCTATAATTTTAAATAAAAAATTGTCCAAACGCACGAGTTGTGCGGCCCACTGGCTTCGGCTGCATACATGCAACCATAGTACGAACGCTCTGGTCTGTTTTTTCAAAAGAACCTTGACTTTGTATGTTTTTTCCTTATTTAACAGACTTGCTTTCGAAATGAACTATGGGGCCCGTATAGTGACTTTCTGACACTTAGATATGTTACACTTTCAATTATGATAAAACAAAAATACCTAAAACTCCTAATATGCAAGTGCCTTGCCACACTCTTAACTTCGGAACGGCTGGTGCTATATTCATAAAAGTAGTGTCTAGGTATAGTAAAGCAGCCCTGTGTAACTGAATGAAACCTCCTATGGCGCAACCTGGTGTAAAACTTCATAGTTAGTATTCTTATCTCGAAAACGGTAAGAGATAGGGAAAAAAGTGATTTACAACATCGATTTAGTACGAAAAGACACTTTGTGGACATTAATGCGAAGAAACGATTAAATGCGGTTAAAACGCGCATTTTTTTTTTCGTGATTGCCTACACTGTGACTTGATAAAACAATCTCAGAAAGTAAAAAAAAAAAACACTAGTTATAACAATATACATTTATTTGAGATGTTTAAACTTCTCACCGTCGGCTCGGTTGCATACACCTACTGCTTCAGGTATGCCCACAGGAAAAAGTTCAATGAAGTCAGATCAGGCGAACGTGGAGGCCAATCTTCGAAACCGCCATACTCAATTATTTGGTTCCCGAATTCCTTGACGAAGTACGGCTTCACTGGAGATGTCTTGTTGAGCATGTTGTTGCGAGTAGCATGCTCAAACCGTAGATTCCGAAGTTTAAACAACGGCAGGTTCTGCAAAAAATCGGTATTACATTTTGTAGCAGTTATAAATATCGTGCGCCCGTTAATATCCCATCGTAAAATACTGGGCCGATCAGCTTGTTATTGTAAATTGCACAGCAAACATTAATAGCAAACCATATTTGATGTCGAATGTTGGTAAAACATCTAGAATTTTCCAGCGACCAGTGTTGTGTACTCTGCCTATTTTACATGCCATTCCGTGAAAAGCATGTCTCAAAGCATGTCACACCTGCCAAAACACTTGGATGGACCTGTATCTGGTTTATGACGATGCTGCACCATGCATACAGTTGCTAGGCATCCCCGTCCAGTAAAACCTGTTGAGGTGATTGTCGAATGGATGGGTGGAAATTCATAAGCGAATTAGCTTATGATTTTCCAAACCTGGCTTTTTGAGAAGTGACAGTGGTCATTGATCTCTCTTGTGTGCATTTTGGATATGCAAGGGCGTATGCTAATACCTCATCCGGTTGAACTTGCCGTCCTATCTTAGATGGTCTGCCACATCAACCTCGAATAGTCACACAGCTTGTCCGCCTTAAACATTTTACAACAGCCAGGATGGTTTGATGAGAAAGATGCGGACATGCAGTGAAACGATGCCGGTACAACCTTGCTGTTGATCATGCCTTGCGTCCACATTCACCGTAAAGTAAAACCATCTAACAATAATCAACTTTGGAAAATCGCTCCATGACCAAGAGTTTCAACATACAACAGCAAGAAGACGTCTCTTTTATAACTGTCTCGGGTGAAAAGGCGTAACGTTTCTTACGTATTTACATACTGCAAAAAATTCAAATACCAATCGCAAGATGCGTTGAGTTGATAGGATACTACTTTAGACGATCTACATATTGTCTACTCTTTTTTATAGCGACAATCAGTAGAATGATGCAACCCTTGGGGTTTGAAACACAGTCTTTTTGATTGGGAATCACAAGTGATACCACTTTGCCACATTGCAGTGTCATGTTTTGTCCAAAATATAATCATTTCTCCTTCCTTTCAGGAGTCGTGACGTCACAGTGTAGGAAAAGAGGCTAGCGAAAAAGAAAGGCTACCGCGGTGCTTTACGCGTATCTTTTTTTACAGACCGCGGGAATCACGTGAGGCTCGAATCCACCAATGCAGGTGTACGAAAAGAGCATCACGTCACTCTAGCGGTCTGTAAAAAAAGATAAGTGGAACGCACCGCGGTAGCCTGTCTTTTTCGTTAGCCTCGGTAGGAAATCACGAAAAAACAAATGCGCGTTTTAACCATTCTGTTCTTCGCATTAATTTGCACAAGGTGTCTTTCCGTACTAAATCGTACATGCTCTACAACTTTATAAATCACTTTTTTCCCTAGCTTTTTCCGTTATAGAGATAGAAATGCTAACTCCGCAGTTTTCTACCAGGTGGTACCGTAGGCGGTTTCAATAAGTAGCGCATGACTACTTTACTATACCTAGACACCACTTTTATGAATGGATCAGCAGCCATTCCGAAGTTGAGAGGGTGGCAAGGGACATTAGTGGGCATACTGTATATTATATAATAATGTTAGTTATTTTTATGTAACCTATCGAATTATTTTTTAATTAAATAAATAAACTTGGTAATAAATCACATCGAAAGCGATCATTTAGCTGTGGAGTTATTAAATTATGACATTGTTTACGCGGTGAAAACATCTTTTCCCACTTAATAACATGCTGTCTTATAAAACGTAAAATGATGCGGAGGTTAACACGGAACAAACAAAAGCTATCGCCTGCACAGCCATGTTTCCGCTTTTAAAGCACAAAGTGAAATTTCCAAATGTCAAAAAGGGCGAAGATTCACCGTACACTAGCAAGCGTTGAAGGGTTTTTTTCCGTTTTCTTCTTCATAAAATCGACTTTAGAAATATATATATATATATATATATAAATTCAATTGTCTGTTTGTTTTTTCCTTTTTTTCAGTTTTCCATCTGGGAAACAGGAGGGACATTTTAAAACTGAAGGTAAAAGAAAAGAAACTCGAAAGTTTTCACGAAATCGACTTAAAAAAAAGTTGATTTTTGAAATAATATTTTCTTTTAACAAAAAATACTTTTACAACCGGTAAAATACCGCAAAAATGTTCTTGTTTCACATTTTTTTAAAACTTCATAAAAACAAAGCATTTGCGATTTCGAAATGCAGAAAAAGGCTTTTCCTTTCGTCTGCTTGAATAAATTAGGATACGATCTTCATAGTGTCATGCGGAAGCGTTTTTAACAATTTCAAACTATCGAAAAGTTCGTTCATTAGAGTTTTTAATTAATATGTCCTGTAATTTTTAAATACTGAAAAATATGAGCCCCAGGTCAATTTGGACAGATCTTCGTCAATCCGTGACTAAATTTGCAGACATCTAAAAGTGATAGATCTCCCTATCCATTGCCAGCAAACAGACAGATAGACAGACACACAGACAAGAATCTTTCTTATAATACTATATAAAATACTGATATTTTGACTGGTAATGAGTATTGCTTTGTGTTAAATTACCAATAAATTTCATTTTATGCAAGAATTTTATTTATATTTATAATAATCTAATATATATATATATATATATATATATATAATTAATAAAAACTTTGTCCCTTATCAAAAAACTACGGTCTATACAGTTCTTGATAGTCTTGCGTTTGGGATTTACATTTAACACAAAAGATAATTGTGAAATTTTATGGCTTTAATAGCAATTTCACGAACTACTCTGTTTATTTCATTTGTAGATTAGGAAGATATTTGCAGTTATGCTAAATCCGTATGTCCCCGAATATACACAGGCTTCCAAAAGTTAAGGTACAACATGTTTTTCGAAGCTCACCAGACAAAAAAGGTCAGTCAGATTAAACTTCATAGTTGATATGAATAACAATAATAAGCTTTAAAAAAAACTTACGCAAAAATTACAGCTATCACTTTCATTTTAGAGAAAATTATAGGTATTTGTGAATGAGAGAAAAATATGCAATTACGAAGCTTTCGTAATTTCGCGTGTAAGTTTTGTTGTATTCGGACCATTATTGTCAGTTTTGTTCACAACAGCCAGTAGAGTCGAGAAATGTCTAGAAGAAGTCGTTTGCCCGATTTATTAAGGAGGCGGGCGGTAGGATGGATGGAAATTTGGTTGTCACAGGGCGATACTGCTAGACGGTACTGCTAGTCCAACGACTCTCGGATCAGTATGAATCCGAAGATTCTGTGTCCAGAAGACATATTTCAGGCCGTCCACGTGTTAGAACACCTGCAGAAGACCGGTTTCTAGCTCTTTCGGCCGGAAGGAGAATACGCACTACTGCGCCTCAACTCATTGCAGACCACTTTGCACCGTCAGGGAGAAGAATCTCAGCTACTACGGTGCGAAGACGTCTTCACAATTCAGGTCTCTATGCAAGGCAATCAGTTGTGTGTGTTCCCCTCAACAGACAGAAAAGGGCCCGCTTATGTTGGGCAACAGAACATGTTTCCTGGACCAGACAACAGTGTGTTTCTGCACTCTTCACAGACGAGTCAGATTCACACTAGAGACCGATTAAGGACGTCTTCTGATTTGGACAAAACATTGCACTCAATACCATCAATCAAACAATGTCGAAACATACAGGTACAGAAACGGTGGAATCATGGTTTGGGCAGGGATCTCACTCGGAGGCCACACTGACCTGCATGTGCATATGTTCCATGGAGGAACTGTGACTGGTGCGAGATATCGGGATGAGATCCTTGATTCATATGTGCGCCCATATGCCGGTGCTATTGGCAATGGTTTCATTCTAATGGATGATAATGCGAGACCACACCGAGCTGTGGTTGTTGAGGATTATCTTGAGGATCACGGTTTGGAGAGAATGGAATGCCAGCTCACTCTCCAGACTTGAATCTGATAAAATATCTTTATGACTATCTTGGAAGACAGGTTGCGGCTTCCTCCTAAGCGGTCCTCCTCCAAGGTCATTAAATGAGCTGGAACAAGGCTTACTCCACGTCTGGTCAGCGTTACCTATTTCAGTGTCCGACAATTTATTTGAGAGTAAGGAAAGCCGATGCCGCCAATGCATTCAAGTCCGGGGTGGACATATTCCGTATTAGAACCAGTTTTTTACTGTTTCTGTCACATTTTACTGCATAATACTGCAATGTACAGATTTATCCAAGAATGGATTTTTCCACCATGAGTGCTTTTTTGTTGTCATTTTATTTACGTTTAACTTAAGTAAATTTATATGTCGCATTTAATAAATAACAGTTTACCGCATATTTTCTCCAAATTTGTTCTTTTTATATTCATTCATTTGCAAATTAGACGCAAAAAACCGGTTGTACCTTAACTTTTGGAAGACAGTGTTTTACCGACATTGTACGCTGTAAACTGGTACTTACTTATTAAGTATTTCAAAGTCATTTTAATTCTCAATGATAATATTCATTGTTTTTAAATACATCTTTAAAAATCGGTACACAATAAAATCTAGATTACATTTGCATATTGATGACTGAAAATTAAATATTTATTCATTTTTTAAATAATTCAAATATGACATTTATTTGAATTACGTTATCTGAATTAAATTTAATTTGAATAATGCATTTTCTGAATAAGTATTTTTTTTTGGTATTAAATTAATAAACCGAAATAATATAGTGAAAATTACATTAAAATAAAGATGAAAAAATATAAATGAAGAATGGTAAAAGGAAAGAAGAAATTTTAAAAATAAAAAACAGAATCATAAAAAAATTACATTTGTCGCTTTTGCAAAGTATGTTTGAATAATTTAAAATATAGCACGAAATAAAATTATATATTTCAACTTGAATAATTTATTTATTTAAAGTATAACAGAATAGCCTATGAAAATAATCCTAAGATATCGATTTATAATATTTAATCGCATTCATTCGCTATTCAATTAAGTCCTATCAACAATTTCAAAATAAAAATGCATTTATTTCAAGTTTAAAAACATAGAAGCTTTTTTAGTTTCGTTAAAGAGTAAGACATATTGACATAAATCCAACGCTTAATTAATATACATACTATTCACAACTATAGCTTATTTATTGAATATTTAACATTTTCAATACCAGTAGAGAAGCTAATTCTGAGCCAATCGCACAATTAATTCAACGATTCAATTCTAATACTGTGGCTCAAAATTATTCCACTAAATCAGTCACTAAGATCAGGGAATAATATATTAACCTTATAAAGCTACATAAGCGATATTCAGATATTAATATAATTAAAGGTAGATAGTGAAGTATAGGTAGGTGAAAAATTATTATTTAGCGCTTAAAGTTTTATGAAATATATTTTCTTTTTTTATTATAGAAATTTTCGTAAAATGATCTACATGATTTAAAAAGAAGATTTAATTTACTACAATTATGATCAAACCGTAAAATATATTTAAATTTTATTAAACATTTCGTTAAAAATACAACAAAAATACCGTCTTTTTCTTCTTCCGACAGCAGAGGTTTTATGCAATAATTTCTTTCTAAAATATATAAAAGAGTAGAATATTTAGAATATTTAGAATTAGAAAATACAATAAACTTTATTTTTAAAAATTAATGTCAGCCTTAAATAAAAAGCACTTTAAGAGTAGAAAAGAAACGAGAATATGACATTAAATTAGACAACATAAAAGGAAATCCTAAATCATTTAAGATTTTTTTTGTAAAAGTCTGTTATATTTATATTATTAAATACCAGATATTTCATGCTATATACTTTAACTTGTGTTTTATTTATTAATTACTGCCCTCCTTTCTCTTGCACTGGCGTTTCTTCAATCATACCTGTAGTATGTTGCTTACACTCATGTTTTTCTATTTTTTTAATCATTACAAACATGTTTTCTCGCTGTTCATGACTCTACACGATTACCGGATGATGGATCTGTTTTATTATTTTCATCTTAAAAAAACTCTCATGGTTCTTTATTTTCGCTGGATGTTAAAAAACACAATATCTATTTTGTATTGAGTTGCATACTAATTACATGTGCAAAAGCATTTATAAAATAACCTCAACATTCATTTTATGAACAGCCTTTTAAAAAAAATGGAGTTCAAATTATAATCGATAGTTGTTAAAAATAAAAGTGTATTCAATGCATCTATAAATAATTGTTAAAAAAGTTCTTGCATTTTATGAATTTTAAAAATAAATTGAACTCTTTAGACATCAGTTTTTTTTTTGTCTTGTAATGTTTTAATTCAAAAACTCATTTAACAAAAAAAGATCTTATTTTTCTTCTATAATTTTTTTCCACAGATAATATTATTTTTTTGTTTCATAAGATACAATATATGGTAAAAATTCACCGGAATATTTCGATAATAAGTGTTTTTTCGAATATCTAGTAAAATACTTGGTGAATTTTTTGAAACTTTGGGAATATAAAGCAAATGTAATGCATATTTTTAGCGAATGTTTGATCATGAGAGAAACTAGGGGTTCAACAGCAAATTGAAAAAAAATATACTATTTGGGATAATCTTGTAAAATGAAATGCTGCAAATGATCTGTAGCTGTCGCACATGACTGTGTGAAAATTGTAAAATATTTGTATTCGTTTGTTTTCATAGATATATAGTGTTTTCTTTGAAAAATTCAAGAAATTTTCGCAGGTTTTTTATTTATATAGCATGCAGGGTTTTGAAACAAATTTAAGATCACATTCAGAAATCTTGACAACGCGCGAAAGGTAAAAAGACTGTAGTTAGAATAAAAATATATTAGAAATTTCATGAAATATGAGTATTTGCCTGAGCGGCTTTGACAGCCTTGGCATATTTTAGTTCTACTTTCTACCGGCAGGGGTGCTTTCCTGTATCGGGATCTATGGACCCGATCACGATTATGTTTGACTCATTTGTCTTGATATCGATAGCCTTTCAGATTTTAATTTCAACTTTCACCACCAGGGGGTACACTCTTATCTCGGGTTCTATAGGCCGGATTACAACGGGGTTTGTCTAATTCAACTTGATTTCGATAACCTTACAGATTTTAGTTATGTTGCTATAGAACCTGGTTGTGAAAGATGTAACAAAAAGATACAGCAGGTACTGTAGGCTGTGGGGATACGAGCCGGTGGTGAGTTCCGTTCAAACGCATGAGTTATATACACCACTCTTTTTGAATAATATTTTTCTTTTTTTTTCATTTTAAAGTATTTTGGGTTGTATGGGTCGAGATACAACGTGTTTCGCTCATTCGACTTGTTCCGATACCTTAGCATATTTTAGTTTCACTTTGCAAATAAAGGATTATCCGGCACGTGCGCAGTGCGCTTGGGATAAGTTGCCGTAGTCAGCGAGAACACAAGCCGGAAGTTTGTTCGGTTCAAGATTTATCATATTTTAAGAGATTCGTTTTATTCAGTTTATCATATTTTTAGAGATTCATTCGATTCGAGGGCCCGACATAAATTAGGAGCGACCGATTCGAGGTAGAAATAAATAATTTTAATTCGCGTGCTCAGCCCTCTCAGAATACAGTGCCTCAGACCCGATCCGGGGGTCCATTCAGTTCGAGGTCGATCGTATTCTAGGTTATTTATTACTCCACTTTAGTATTAAATAGAAATTTGTCAAATTAGTCCTGATGTAAATTAGTGACCTGCTAACGGGCCAAATCATGTAATTTATGATTAAATAGATTATAGAAAAAGATTAAATAAGAATACCTTAATTGATAAATGTATTAATTGACTATACGTTTGTGCTAACTTTCATATTTTTGTATATTTAAGTAGATACGTATATATATATTATATCATGATGATTCACCGTCATATGTTGTAGTTGCAGTAACGTGGATTATAGAAAGAATTCACATGGTTGCACAATGAAATTAAGACGTTGGTTGTTGGATGATATAAATATTTAGAAGCAGTCGTACATTTTAGTTGCAGTTTCGTCGCGGCCATAGCGGCAGTGAATTTAAAATCCAGAGGCGTTTCTCCATAATACAACGAACGAAGCTTTCACTGGAAATTCTTTATTAAGTATTGTTCTTGGGCAGTTTCCACCATAACCATCAAATCTGGGCATCACTACATCATCACTGTATAGAGGGTAAGTATTAGAACATCTCAAATTCTCAAAACGAGCAGCCAGGGAGTTGTGTACAATTGAAAATACGACTTAATTCTGAGGGAGCGCCGCAGGCAGCTGCTTTTTGTTACCCCGCGCAACAACACAAGTTATGACGTAGAACGCGCACTGAACCAATGAAGAATTAAAGAAGACGCGTCATGCTACGTCACAACCAATGAAAGATAATTAGTGAAAGAGTTCGGACAGAGATGAGTGGATTAATTTAATAGTAAAGTGACTTTAAAGCGGGAAAATAATATTCGGAATAAAAATGAAAATGGCTCTCAAAAAACATTCTAAAACCCAGAAATGATCAAAGATCATGATAGAAATTAAGAATAACTAAAAGCTTTATATTTAAGTAAATTTGGACAATTTAAAATTAAATAAAAGGGAATTTAATAGAGTTAACGATAGAGCTAAATTAAGAATAAGGATTTAATGAATATAGAGTAGTAAATTGGAATAAAACAGGGAAAAAAAATTAGAATTGTAAGAATTTGGAATAATTTAACTAAGGAAAAATGGCGAATTTTTTTTTATTATTACATATCCCCCCTCCCAAAAAATGTATGAACCGGTAAGTCCAATTGACTTACATGTTCATTGGGAGAAAGCAGATACTTGGGTTACAAAATAGTTCCCTCGTTGCAATACAGTTATCTGGTTGCTGCATCGCGATGCTCAAATTTCTGAATTCTGTTAACTACAATTTTTAATAATTACATTTAAAGAAACACGGTTAAGTGGAAACTGCTGTAAATAATTACATTTTTCAATAATAATTAGTATAACAGTACAGTATAGTTTGTATCAAGAAAATATAACAACAACATATAGATCATCTCTTTTTTACCAATAATTTAACAATAATCAGCATTATTCACTTATCTATAGTCCTTAAGTGATTTTTTTTAAAGTCCTACTGAATTGTATTAGTCCAATTATTGAATATTATAAGAGTTCTTAATGTTGCAATGGCAGTATGAAGTTGCAATAAATAAATTTAAGTAGTAATATAATAACAATATATAAATCATATCTCTTTTTATCAATAATTTAACAATAGTCAGCATTATTCACTTATTTATAGTCCTTAAGTGAATTTTTTAAAGTCCTACTGAATTGTAGTAGTCCAGTTCATATTAAAATTCATTCCACTTAAATAGTAAATGTAAACTACTACTATAACATTTCTATAAATAGATCCACTATATATGAAAATCACAATTTAGAATGAAATAAAATAATAAAATAATAAAACACATAGCTATAAATATCCAAGTTCTTTTTTTTTTTTAATCATCTCGGAGCATAGTATCAATAAATAAACAAAGTAATGAAATAAACAAATAAATCATATGCACACAATAATTTTACCGTTTCAATGTTACGCAACTCCAGCGCAACTTTCTTTTGAGATCATCATATTTTTTTTTTTTTACTTTTCAAGTAGGAAACTCCAAAAGCTATTTTTGCGATATTATGCAATCAATGATGTAAGCCGTAGTTTCAGAGACTCTAATAGATTTTTATGCATTTATAAAATAGCATAGAATATGTTCCGATACATTTTATTTAGTAATTAATGAAAAGATATTACTTTTTAGTTATCGTAAAATATCATCATGTAAATTTCATAATCATACTCCAAGTCATGTGCCAAGTAATAACTGAGAACATAAATTATTCAATTCATATTGTAGTAGCAATTCTCATAAGTTCATCAATCCAAAATATAACTTAGTTTAGTCTTTAAAGCATAATAACATACTTTTAATTCTTCCTTAATATATTAATTTTAACAGAAAAATAACATAAACAGTAAAATAAATTTCATAATATCTTTCAGACTAATTAATAGTACAAGAACATAAATAAAAATCTCAGACTGTTAAACAACTCTGTCACTTGGTTTCTTGTTACGTAAGAATAGATATTTTAACAAAATAAAAAAGGTTGTTATAACATTTAGCAACAAATAAATAATACATATTACTTAATATAAAATCTAATTTACGCCATCAAATCTTGTTATGAAAAAAAAGATACAACAATTTTTTGTTGTTTTCATTGACGCGATGTTCCAATACTTCTTCTGGCTGACATCGATAGGGGGGTTGACTTTATAATGAAATATATTTCGTAGATGCCTTGCTTCCGTTCTTTTTTGTTACGACACCTCAGTAAATAAGCGGCAATTTGATTCTCAAATATTCTTTCCACATCATTTGGAAGGATAGTTGTGGCATAAGTCCTTTGAGATCCTGCCCGGCTTATATTATATCATGATGATTCACCGTCATATGTTGTAGTTGCAGTAACGTGGATTATAGAAATAATTCACATGGTTGCACAATGAAATTAAGACGCTGGTTGTTGGATGATATAAATATTTAGAAGCAGTCGTACATTTTAGTTGCAGTTTCGTCGCGGCCATAGCGGCAGTGAATTTAAAATCCAGAGGCGTTTCTCCATAATACAACGAACGAAGCTTTCACTGGAAATTCTTTATTAAGTACTGTTCTTGGGCAGTTTCCACCATAACCATCAAATCTGGGCATCACTACATCATCACTGTATAGAGGGTAAGTATTAGAACATCTCAAATTCTCAAAACGAGCAGCCAGGGAGTTGTGTACAATTGAAAATACGACTTAATTCTGAGGGAGCGCCGCAGGCAGCTGCTTTTTGTTACCCCGCGCAACAACACAAGTTATGACGTAGAACGCGCACTGAACCAATGAAGAATTAAAGAAGACGCGTCATGCTACGTCACAACCAATGCAAGATAATTAGTGAAAGAGTTCGGACAGAGATGAGTGGATTAATTTTATAGTAAAGTGACTTTAAAGCGGGAAAATAATATTCGGAATAAAAATGAAAATGGCTCTCAAAAAACATTCTAAAACCCAGAAATGATCGAGGATCATGATAGAAATTAAGAATAACTAAAAGCTTTATATTTAAGTAAATTTGGACAATTTAGAATTAAATAAAAGGCAATTTAATAGAGTTAACGATAGAGCTAAATTAAGAATAAGGATTTAATGAATATAGAGTAGTAAATTGGAACAAAACAGGGAAAAAAAATAGAATTGTAAGAATTTGGAATAATTTAACTAAGGAAAAATGGCGAATTTTTTTTTTATTATTACATATATATATATATATATATATATATATATACTTAAAAATATAAAAATAAGCAGGATGAGGAAATTTCTATAAATTGATATTTTGTGAAGAATAGATATCACGAAATACACGTGGTTGAACTTTTGTAAACCCCAATATAAACGTCACGCGCATATATTCAGTGAATTAATTTAAACATCTGCATTATTTTAAATAAAACACTTAAAATCAGTTATTAGTATTGTACTTAAAAATTTTATGTTTCAATCTTTTCATGCATTTATTATTTGAAATTTTAATCTTTTTTGAAAGAAATATATATTTAATTGTCAACATACTCATTATTTATCGGCTTTTCTAAATATTTTACATTCTTACAATCAAAATCTACTAATTCAGCCTTTCTGAAGCACAGTTCATGTTTAAATATATAAAATCAAATAACTAAAATTATATATAATTAACGTATTACTTTAAAACAGAGAAAAGAAAAGATTAATTTCCAAAATAGTCAACTGTTATGAACATTTCCATGCTTTAAAGATGAGATAAACATTTTCTAAGGCTATCAATCTGAAGTTATGCAAATTTCTGCATGCGAAGAATGAAACTTTTATTTTTTATAGTAACTAGCATTTTGAAAAAAAAAAAACAGTTGTCATTGGGTGGGGATAGGGCGATCCAAAGTTATTCATTGCGAATTCAGAGACCCCGTCCATTGGAGGAAATACTTACTGAGGAGAACAAATATGGAATTTCCTTAGCGAACATTTACTAAGCAAAATGCATCGTACCGGGTGGTAAGTAGTTAAAGTATAGACTGAGATTATAGCATCAGGCAGCAGAGGCTTCGAGCCTCCATCTGATCAATAGAGTATTAAAAATATATGCGACTGAACACATAAATGCTATGTCTAACATTAAAAAAGTAGAGAAAGAAAAAGAAAAATATGACATTTGGTCATGAAAAAAAAACATCTCTAGTTAATCATGATTTGAAGTCAACTATGTTTTGTAAAGAAAAAAAAAACTAATGTATTGGATTAAGAAGAAATATTAATTATATTTAACAATATTTTGTAAATATTGTATTACAATATTTGTATTATAATTAGAAAAACAATTTTTTAATTAAATCTATTTCTACATATTCTTAAATGCACAATCTAACGTATTTTTATAATATTAATTTCTTTTACAGACTTTTAGAGGTTAAATAAACGTTTTATTTTTGTCCTACTAAGGGATTCTTTTTTTCTGTTGAACGTAAGGAAATATAGCAGAATTTCTGTCTAAGTGTTAAAATTAGATACATATTTCTTAATTTAATGTATAATATCTTCATTTTCGCTATAAAAGTAGTTAAGATAAACAAAATTAGATATATTAAAAATAAAAAAAGACAGAAGAAAAATAAATTATAATATATTGACAAGAAACATGAACGATGTTTCCGAAGTTTCATTTTCAATGTCTATATTCTTATTTTGGAAAAAAATAATAATTTTTTTCTAAGATGCAGAATAATACCCAACTGTCATTTTTCAGCGGTCTTTTTTTGAGAAGGGATAATAAGAGATGAAAAAAAAAGATTGGAAGTACGGGAAAAAATGTAAAAAAGTTTAATATAATCAGATATAAAAGTGCTGTCTCAGACCTTAGATTACCTCAATATATAACATAAATCTATATAGGATGTAGTGCAAAAAGAGAAGAAAAACTATAAGGTAAGCAGAAACCGACAGAAATTGTTAAGAATTAAGATCTCCGCCCTAAGTTGATTTTTTATAATTATGTACTGAAATTTTACTGTATGTATATCGATTTTCTTTAATAGCTACCTACATCTTGGAAATCACACGCATGGAAAACCTTTTTAATGGTGGTTGATGTTTTCAAAAGGAGTATGTTATTAACAGATTATGTATTTTCTAATATAAAAGTAATTAGTGCATGATAAAGTTATTTTTTGACTTGAAAATAATGACAATGAAAAGGCGATATCGAAATGTCACACACAATAATAAATATGTATATATTCTAATAATTATTATAAATAAACTAGGGGGCCTACCCCCTGCGAGCTACGCTCGCCAACCCCCGCTCAGACTTCGAGGCCTCTAAAAACATGACAGAGTGCTTTGTTTTAAAAATATTGGTAAATCTGTAATTGGGTTGCCATGCTTTTAACGTTTTAATGGAGCATTTTTTTATTATCATGGCCTCATACACCGCTGTTGCGACAACTGACGACTGTTTTAGGGATTGATAAGTAAAATCAATTACACCTTGAAAACCAGCTTGTATAAAATGGTTAGGTTTAAATTGTGGCTACCTCTCGCACTTTTATAACAACGATCTGTATTCTATTCTTCCTTTGCGTTTAAGGGTGAGAAAAATTCCATCTGCTTGTGAATAACATTAAGAACCACGGTATTGAAAAGTACTATGTTATAGACATTTTCAGTAACAGGTTTTAATTTTCTCTGTATTTTAGTGCACCATCATGCATATTTTCATGTCATTTTAAATATGTAAATTATTTTTTTTAATTAATATGTATATACGAATTTTCTAATAATTATTTATCATACAAAATTAATTAAATATATTTTGCATGCATGCCTGCATTTATTCGGCATCAATTGATGAGATATTGAAACAAATTTGCTATCCGTGATAATTTTACACCATGTTATGTCACTTGAATATTGTCCATAAGAAAATCGGGTACTTTTCCAGTATAGGATCCTTTGCTTTTAGGTTTGTCGTAATTCGAGTTTCAAAAACGAATAGATTCGTTAATATACATATATTTGTTGCCAAAAGTTATGAAAACAAACCCAATGAACTTTTGGTGATTTTCTATAATAGGGGTCTTGACGCTTTTTTAAAAAGCTTGGAGCAATTCGGGCATCAGAAAGTGAGATTTGGTGCCAAATGACATAAACAGCCATGGAAACAAATTCGACGATTTTTTTTTGTTTATATGCGTATTTTAATTATACGTATATTATTATTGTTTTTTCTATACAAATTACTTTTGATTATATATAAAATAGGATAAATGACATTTTACGCTAAACAAATTGTATAAATACTGAAAAAATGCTTCTGTATACGAAATGACAAAGTAAATAGGTTGACAGAAAGTATGTTGCCAAATTTCCTTTTCTACCAAGGCTATTTTCTCTGTTTCGTCAAGGCCCCATATACTGGAAAAGCACCGAACTTTTATGCTTGTTTATACATGTATTTATATGTATATATACAATTTATTTATAATTGTCTTTAAATTTACCTCTTTTTGTACATAAAAATAGATAAATGGCTTCTTTATAATAAATAAATTGTATAAACATAAATGACGTATTTACATAAATGACGTCATTTGGACGAATTTATTCAAAATATCTCCTGTTTATAAATTAAATTAAATGCTGACAGACGATTGAATCCTGACGATAGAAATATGATTTTTTTTTTCAAATTTTCGTGAAAAACATAATTTAATCACAATCTTGTCTTCATTATCGATTGAAATAAAAGATAAATTCAATTTCAATTTGAAAATGACGAATAAAAATAAATCAATAATCCCTATCGGGATCCTTTTTTTATTTTTTTCCCTTTTTTGTCACAAAAAAACTGAGTAATTAGTTGCCATCATTACAGAAATGTCATTAAAATTAGAAAAAAATTAATATCTCGAAAACTAATTCCAATTTCAAAATTCTATTACCAGTTTTGACATCCGCGGATTTTTATGGACAATTGGTATTAATTTCACCATCAAGCGTTTAATATTTTATTACAAATAGCCCTGAAACACAATCAGTCGTTTAATCAGTCGTTTCATAAAATCGTTTCATTAGGATTTTATATATATAGGGTAGATAATAATGTAAAAAATATGTAATTAGCAGGTAGTATCATGTCTTAATACATTTTGCTGTATTTCAAACAAAATGTAAAACACCTAAATTTGTATGTACATTGCTGTCTAAAAAATAAGGGTCAGTTACCGAACGCTTTCGCATTTTGCACAGTTTAGGGTGGATGATAAGGGATTTCTCCCAATTTGTCAATAAGCTCACTGTATTGCTGATATATTTCTGAGTTTTCACGATTTTTGACTGATCTTTTTGTTTGAGTTGCTCTCTAGAATTAACTAACAAATCACGAAAAAAATCTTTCGTATAGTTGTATGCACAATTAAAAATTATTTTATACAAATCCCCAACTTTCATCAAATATTCAATGTAATAATTTTTTAATTGCACAGTAAACTGTTGCTACGGTTCTTGAAGCCAAACATGTGCTTTATATTCTTGAAGTGCAAGGAAAATTCTTTAAGAATTTGAGAAGACATTCGACAAACAATGTAAAAAGCGAAAGTGTCCGGTCACTGTCACTTAATTTTTGGACAGAAGTGTATAATTTATAGACAATTTTGAAGCAAAGATCTAATTATTTGTAGTAAAAACACTATAAAATACGTTATTTTTTTCATTTTCCTTTCGGATAATACATTTGCTTTCAACTTGAAAATATTGAATTAATACTGGAAAATGTATTTTTGTTAAATCATAAAATAAATGTTTATGTAGACATTCTAATTTGAAGTATTTTCTATAGTAGGACTATAAAAGGTAATTTTTATTTAATTTTAATTGTGTTTTTTATTAAATTTTAATTAAATTTGCTTACTATCCAATATAATTTTTGCTAAATTTCAATAAATACTATTGGGAAAAAAAAAGGATTGATGTATGAATAAACTAGCAATAGCGGAATTTGAGTAAAACAAATTATATGATAAATAATATCAAGATAAATATGACACATATTTTACTTCAAAATACATAAATATAACATAAATGAGAAACGTATATGAAAGAGCTACGCTATCAACTTGAAAAGTAAAATACTATATGATAAAACAAAGCCATACCATAAATTAGAATATGTGGATATTTTATCATTTTGCCTGCATAATATATTAAAATGACTTTTCAGACGATACTTCATTTTCTCCAGTATTTCACGCCGTAGCTTAAAATTGCGTGTAGAAAAAATCATTTCTTATTCTGCAGGTCCTCTGAATGTTTTCATGCTAAATACATATTTAAATGATTTTTAAAATGATACATAGTCAGTTAAACGACCACACCTTTCGAAATCTGATAAAACTGCACTATGTGGTGATTTATTATTTTACGATGTACAACTTCAATAAAAATGATACGGAAAATATTTTGTATGCATTTTTTAATAATACCAGGGAAATTACATTAAAATTATGTTTTTACAAACTCTTTATGTGTATTACAGACATCTAGCTAAGTATCCAACCGTCAAAGAAGAGGATTTGAAGGAAATCGGATTTTGTATAGATAAAATTATTCATTAAATTAATGGATAAATGCATATAAAATAGACTTTGGTACAGTCTGTCTGAAAAATTTAGACACAACCAGAAAACATCATAACAAAAATGTCTTATTTACTTATTAGATCCTGTAAAGCTATTAAAAAGTAATGTCAAAATGAATAAATGGGTACGTTGTCAAACCTTTAATAAAATCTCATGAAAATATGTAACTATAGAGTGTCTCAAAAGTTTAGGCACAATGAAAAAAAAAACGAATTATTTATTAGTTTTACATGGTGCTATTATGATAGTAATTTCCTGGTTTGGGTTACGTTAAAATAAATTGGGTAATTCGGATTTTATGGAATAAATTACTTTTTTAAATATTATTGGTGAAAGAGAATACAATGTATTTTTTAAAGGTCACTTTAGTTCTTTATTAAAATCATATTGTTTTCCATTCTTTTATACTTTACGGGATAAAATAAGCAAAAATTTCTAAATTGAGTTATGTCTGGGAATAAACCTTGCCTATCTAAAACGTTAACATTTTGCGCGGAAATCCACTGTTTTGTACCATGTGAGTTGCGGATTGAAGCATTGTCGTACTGAAATCTCCTCTGAGGACCCCGTAAGATGTTACCAAATGAAAGTAGATGTTGCTCTAGTTTTTCTTCATACTTTGTTGAATGTTGTTTTTCATGTAGGAAGATCAGGGGTATGGCGACTAAAGCCAATTGACCTTCAAATCTTCAGAAATTTATCACCTTGTTATCTAATAACGAAAGTACGCTACTGTTTCCTGGGGTCATACCAGTAGCAATTCCAGGCATTAATATCATCCAACTCTCTTTTTGTTTCGTCGTTAAATAATACGGCGATTCGTTTGTCACTGTACGACAAGTATTTTGAGTGCAATTCATTCTGGCGTCTTTATGGTGTGATTTTAAGCGCGGTATTTTTAAAACATTTTTAGGAATTCACTTGTGCGTGTATGCATTATGTCCTTGACATAGACACCGAGAATATTTTTAATTTATTTTATGGACATATCTATAATATTTAAATTCGAAATAACTTTTATAATTTTTGATCCAACTAAGTACATATTACGCGTAGCCATCTGCATCATGGTTTTCGAAAATAGTTTGTATTTCTAGCAACAATTTGGTATATCCCTCGATTTTAACGTTTTAAAATTCTAGAAATTTCAATAAAAGTCTTACATATTGTTTTCAACTTGAAAGTCTTTAAATTTTTCTCTGATTCGTAAATTAAGTGTCCTGTGGCATCTTAAATAAACAACGGAAATTTTATTTCCGCTGCTACGCCGCTCCGTCAAAACACTTGTATAGATGAAAGCACTACAATGTTTGTGAACAATTGCATAATGTGACAAAACTTTTGAGACAGTGGTTTTGAAATAAATGATAGTGAGGTAAACATTTTAATATTTTTATGTGTTTAATTTCAATAACATTTTGAGTATTTATTGTGAAATTAAACTTTCTCCTCCACTCTTATTACGATATTTTACTGTGTTCTTAAACTTACAGTACATTTTCACAAAACGTTACATTAATATTGGAGTGTGAGTATTAATTTCTTATTCAGAACTCCAACTTTTACAAGGAAAGTACATAGTAGATTCCAAGTCAGCTTTGTAATTCACAAATATTTAAAAACTTATTATGTTTATAGCATTCTGATAACTTATAAATTTATCGACACCATTGAATTTAACATAATTTTAATAATATAGATAACCGTATCTCCTCTTGTACACCCCAATTTTGATAAAAATTAATAAATAAATAAATAAATAAAAATAAATAAAACCGAAAGAAATGAAAACTTGTGTAGAATTCGTACCATGCTGTTATAACAGCAGGAAATTGAATTGTGAAAAAAATCAGTCTCAGTTCTTTTTTTTTTCTCAAAAATAAATTGCTATATTCAATCGTGTATACTTCGCCATCTAATTAAAAAACCTTATAATGACGTTTTTGACAATGTATACTTTTCCCTCATTAGAAACTTTCTGAAAGTATTTATGCGCGCCAAAATTCGATACAGCGTATATGCTCATATTAAACTACAGCACGTACGAGTAAAATTCTTACTCATATTATACTTTTGAATTCTATATTCGCATACTTTTAACATTAAATTCACATGTTGTACTCAATGCCTTAGTGAATCATGTGTGATACAGATATACATTTCGGAAAATTTCCGTGTACAATCAATTTTCAAGAACACAAGCACGCATTATACCGCGACCTGCGTTATACACGGCCTGTGCATGACGTTTAAAACGTCACATGGAGTGGATGATCATTTTTACAAGGTGATTGGTGCAAAACGGGGGGCGCGTCGCTTTACACCAATCACCGTGTAAAAATGATCCACTACACGTGACGTTTTAAACGTCATGCACCGGCCGTGTATAACGCAGGTTGCATTATACACGATGTAATATGTTAATATAAATTAAAATTATACTTTTATAAATTCCAATTTATAATTCATTATTAAATAGTCCTTTCAAAGATATCAGTGTAACTTTTCTATTAAAAAATAGCATTGTTATTAGCATTTGCACAGATATCTACCATCGACATACCCCTATAAATATTACAAATTTGATGATGAAACTAATTAAAATTCATGTCTGAAATGTAGGAAAACAAGGCTACATTGATGCTTTAAAACTGCAATACACTGAATTTTTTTAAATAACACGATAAATAGAGGATTGATTAAAATTGTTCTTTATTTCGAAACTGAATAAATTTTAATAAATCTAGAATTATAACTTATCTACAAACCCACAAAATATAAACCGTCTATTTATCAACTAAACAAATTTAAGATTTTTCCCTTTCAACTAATAACAATACGTTTAGGTATGAAAAACAATAAATCACGGTGTACAAAGTCTTAATAATGTCACTTCACGAATAGAATGCGTAGATTACTTATTTGAAAAACATATTTATGTTTATTTTGGCATCTTTGTTATTTATGATTTCATTTTCATTATGATTTTAAATAAGGTATTATGTAATTGAATTGTTTTGATTCAAACGCTAATTCAAGAGATGTGATATAAAGAATGAAGTTGGGAAAAAAATAAAAATATAAATACGTTTCCATTACTTGAACATATAATTGACTTAATAGTTTATATATATATATATATGTATACACTTATATATACACTTATATATACCTAGATATTTGTATATAATATTTTGTATGTGCATATAACACAAAAATTCTTTACATTAAATATCTAATTTGAATCACATTATTTTTTTTCTTCAAAATATACAATATGGATCGTTTTACTTACAAGTGTTAAAAATTAAACATGCATTTATCGACAAAAAATTATTGATTGAAAAAGCTTGTTTTCAGTCCAACTAGTAAAACATTAACTCACAGCAGTGGTGGCCAACCTTTTTCCCTGAAAATCCTTTGACAGCAGTTTTTTTAAAATGAAAATTTTAAGCTGATTTTATCAAATAATGTCGCTCTTTATTTAAGGCAAATAATTCTTTTAAAATGTAGCGTCTGTGGCACGCGTTGGCCACCCATGATTCACAGTATAAAAAATTAAAAGAAAAGATTTCCAAATAGCTTGCGTGTTTTAAAATTCCAAGGAAAATTAAATCATTGCACATTTTTTCTGCTTTAGTCTTTACAATTTTGTACTTTATGTGTACATTTTGAAAGAAATCACTAGAATAACATTTTATTACTAACATGAAATTGAAATGAATGAAATGGTACTTTACGGTGTATTAATAAAGCAAAATGAATAACATGAATCAACACTAAAATTAAATACATTAACAGAACCTGAATTAAAAGATTGTTTTACATTTATTTTCACACAAAAAAAAATATTTCTTTGGTATCATATGCTTTTTTTCCTTTCTTGGATTAATCATGTCTATAATTAGCATAGCTGCGTATTTTTACACTTTTTCATCACCACTAAAAGTTTTCGGAATATGTTGCCTTATTAATTTGCAGATTTCGGTGATTAAATAAGACATATTTAATGTTACATTTTAGTAGTAAGAAAGTCATTGTAAAAGGTGACTGTTCTACCGCTATTTCTAAACAATAATCTTCATGATAGTTTAAAGAAATGTTAAAGAAATTCACCAAAATAAATATTGTTTGGAAATTGCGGTAGCTAATATATAGAAAATATAGGACACGGCGACTCCTGCATACACTGTAAAAAAAAATCCGTCAATTTATGGAAAAAGGACTGGCAGCAGAGAATGTTTCCGTTTTTTGAGTTCCGTCTTTGTAGTCCGTAAATTCCGTAAATGGTGTGATACAGACGCGAAGGTGTTGAAGCGCATGCGTGGCGATCAAAAATAATACAATCCCATTGGATGATATATTTTTACAGTAATAATTCCGTATTTGAAACTCTGTAATCTTAAAATGACAACAGATATACGGGACAGATTCCATTTTTCTGACAAAACGGAAAATTTCTGATCAAAATTCGCGGACGACTTCCTGTCAATAAACGGAAATTTTTAACAGTGTCTAATGTATACGCAGCTATTTATCATAGAGCAGCTGGAAATAACTTCCTACACATTCCCATATTTGAATCTATTATCTAACTATAAGGAATGTTTAAATATTTTCTGTTAATTATTATATATCATTTGAATTTAAAAATAAATTGCTTTACCTAGGTTCTTTTTTCAAACTTTAATATACATATTTTTATTTTTATAAAGTTACAATAAAATTAGTTATTAGATTTCAAAAGTGCCACGTCTCAGTACTTCTTCAGATAATCCTTTAGATATTTTTGTACGCACATTTATTTATATACACAATACCTTTTTATATAACAAACAACTGGCAAAGCTCCAAATCAATTTATATGATGGAGCGTGTGAAAGATTCATGTTCTTTGAGTCATAGATCCTAATAAAATTAACTTCTTTAACATTACAATGTTTCGGATATACTTCTACTAATTTTGGAAATCCGTTGCTTTAAAAGAATGAGTGATAAATGCTTACAAAATATATATATACTTTTAGCTGATGTCTTCTCAGCAGAGCAATCTCAAAACTATATAATTACACTTATGCTTTCTTATGTGCATTTCACTTATTACTTACCCTTCATACGTAGTATAGGATAAATCCTGTAATCCTTTTGAAAATCGAAAAAAAAAATTGACAGATTTACACGTTTCAGACACTGGAGATTCCGAAAAACATATTTTTAGAAGAAAAATTGCCGTCCGTCTGTCTGCAACAAATCAATGGATCGCTTTATGTCTTCATATTTTTTACTCAAACAAACTTAATGGTCTATTGGGACTGCACCAAATAAATTTCCATTGAGAAGAAGAACACACTCAAAGCTCTGCTTTGAGCTATCGATGAAGAGTCATTTAGTTGAATTACAGGATGAAATTCCAAACTCCTCCAATAAATCATCTACGTTATGGCAATACAGAAATCAACCATCACTTCAAAAGTATTTAAGAAATGCACTTTTTCTTAATAGAAAGCAGGATACCTTAGTTCTTCTTTCAAGCAATATTTCTAGTGCAGTCTTGATGCTAAGAATTCTGAAGTTTTTCTTGGATAGTTTTAAATCTTGTGCCGAATTATTCAACTCATGTCGATCAAATCCTTTACAAACGGAGTCATCTTCAATTTCAAAGTCTTAATGGTTTGGGTAACTTCGATTTTCACCATACTCGTGTTTCTGTAATTCGAAAGAGTGTATTTCTTTGAAAATCCGCACTGGATTACAGGTGAATGAGGCACTAGGCGTATAGCTGATGGTAAACTAGGATACTCTATTTTAATTTTTTTTTTGTTATATCCGGAATTTTTAACTGAAAAAAATGCAACAGTCACTTGAATGATCTCTGGGATCTCTAGCCTAAAGAAGTAGAAAGCTGTCACTGGTCTCCTATGACGTCATTCCCCTCTCTCCAATAGGAGAATGTTTACTTCAGCCAAAAGGAGAACCAATGTGGTTCCTATCAGTCATGTTCAATTCAGCGGTGAGTTGTCATATTAATATAAGCTATAGAGAAAAATATTGAAATAATAGTCTATGGAAGTCACTAACTATAGTTTTGAAATCAGCACGCCTATTTATCTTTAAAACAGCTGAAAAATTGTACTGAACAGAAATTGTGTTAAAAATTGTTCCCCAGTGTTATGATGTAAATTACATTGTTAAAGTAAAACACATATTTATTTGAGGAAGAGACGAAAAATAATGTGAGAGTAAGATATTCCAGTAAGCGATATAATCAGTCGCAATCTATAAGGGGACAAATGTGTTTGCAAAAGCTTACCCATGCTTATATTTTGATACTGTTGTTAGAAGTACTATTATTAAAGGTTAATGTTAGAAAAACACTTATGTTGCTTAAGAAATTAAAGAGTTATAAAAATAAATACTTTTTCGGTATATAACTTTAAAAAATGTGTTTTAATATAAATGCGGGTTTAGTATAATTACATTTAAGCAATTATATTATTTATGAGACTAAATATGATTCGTGCTATGAAAAAGTATTTTTACGCTTGTCTAACAGATTGAAAGGAATCATATGAAAATCTCATTTCATCTAGTGTTTTCTTCTTAAAAGAAAAAAAAAATACTCCTTATTTCGATGGCGACAAGTCAAGAAATATTTTAATATTTATTGTTAATTTTAAAAATCTTACATTTGATTTTCAATGCTTGCCAAACACCTTAATAAGGTGCATCTTATGTAATAAAAGGATTTTTTTCGTAATTACTTTCTTCATAGCAGCTTATGTAAATATACATGAAACATTTGTATTTGCTTTTTATGCCCAAAATTATTATTCAAGAAATTGCCTAACTTCAATTATTACCCCAGCTCTATGCTTAAATATATATAAAAATTCCCATATTATAAATAAGAAATTTATATGTTTTCTCTTCAAAACTAATTTAATAAATCGGTAATTATAGCTCTTTCAGTAAAATATTTACATATGAAGTAATTAGATTAATCACGAAAAAACACCATTATGGAAAACTAGCAACTTTAATTTTTAAAAATGCAAAAAAAAAAAAAAAAAAAATGTATTCTTATCCAATGTGTAAATGAAAAGGTTTTTGCAGTTGCAAACTTTTCGTGTAACATTTTTAATAAGATAAAAGATACACCAATATAAATAGTTGAGAAAAGAACCTCTAGCAACTTCCAAAAAGTTTAAGATAAAAGAGAGAGTGAAACAGTCGAAATTTATTTGAACTGTTTCCCTCTACCTTCTAAATGTGATTGAACAAACTATTTTGTATTAAAAATAAAATTAACTTTTATTAATTGACGATTTAAATACATTTTATTTTAAATTTTCTTTAATGTTACCTAATGGCTTACTCGGAGCATAAAGGGTGAACCCGATGATTCTCTCCTTCAAGTTAATGTTCATAAATATCGTATTATAATATTCAGATAAACATTTTTATAAGAATATACATTTTACAGGTTATTGACAAACAATTATGAAAAATAAATTGCAGAATTTAATTGTACTCTCATTTAAAAAATACCTTCAATTCCTATTAAGGTATCCTATAGAATCTGTGTATTATGGGAAATTTTCATTTTCTATAAGTATTTTCAAGATTATCTCTTAATCCTTCCATGATGTAACAGAAATGTTTTCAATTGAACAACCCGTTTTCAATAACATTTTACTTCTAAAGAATTACATTAACGTTATTACAGATTTTAAACTGTGTTTATAAAAGTTAATCACTTTTGCATACTGAACAATTTTCCAATCACAATATTAAATATTACATTTTTAAAGATTCATTCGGGATAACTAATATTACTAAATAAATTCTAATTTACAAACCGATAATTTTCAAGATGAAAAAAAATGCAACAAGCTGCATGTATAAAACATTGTACATTGTTACTCAGCAATCACGTAATTATCAGAAGAGTAGTTTTTTTAATGTTTCTAACTTTCTATGATATTTAACGCTTGTCTCTGATTATATTTCTAACATCAGCTACAAGAAAACGTATGGATTACGTGGCATGAAAAATCTTTTTTTTAAATGCAATCATTTCTGTTGTGACATTAAACCAAGTTCAATAAAATACATTATTAATATTTTATGAAAATTATCAACTTTTACAATTAAATATAAATATATGTTTGAATATAACAACTTTAAAAAGAAAGATAAATCTCGTAATTATCACAAATATTCATACGAAACGAAACAAAATTAAAATAAATAAACTGGTAATGTAAAATTTCAATACGAACGAGATCATTTTATTTAGCTAAATATTGAAGCATATAGAAATAACTGAAACACAAATTAATTTCCGAAATATTCACAACTGTATTATCTTAACTGAATATTTAACATCACCAATACGGGTAGAAGGTTTAGTTTTAAGCCAATCGTGAAACTAATTCAGGGATAATACTCTGGCTTAAAATTATTCCGGTAAATCAACGGCTAAGGCAAGGGATGAAATAGTTATTTTATGATAAAATGATGATTTTAAATACGGTATTGGTACCAATATAAAGGAGAGCACACAACTAGTATGTAAAAGAGGAAAGTTATTATTTATTATTTTAATTTTAAATGAAATAGATAACACGTATATTTTAAGAAATGAAAATAAATTAATATAACTGTGTAAATGGATGAATTTATCTAGTTTTAACTATTTTATATATTTTGATATTAACTTTGCATGTTTTCTACGATGTTAAATATTTTAACGGCCATTTCCCTTAACAAATTAACACACACACACATATATATATATATATATATATAAAAGAAAATGATATTGTGAGAAAAATGTTCGATTATTTCAATCAAACATAAAGAATAACACATGAGAAGTATTTTGTTTTTCTTATGAATGCTCGTAATTGGTCACCGTCTCGTCGAAAGCAAAACAATTCTTCTTACATGAGAAATGATGTAATTTGAACGAAGTATCATTCAAAGATATCAATTTTGATTAAGGCTGTTCATACGCATAAGACGTTATATGATACGACAGTGATTGATTGCCCAATTTTCTAATTAAAAACATTGTCCTAGAGTACTTTTTAAGATTGGATCGCTATGTTTTCATTCCGCCGTTAGGTGTGTTTCTAATTGTCTCACTTAGTGCTCCCTAACTTGCCAGATACTTCTTTTAAAAAATCAGTTACGTCCGTTCACAAAATAAATGCCTGCGTAATATACACACTTTCCATTCTGTATATGATATATTAAGTAATCATACTTGTTATGGTTTTGTTGCCTTTTGCGGTCACCGTAGTTCCTCTCCTAGCCTTGAGACCTTCGTAGTAGGGTATTTGCTGCCACCACTGGCATTAAGCTGATACCGGACACGTTGTGAAAAGAAATAATCAAGTAATAATTTATAAAATAAATTAGCATAAAAAATGCTACAGCAATATATTTGGAGATTAACGATTGATATTGACTTTATTTTTTTATTGAGGTCAGCTAATTAAAATCAATTTTGACTCAGCTATATGTATTTTAATTTATTTGAAAGAAAACTTTTCGTAATTAATAATTACTTCTGTTTGAATAATTGAATATGTCTACACTAAGATTTTAATGTACACTTACCTGCAACACTTTTACAATTAAAAACGTATTGAAATTAATACTAACAGATCGTTATATATGTTACTTTATAAAAAAAGTTAACAAAAATAATCCGTTATTTTCTTTTGATAAGAAGAAATAAGTACACTTAAGAAATAAATTATATCAGGAAGAACTATCTAACATGAAATTTATATTCTTAAAGTTGTAGCTGTGTTTATATTTGTTAAAATAAAACTCATAACAATGAAATTAAGTGATGATTTGTACTTATTAACTTTCGATTCTTTTTCAAAATTAACAAATACAATAATCGATATACATTACACAAATTTGTGTTTTAAATAATTGAAACTTCTAGTAATACAGCATTCTATAATCTAATCATAGAATCAATTAAATTTCCTTATATTAGTGAAAAAAAACCATGCATAAAAATTTATCGTAACGTCAGCAGTAACTGGAAGTCTAAATGTATAATTAAAAGATTACAATACCGGAGAGTGAAGCTATGTCCATGTACCCCTGGCACTTGTGTTTGACAGATGTCAATTGTGTAGTACATACTTGTTTTCAATGATTCATTCTTTTCACTTTTCAATGTGCATTATTTTATCAAAGTTACATTTATATACGTGGGAATAATAATGTAAAAATACAGGGTGGTCCAAAAATATTGAGCGCATTTGGTGTTTGAAAAATAGGAACAAAATGAGGTACAGTGGTGGCCAAAAGTTTGGACATTTTTTGAAAGTTTCATGTTTTTCAACTTTGTGTGCTTGTAGAATATATTAATTTTCACTTAAATACAAACGCTTATATATCAAATTGAAGGTAATTTAAAAACAGTATTACAATATCTGTATTACAAAAAAAAGTTATGCTCATTTTAGTAGAACAAACAAACACAAATCGTTTTGAATAAGGACGTGTTTTGTAATAAAAGCTTACTAGCCAATCACAAACAGTGTTCTGAGGACCAATCAAATGTCTGTAACTATAATTCAGGTTATTTGGATGGTAAAAGAGTTATTGTTGTGGAAATATTTTGCGGAATGATGTATACTAGTACAATTAAATAGAGTATTGCTGTTTTTGAATATTTAAAGTCCCTTTTTGTAATTAAACTAATTTCAAACAATGTCATCAACAAGAAGAACTAATTGGACATCTACAAAAAGAAGCAGAATTGTCATATTGAGAGAAAATTTCAAGACAAGTTGGTGGTTCAGTGACTTGTTCTGGTGTACGAAAGTTCTGTTTACGTTAAGAAAAAACGAAATCAGTGGAAAATAAGGCTAAATCAGGCTGAAAAAAATGCACAAGTGCTACTGCCGATAGAAAAATTAAACGGCTATGCCTTCAAGATAGAAAAATTTCATCAGATGCCATTAGATGTTAAATGAATGCAGCGGGTATTGCAGTAAGTTCAAGAACAATAAGAAGAAGGTTTACATTATTTGGACTACAAGCTAGAATTCCAAGGAAAAAAACATATTTAAATCAAAAGCAACGCGAAAAACGAGTTAAGTGGGCAAAATAACACATTAAATGGGCAAAAACTCAATGGAAGCAAGTAATCTAGAGCGATGAGAGTAAAATATCGCTCTTTGGTAGTGATGGTAGAAAATACTTGAGACGTACAGTAGGAGAAGCACTGCATCCTGATTGCATTGAAGCAACTACAAAAAACCCAACAAATGTCATGATTTTGGCATGTATGTCTGCAGATGGTGTGGGCCGAATTTTAGTGATTGATGGCATCCTGAAGGCCAAAAAATACATGGAAACTGTCCTGGAACCAAAATTGTTACCTTCCATCAGGGATCTCTTCTCCAACAACGCACCATTTATTTTTCAGCAGGATTCAGCTCCATGCCACACAGCAAAAGTATGCAAAGCATGGTTTCAAAATAAAGGCATAGATATATTACCATAGCCAGGAAACAGTCTGATCTCAATCCAATTGAAAATTTGTGGCGACGTTTGAAAATTCTTGTACGAAAAAACGTCCTTTCAATAAAAGACAACTTATTGAAGCTATAATTGATTCTTGGCACCATGTGATTACGAAAGATGAACTCCAAACACTCGTTCACTCGATGAAAAGACGCTGTGAAGCTGTCTTAAAAAATAAGGGTTATCCTACTAAGTATTGATTGTGTAAGTATCACTTTAAAAAAAATGCAAATCTAAGATAGATCTTACTATTAGTTGCATAACTTTTTTTTGTAATAGAGATATTGTAATACTGTTTTTATTATTAAATTTTACATTAAATTACCTTCAATTTGATATATAAACGTTTGTATTTAAGTGAAAATTAATATATTCTACAAACACACAAAGTTGAAAAACATGAAATTTTCAAAAAAAATGTCCACACTTTTGGCCACCACTGTATGTACATGTTTATTGGTTTCTGGGAAAGACAATTTGAAATGGTTTTAAACAACAACAGTTTAAACATTCCATAAGTTCGACATTTCCCGTCTCCTTAAATTGTTGGTACCAAAGTTTTATTGAATCCTTACTTGCAGGACGACGATTTGAGTATTCTAAACGGCAACGTCTCTGAACAGTTACAAAATATTGGCTTTCATGTAACCACATAACACACATTGCTTTTTCCTGTACGGTAGCCATTCGCAGACTGACTCAAACAGTATATTTTCCCCGCGCAATGTTGTCACCCAGTCTACCGACCGACTTGTGTGAAACTTATTTAATGTTTAAGGTAAAGCAGGTTTAAATTGTCTTTCAAATAAATTAATAAACATGCACGAACCTCATTTTGTTCTTTTTTTTTTCAAACATGAAATTCATTCAATAATTTTGAGCAACCCTGTATATCAGAAGTTATACTCATACACAAAATAAATTTTTAATTTGATTTAAATTGGGGCAGACCAAATATAGTTTTATGCCCCATAATGGAGATGAAAATATTCTTAAATAAATTTTGATATTGATATTGACGATTGATATTGACTTTATTTTTTTATTGAGGTCAGCTAATTAAAATCAATTTTGACTCAGCTATATGTATTTTAATTTATTTGAAAGAAAACTTTTCGTAATTAATAATTACTTCTGTTTGAATAATTGAATATGTCTACACTAAGATTTTAATGTACACTTACCTGCAACACTTTTACAATTAAAAACGTATTGAAATTAATACTAACAGATCGTTATATATGTTACTTTATAAAAAAAGTTAACAAAAATAATCCGTTATTTTCTTTTGATAAGAAGAAATAAGTACACTTAAGAAATAAATTATATCAGGAAGAACTATCTAACATGAAATTTATATTCTTAAAGTTGTAGCTGTGTTTATATTTGTTAAAATAAAACTCATAACAATGAAATTAAGTGATGATTTGTACTTATTAACTTTCGATTCTTTTTCAAAATTAACAAATACAATAATCGATATACATTACACAAATTTGTGTTTTAAATAATTGAAACTTCTAGTAATACAGCATTCTATAATCTAATCATAGAATCAATTAAATTTCCTTATATTAGTGAAAAAAAACCATGCATAAAAATTTATCGTAACGTCAGCAGTAACTGGAAGTCTAAATGTATAATTAAAAGATTACAATACCGGAGAGTGAAGCTATGTCCATGTACCCCTGGCACTTGTGTTTGACAGATGTCAATTGTGTAGTACATACTTGTTTTCAATGATTCATTCTTTTCACTTTTCAATGTGCATTATTTTATCAAAGTTACATTTATATACGTGGGAATAATAATGTAAAAATACAGGGTGGTCCAAAAATATTGAGCGCATTTGGTGTTTGAAAAATAGGAACAAAATGAGGTACAGTGGTGGCCAAAAGTTTGGACATTTTTTGAAAGTTTCATGTTTTTCAACTTTGTGTGCTTGTAGAATATATTAATTTTCACTTAAATACAAACGCTTATATATCAAATTGAAGGTAATTTAAAAACAGTATTACAATATCTGTATTACAAAAAAAAGTTATGCTCATTTTAGTAGAACAAACAAACACAAATCGTTTTGAATAAGGACGTGTTTTGTAATAAAAGCTTACTAGCCAATCACAAACAGTGTTCTGAGGACCAATCAAATGTCTGTAACTATAATTCAGGTTATTTGGATGGTAAAAGAGTTATTGTTGTGGAAATATTTTGCGGAATGATGTATACTAGTACAATTAAATAGAGTATTGCTGTTTTTGAATATTTAAAGTCCCTTTTTGTAATTAAACTAATTTCAAACAATGTCATCAACAAGAAGAACTAATTGGACATCTACAAAAAGAAGCAGAATTGTCATATTGAGAGAAAATTTCAAGACAAGTTGGTGGTTCAGTGACTTGTTCTGGTGTACGAAAGTTCTGTTTACGTTAAGAAAAAACGAAATCAGTGGAAAATAAGGCTAAATCAGGCTGAAAAAAATGCACAAGTGCTACTGCCGATAGAAAAATTAAACGGCTATGCCTTCAAGATAGAAAAATTTCATCAGATGCCATTAGATGTTAAATGAATGCAGCGGGTATTGCAGTAAGTTCAAGAACAATAAGAAGAAGGTTTACATTATTTGGACTACAAGCTAGAATTCCAAGGAAAAAAACATATTTAAATCAAAAGCAACGCGAAAAACGAGTTAAGTGGGCAAAATAACACATTAAATGGGCAAAAACTCAATGGAAGCAAGTAATCTAGAGCGATGAGAGTAAAATATCGCTCTTTGGTAGTGATGGTAGAAAATACTTGAGACGTACAGTAGGAGAAGCACTGCATCCTGATTGCATTGAAGCAACTACAAAAAACCCAACAAATGTCATGATTTTGGCATGTATGTCTGCAGATGGTGTGGGCCGAATTTTAGTGATTGATGGCATCCTGAAGGCCAAAAAATACATGGAAACTGTCCTGGAACCAAAATTGTTACCTTCCATCAGGGATCTCTTCTCCAACAACGCACCATTTATTTTTCAGCAGGATTCAGCTCCATGCCACACAGCAAAAGTATGCAAAGCATGGTTTCAAAATAAAGGCATAGATATATTACCATAGCCAGGAAACAGTCTGATCTCAATCCAATTGAAAATTTGTGGCGACGTTTGAAAATTCTTGTACGAAAAAACGTCCTTTCAATAAAAGACAACTTATTGAAGCTATAATTGATTCTTGGCACCATGTGATTACGAAAGATGAACTCCAAACACTCGTTCACTCGATGAAAAGACGCTGTGAAGCTGTCTTAAAAAATAAGGGTTATCCTACTAAGTATTGATTGTGTAAGTATCACTTTAAAAAAAATGCAAATCTAAGATAGATCTTACTATTAGTTGCATAACTTTTTTTTGTAATAGAGATATTGTAATACTGTTTTTATTATTAAATTTTACATTAAATTACCTTCAATTTGATATATAAACGTTTGTATTTAAGTGAAAATTAATATATTCTACAAACACACAAAGTTGAAAAACATGAAATTTTCAAAAAAAATGTCCACACTTTTGGCCACCACTGTATGTACATGTTTATTGGTTTCTGGGAAAGACAATTTGAAATGGTTTTAAACAACAACAGTTTAAACATTCCATAAGTTCGACATTTCCCGTCTCCTTAAATTGTTGGTACCAAAGTTTTATTGAATCCTTACTTGCAGGACGACGATTTGAGTATTCTAAACGGCAACGTCTCTGAACAGTTACAAAATATTGGCTTTCATGTAACCACATAACACACATTGCTTTTTCCTGTACGGTAGCCATTCGCAGACTGACTCAAACAGTATATTTTCCCCGCGCAATGTTGTCACCCAGTCTACCGACCGACTTGTGTGAAACTTATTTAATGTTTAAGGTAAAGCAGGTTTAAATTGTCTTTCAAATAAATTAATAAACATGCACGAACCTCATTTTGTTCTTTTTTTTTTCAAACATGAAATTCATTCAATAATTTTGAGCAACCCTGTATATCAGAAGTTATACTCATACACAAAATAAATTTTTAATTTGATTTAAATTGGGGCAGACCAAATATAGTTTTATGCCCCATAATGGAGATGAAAATATTCTTAAATAAAGTAGCGTTGCATATTTGTTTTTTATTCTGCTGCTCGGTTAAATTAATATATTTTTTAAGAAATGGTGACATACACACACATATCAATTTTTCATCATCTTTACCAAAAGCTAGACAATAGTGTATTTGAAACAATCCCAATATTAAAATTATATAGCAATCCTTACGTGTAATAAACTTAAAACTACAATATTATAAACCCACTTTTACGAAAATTGTAGTATTTGAAAAAAGAAATATTGTCCAAGTCTGCAATTTACAAGGAGACAAATCTGATAATCATCCTAAAAATAGCAGATGAAATATTCAGAAAAACCATAAACTCAATAAACATTTTAATTTGATTTTCAGGTTTCCTCAAAATGAATGATGCAAATGTTAATGTTTCGTGAAATTCTTACAAATTGAAACTTTGAATATTTACTATATCGGAAATCTATAATTTCCGACTATTTTCGTAAAAGTGGGTTTATAATATTGTAGTTTTAGGTTTATTACACGTAAGGATTGCTATATAATTTTAATATTGGGATTGGTTTTATATATGTATGTAATAAAACTGTATTATCCATAAAATGTTCCATATTTTAAACAGTGTCTTCTAATTTGCATCTCAATTTGAGCAGTTGAAAGGCTGAAAAAACTATACACTTGCTAACAACCTTTGCGGCTGTTCATGAATTATGATAAAGCTATACAATTTTATGTTCCATATTCTGATTGAAAATAAATAGTTACTACACACGTTTCACAGATCGATTCTTGTAAACATAACTTTACACAGCGAATGGGGGTATTCTGCTGTATACTAATACTAACACAGAATTAATAACAGAGTGCTTATCTGGTATATTTTAAATTTTCTTGTAACTGTAATCTAAACTGCTCTTACCACAATTGACCTAACTCACCTAAAATACTTAAATAGAGACATATTATGTTCAGTAGACTTGTACATATAAGTACAACTGAAGGTCTACGTGCAATCTAATTTGCAATAACCGTAGTATGAAATTTGTATAATTTCAAATGATTGTCCATTTACATTTAGTACCAACCGTTGCACTCGTTCGTCCGGATTAGCCAAAAAAAAAAAAAAAAATCAGGTTAACCCAGACCAAGTCGGACGAATTAAAATTCAGCCCGAAAACAATCCGCGACCAAAACTAATTTGGGTCAACCCGACCCGATTTGGTTCTGGTCCCAATAAATTCCTGCTGCCGTGCTGCCGATCCGACGCGAGCCTCTAGCACAAAGAACTGGACTCGTAATGTCCGATCGACTGAACAGTGAAACCATTCACTCATAAAGTCGGGCACGTATCCCTAACTGAGAAAAAACATAATAAAATAGACATCTATAAAAAATATCCCGGTTCTTCAGAAAATGTATTCAAATTATACAATTTTAATCATTATATTCAAATAAGTCCGTCCCTGTTTTAATAATACTTTTGACAAA
The DNA here is from genome assembly GCA_963931845.1 of Maratus michaelseni. Classification (NCBI taxonomy): domain Eukaryota; kingdom Metazoa; phylum Arthropoda; class Arachnida; order Araneae; family Salticidae; genus Maratus; species Maratus michaelseni. The sequence goes on from OZ007588.1 coordinate 156,474,290, forward strand.
ACATGTTTTACAAACATTTTAAGAACTGAATTACAAAAAGCACATAAAGGAAAAAAAATAATAAATATTATTTCTTTCTATTTTATATATATGAAAACAAATATATAGCTTCATTATTTTACTTATTATCGTTTAATTTCATTAAAGATGAGCCTTTCTTCTGAAATAAATTATAATTATATAAGAAAATATTTCTTGCGTATATGCATTATTAGCATATAACACAGATATTAAGATATTACTCTGTTTCTTTTCTTTTTTTTTTTTTTTTTAATTCTATTTTACACCAAGTTTTATACGTCGAATGTAAGAGGAAAGATTGAGCAATGAAAAATTATCATTTAAAAAAGTTCATTCACAAAAACAAAAATAATATTAATATTAATTTTGCCAAAACTTCCAGAGAAGTTTGTTTTAAAAAATAATCGGAATTATAATCGGAATAAATAATTAAAATATATTCCACTTTTCTGCTTTACCTGTAATTTTGGTTTTTAGGCAATTATTTCGCAGAAACGAACTTGTTATTCGTTTAAAGAAAATTCTTTAACAAAACAAAAGACATATTTTTAAGAACTCGGTTTAAAATCAACTGTTTGAAAATCTATTCAAATTCAGAGAATTAATTATCTGTTGACATTGTCGTAAATTTAATTACATTAACTGAATTTTTAAATATTTGCTAACTCAGTGACACTTAATTTTGATTTGTTTACTTTGCATCGCGTAAATCCTAACTAAAAGATAAATCAAAATGAAAGAAAATAAAACTGCTTTAAAAGGTTGAGAGGGTAATTAAATGCTACCACGTTCTTTAAAAATTAGTACGCAGTTTTATTTTTTAGTTTCTAAACATATACGCATATATATATATATATATATATATATATATGCTCGTATATATAATTTCAAATTAATTATCGAAAAAAATAAATAAATTGTAACCTATGAATTTTTAACAAACATTGATATGTAGAAACTGCAAATATGCGAATGGAAATTACAGCTCATTGTTAAAACTATCCAGTCTTTTTTGCAACGATTAAAAATAAATTTATCATTAGGAGTTCCAACCTTTTAATCTGCATAATTTCTAAATTATTGTACCCAACGACACATTCCACTTGTTTATCTGGACATAAAAATTACCAAAAAATCTAAATATGATGTCTTTATTTAGGTGATGGTATTAAAATGTTTCAAGTTTGCAACAATATCTATATGCAGACAACCCACTAAGTAAAATTTAAGTATAGGCTAAGTGAAATTTATGTATAGCATTACATAGTAGACATTATTACTAATCGATTGGTATCATTCCCACTTTTAACACTAGAAGCTCGAAACGGTCAGTTTGACCGATAGTTAAAGAGTTTTATAGTCTGATCATCTCCGTTACATTTTCTAATATTTTTCTTTGCATGTATCCTATTACTTAAAAAAACTATAATTTAAATTTTCTCATTAGATTTCTTTAAATATACCTAGAAAGCCCAGAGTGGTCATTTTGACTGCTGCTATGAATCTCGTAAAAAAATAAAGGAATCATTCGTTTTTTTTCAACGCGTCCACGTATAACATGAATCAAGAATGCACCTTCAGTCAGGTCAAGATCAAAGAAGATGGATTCCTTTTGGACAGAGCTTTTTTTTAAAAAAAATAGCGCAGCAGTTAAATTTGCCGTTACGATATTTGTAAGAAATTCGATTTTGCCGTCTTTCTTGTGTTTTAAACAAAGATCTGTCGCCGAGTTAGTAGGGGGTTGTGCGTTATAATTTCTAGGACTGCGCATGTATAACTCTGTTCGATGCAATTCAATGAGATATAGAATTAAATTTTTAACTAGGAAATCATTGTAAAATATAAAAGGTTTTTAGCATAATATATTTACAGATAAAATCTCATATGTTTAGGTAAGAATAAGACAATATAAGGAATCAAGATGTGCGAAAACATCTACGCAGAGAAATATAAAAATAAGGAATAGGGCGGTATGATGATTGCCAGTTTTTGGCGAGAGAGATATAGACTAGGAATCACCTAACTGTGGCGTAAATAAATTGTTACTTTGCTATTCGAAAGCTATCACGTAATGCCGCATACTCATCACATTTCTTGTCCCAAATAGGCATGTACCATGTACATTGAAAAAAAAACTAGTCGGATGGGCCTATTTCAAAACTTTCTTCTATCTCACAAAGCTTTCGAATGCACTAAAAATGAATCAGCCATTTTATATCAAGGTCTAACTGATGCAGAAGTTTTATTGAATTCGGTGCATTAGTTCTTGAGATATGACTATCTCTAAATCATGTAAATTTTAAACAATGCAGCATAGAAGCACCACCTGTTGGGAGATTTACACCAAAACCAGATCAACAACAACTTACGCCAACGTCTAACTCAATCGCAACGCATTTGCTCTTACTATGAATAAAAAAGATCTCTGCACCAAGATAGTTCGATGAGCTTTAATGTTAACTGATTCTAACTACAAAATCGAGCACAGAAAATGTACACGTATGGTCCATTTTGACTCTTTAAGTAGAAATCCAGTATGTATGTTGATTCATGATAGTTTTAATTCCACAATCATACAATCACAGAACACTGACTAACATATACAGGCCATCAAGGAAAATTTGAAAATATGTCAAATATTTCCTCAAAAATAATATCCTTTACAAATATCCCATGGGTCTCGATCTGATAGTTCTATCTGTCTATATATGCCTGTGGGGTCGAGTCTGATGTTGCCACGAAAGGCGCAGCAAACGCCAAAATCTGACGACGACTACCTGCTACGAGGTTAGATGCGGTAAAGTGAGCGAGAGTTAAAGTAGTATATGCAAGCTAACGACGTATTGTGAGTTTTTGACGTTCTTAAAACCTGAAGTGTTGATGTGTTTGTGTGTTTTTCGAGTAATGTTTAAGATGTAAAGTAGGTAGCTTTATCATGTTATTCCGAAGACGCTGTTCACAAGTTTACTTCATGTCATAAGAGTTTTTCAACTTTATTTTGTCCCCGTATACTGTTAATAAATGTGTCTGTCTACAAGTTTCGATGTTTTACTTGAGTAATTAAGACATTCATCCCACATGTATGTGTATAAATAAAAATACTTATAAAAATAATATTATATTATTCTACAAATAAGTCGCAACAGAAACAAATGATGCACTTTAAAGCAAATGATATAGACACGATTTCTTTTAAATATTAAAGCACGTCTGTCAGTTATTGCAGGGACAATATTTCTACTATAAAATCCAATAATATAACTATAGCTTTTTGCTAACAAAAAATAGAATCTTTCTCACTAAACTAACACATGCGATAACAAGCTCAAATCAGATTTTTGTAGGACTGTACATTTACTTTCTGAATTTTATTGATTGTAGAAGAAAAATAGAATCAAACAGAACTGTATATCGAAAGAAATTACACAGTCGTTTAAAGTTTAAGTATATACCGTTTGAATAAAATTTAAAAAAGAGTTAACTTAACTTTAACACTTTTTAAATATTGAATATTTATTAATTCGCCAGTCTTCATGCTTTTAGATAAAACTTTTTAAAAAATAGTTTTTATACGTATAAGATGATTATATATATATATATATATAGGTTGATTCAAAATAATTTCTTAAAAATTCTTAAATTACTAACTGAATTACCCATAACCTTTAAAATACCTCAAATAAGTGTAGAATTCATACATTTTTTACGGGTATGGATTAAGTGTTGGGAGAGTACAGGCTCTAATTTGTGGTTTTATAATTTTCAATAAAAAATTGTTCAAACGCACCTGGAGTTGTGCGACCCACTAGCTTCGGCAGCATACATGCAACCATAGTACGGACGCCCTGGTCTGTTGAAAGCGAACATTTAGCTGTGGAGTTATTAAATTACGATATTGTTTACGCGATGAAAACACATTTTCACACTTAATTACATGCTGTCTTTCAAAACGTGAAATGATGCGAAGAATTACCCGGAACAAACAAAAGCGATCGCCTGCACAGCCAAGTTTCCTCTTTTGAAACACAAAGTGATATCTCCAAATGTTGAAAATGGTGAAGATTCACTCGACTCTAGCAAGTGTTCACGGTTTTTTTCTGTTTTCTTCTTCATAAAATTGACTTTTAGAAAAATAATATATATATATATATATATATATATATATATATTCAATTGTATTTTTGTTTATTTCATTATATCCTTTTACTTCGATTTCCATCTCGGAAACAGGAATAACATTTTAAAACTGAAGGTAAAAGAAAAAATCTCGAAAGCTTTCACGAAATCGATATGAAAAAAAAGTTGATTTTTGATATAATATTTTTGTAAACAAAAAAAATACTTTTAAAACCGGTAAAATACCGAAAAAGACGTTCTTCTTTCACATTTTTTAAAAAACTTCATAGAAAACAAAGCATTACGATTTCGAAATGCAGAAAAAAGGTTTTCCCTTCGTCTGCTTGAAATACTGAGGAAGCGATCTTCACACTGGCATGCGGAAATGTTCTTAAAAATTTCAAACTATCAAAAAGTTGGTTCATTAGAGTTTTTAATTAATATCTTATGTAATTTTCAAATACGGAAAAATATGAGCAACAGGTCAATTCTGACCGATCGTTCTCTATCCGTGACTAAATTTGTAGACATCTAAAAGTGATAGATATCAATATCCATTGCCAGCAAACAGACAGATAGACAGACATAGAGACAAGCATATTTCTTATATTAATATAAATGTTTTTTGATTGGTAATGAGTATTGTTTGAGTTAAATTAACAATAAATTTAATTTCAAGTAAGAATTTAATTTATATTTATAATAATGTAATATATATATATATATATATATATAAAATATTTGTCCCTTATAAAATAATTATGGTCGATACAGTTTGTGACTCAGTTCGTGACAGTCTTGCGTTTATGATTTACATTTAACACAAAATATAATAGTAATTTTTTATTGCTTTATATAGCAATTTCACGAAATACTCTGTTTATTTTATTTGTAGATTAGGAAGATATTTGCAGTTATGCTAAATCCGTATATCCCCGAATATAATACCGAAATTGTACGCTGTAAACTGATACTTATAAAGTATTTCAAAGTCATTTTAATTCTCAATGATAATATTCAATCCGTGTTTTTAAATGCATTTTAAAAAATCGGTACACAATAAAATCTAAATTCCATTTGCATATTGATGACTAAAAATTAAATCTTTATTATTTTTTTAAATAATTCAAACACGACATTTATTTGAATTACGTTATCTGTTTGTTTGTTTATTGAGAACATACATCTGACTTGTGTGCTTGACATCAAGTGCCCGCTTATTAGTCATCGTCAATATACAGGGACGAGATAGCCACAAGGAAATTTACAACATCAGAGAGTTACATCCGAGAGCTGTGTGCAATGGAGAGCTTGCAGGAGTCGAACCCGCCGACCTGACTCCTACGCTCTCAAGCGATTAGCGGAATGGTGTCTTAACCACTCGGCCACGGAGGCCCCATTACGTTATCTGAATTAAGTTTAATTTGAATAATGCATTTTTTTAATAAGTATATTTCTTGTTATTCAATAAATAAACCGAACTAATAAAGTGAAAATTACATTAAAATAAAGATGAAAAAATATAAATGAAGAAAAGTAAAAGGAAAGAAGAAAATTTAAAAATAAAATAAAAAAATATAAAAAAAACGTGCGACGCTTTTGCAAACTATGTTTTAATAATATAAAATATAACAGGAAGTAAAATTATATATTTCAACTTGAATAATTTCTTTATTTAATGTATGACAGAATTACCTATGAAAATATTCCTAAGATATCGATTTATAATATTTAATCGGATTCATTCGCTCTTCATTAACTTCTTCTCCTATCAACAATCTCAAAATAAAAATGCATATATTTCAAATTTCAAAACATATATGCTTTTTTAGTTTCGTGAAAGAGTAAGACATATTGACATAAATCTAACGCTTAATTAATATACATACAATTCACAACTATAGCATATTTATTGAATATTTAACATTTTCAATACCAGTAGAGAAGCTAATTTTGAGCCAATCGCACAATTAATTCAACGATTCAATTCTAATACTGTGGCTCAAAATTATTCCACTAAATCAGTGACTAAGATCAGGGAATAATATAATAACCTTATAAAGCTACATAAGCGATATTCAGATATTAATATAATTAAAGGTAGATAGTGAAGTATAGGTAGGTGAAAAATTATTATTTAGCGCTTAAAGTTTTATGAAATATATTTTCTTTTTATATTATAGAAATTTTCGTAAAATGATCTACATGATTTAAAATGAAGATTTAATTTACTACAATTATGATCAAGCCGTAAAATATATTGAAATTTTATTAAACATTTCGTTAAAAATATAACAAAAATACCGTCTTTTTCTTCTTCCGACAGCAGAGGTTTTATGCAATAATTTCTTTCTAAAATATATAAAAGAGTAGAATATTTAGAATATTTAGAATTAGAAAATACAATAAACTTTATTTTTAAAAATTAATGTCAGCCTTAAATAAAAAGCACTTTAAGAGTAGAAATGAAACGAGAATATGACATTAAATTAGACAACATAAAAGGAAATCCTAAATCATTTAAGATTTTTTTCGTAAAAGTCTCTTATATTTATATTATTAAATACCAGATATTTCATTCTATATACTTTAACTTGCGTTTTATTCATTAATTACTGCCCTCCTTTCTCTTACATTGGCGTTTCTTCAATCATACATGTGGTATGTTGCTTACATTCATGTATTTCTATTTTTTAAATCATTACAAGCATGTTTTCTCGCTGTTCATGACTCTACACGATTACCGGATGATGGATCTGTTTTATTATTTTCATCTTAAAAAAACTCTCATGGTTCTTTATTTTCGCTGGATGTTAAAAAACACAATATCTATTTTGTAATGTGTTGCATACTAATTATATGTGCAAAAGCATTTATAAAATAACCTCAACATTCATTTTATGAATAGCCTTTTTAAAAAAAAAAAAAGGAGTTTAAATTATAATCGATAGCTGTTAAAAATAAAAGTGGTTTCAATGCATCTATAAATAATTGTTAAAAAAGTTCTTGCATTTTATGAATTTTAAAAATAAATTGAACTCTTTAGACATCAGTTTTTTTTTTGTCTTGTAATGTTTTAATTCAAAAACTCATTTAACTAAAAAACGATGTTATTTTTTTTCTATATATTTTTTTCCCACAGATAATATTATTTTTTTGTTTCATAAGATACAATATATGGTAAAAATTCACCGGACAAATTCGATAATAAGTGTTTTTTCGAATATCTAGTAAAATACTTGGTGAATTTTTTGAAACTTTGGGAATATAAAGCAAATGTTATGCATATTTTTAGCGAATGTTTGATCATGAGAGAAACTAGGGGTTCAACAGCAAATTGAAAAAAAATATACTATTTCGGATAATCTTTTAAAATGAAATGCTGCAAATAATCTGTAGCTGTCGCACATGACTGTGTGAAAATTGTAAAATATTTGTATTCATTTGTTTTCATATTTATATAGTGTTTTCTTTGAAAAATTCAAGAAATTTTCGCAGGTTTTTTATTTATATAGCATGCAGGGTTTTGAAACAAATTTAAGATCACATTCAGAATTCTTGACAACGCCCAAAAGGTAAAAAGACTGTAGTTAGAATAAAAATACATTAGAAAATTCATGAAATATGAGTATTTTCCTGAGCGGCTTTGACAGCCTTGACATATTTTAGTTCTACTTTCTACCGCCAGGGGTGCTTTCCTGTATCGGGATCTATGGACCCGATCACGATTATGTTTGACTCATTCATCTTGATATCGATAGCCTTTCAGATATTAATTTCAACTTTCACCACCAGGGGGCACACTCTTATCTCGGGTTCTATAGGCCTGATTACAACGGGGTTTGTCTCATTCAACTTGATTTTGATAACCTTACAGATTTTAGTTATGTTGCTATAGAACCTGGTTGTGAAAGATGTAACAAAAGGATACAGCAGGTGCTGTAGGCTGTGGGGATACGAGCCGGTGGTGAGTTCGGTTCAAACTCATGAGTTATATACACCACTCTTTTTGAATAATATTTTTCTTTTTTTTTTTCATTTTGAAGTATTTCGGGTTGTATGGGTCGAGATACAACGTGTTTCGCTCATTCGACTTGTTCCGATATCTTTGCATATGCTGTTTCACTTTGCAAATAAAGGATTATGCGGCACGTGCGCAGCGCGCTTGGGATAAGTTGCCGTAGTCAGCGAGAACCCAAGCCGGAAGTTTGTTCGGTTCAAGATTTATTATATTTTAAGAGATTCGTTCTATTTAGTTTATCATATTTTTAAAGATTCATTCGATTCGAGGGCCCGACGTAAATTAGGAGCGACCGATTCGAGGTAGAAAAAAAGAATTTTAATTCGCGTGCTCAACCCTTTCAGAATACAGTGCCTCAGACCCGATCAGGGGGTCCATTCAGTTCGAGGTTGATCGTATTCTAGGTTATTTATTATTCCACTTTAGTATAAACCAGAAATTTATCAAATTGGTCCTGATGTAAATTAGGGACCTGCTAGCGGGCGAAATCATGTAGTTTATGATTAAATAGAAAAAGATTAAATAAGAATACCTTAATTGATAAATGTATTAATTCACTATACGTTTGTGCTAACTTTCATATTTTTGTATATTTAAGTATATATATATATATATATATATATATATATATATATATACATACTTAAAAATATAGAAATAAGCAGGATGAGGAAATTTCTATAAATTGATATTTTGTGAAGCATAGATATCACGAAATACACGTGGTTGAACTTTTGTAAACCCCAATATAAACGTCACGCGCATATATTCAGTGAATTAATTTAAACATCTGCATTATTTTAAATAAAACACTTAAAATCAGTTATTAGTATTATACTTAAAAATTTTATGTTTCAATCTTTTCATGCATTTATTATTTGGAATTTTAATCTTTTTTGAAAAAAATATATATTTAATTGTCAACATACTCATTATTTATCGGCTTTTCTAAATATTTTACATTCTTACAATCAAAATCTACTAATTCAGCCTTTCTGAAGCACAGTTTATGTTTAAATATATAAACTCAAATAACTAAAATTATATATAATTAATGTATTACTTTAAAACAGAAAAAAAAAAGATTAATTTCCAAAATAGTCAACTGCTATGAACTTTTCCATGCTATAAAGATCAGATAAACATTTTCTAAGGCCATCAATCTGAAGTTATGCAAATTTCTGCATGCGGAGAATGAAACTTTAATTTTTTGATAGCATTTTGAAAAAAAAAAACAGTCAGTGTATGTCATTATGTGTGGATAGGGCGATCCAAAGTTATTCATTGCGAATTCAGAGACCCCATCCATTCGAGGAAATACATACTGAGGAGAACAAATATGGAATTTCTGTAGTGAAGATTTACTAAGCAAAATGCATCGTATCGGGTGGTAAGTAGTTAAAGTATAGAATGAGATTATAGCATCAGACAGCAGAGGCTTCGAGCCTCCATCTGATCAATAGAGTATTAAAAATATATGCGATTGAACACATAAATGCTATGTCTAACATTAAAAAAGTGGAGAAAGAAAAAGAAAAATATGACATTTTGACATAAAAAAAAACATCTTTAGTTTATCATGATTTGAAATCAACTATGTTTTGTAAAGAAAAAAAAATAATGTATTGGATTAAGAAGAAATATTAATTCTATTTAACAATATTTTGTAAATATTGTATTACAATATTTGTATTATAATTAGAAAAACAATTTTTTAATTAAATCTATTTCTACATATTCTTAAATGCACAATCTAACGTATTTTTATAATATTATTTTCTTTTACAGACTTTTAGAGGTTAAATAAACGTTTTATTTTTGTCCTACTAAGGGATTCTTTTTTTCTGTTGAACGTAAGGAAATATAGCAGAATTTCAGTCTAAGTGTTAAAATTAGATACATATTTCTTAATTTAATGTATAATATCTTCATTTTCGCTATAAAAGTAGTTAAAATAAACAAAATTAGATATATTAAAAATAAAAAAAGACAGAAGAAAAAGAAATTATAATATATTGACAAGGAACATGAACGAAGTTTCCGAAGTTTCATTTTCAATGTCTATATTCTTATTTTGGAAAAAAAAATTTTTTTTTTTCTAAGATGCAGAATAATACCCAACTGTGATTTTTCAGCGGTCTTTTTTTGAGAAGGGATAATATAAGAGATGAAAAAAAGATTGGAAGTACGGGAAAAAATGTAAAAAAGTTTAATATGATCAGATATAAAAGTGCTGTCTCAGACCTTAGATTACCTCAATATATAACATAAATCGATATAGGATGTAGTGCAAAAAGAGAAGAAAAACTATAAGGTAAGCAGAAACCGACAGAAATTGTTAAGAATTAAGATCTCTGCACTAAGTTGATTTTTTATAATTATGTACTGAAATTTTACTGTATGTATATCGATTTTGTTTAATAGCTACCTACATCTTGGAAATCACACGCATGGAAAACCTTTTTTATGGTGGTTGATGTTTTCAAAAGGAGTATGTTATTAACAGATTATGTATTTTCTAATATAAAAGTAATTAGTGCATGATAAAGTTATTTTTTGACCTGAAAATAATGACAATGAAAAGGCGATATCGAAATGTCACACACAATAATAAATATGTATATATTCTAATAATTATTATAAATAAATAATAATGTTAAAAATATGTAATTAGCAGGTAGTATCATGTCTTAATAGATTTTGCTGTATTTCAAACAAAATGTAAAACACCTGAATTTGTATGTACATTGCTGTCTAAAAAATAAGGGTCTGTCACCGAACGGTTTCGCATTTTGCACAGTTTAGGGTGGATGATAAGGATTGGAAGATAAGGGATTTCTCCCAATTTGTCAATAAGCTCACTGTATTGCTGATATATTTCTGAGTTTTCACGATTTTTGACTGATCTTTTTGTTTGAGTTGCTCTCTAGAATTAACTAACAAATCACGAAAAAAATCTTTCGTATAGTTGTATGCACAATTAAAAATTATTTTATACAAATCCCCATCTTTCATCAAATATTCAATGTAATAATTTTTTAATTGCACAGATTTCCTGTTGCTACGGTTCTTGAAGTCAAACATGTGCTTTATATTCTTGAAGTGCAAGGAAAATTCCTCAAGAATTTGAGAAGACATTCGACAAACAATGTAAAAAGCGAAAGTGTCCGGTCACTGTCACTTAATTTTTGGACAGAAGTGTATAATTTCTAGACAATTTTGAAGCAAAGATCTAATTATTTGTAGTAAAAACACGATACAATACGTTATTTTTTTCATTTTCCTTTCGGATAATACATTTACTTTCAACTTGAAAATATTGAATTAATACTGAAAAATGTACTTTTGTTAAATCATAAAATAAATGTTTATCTAGACATTCTAATTTGAAGTATTTTCTATAGTAGGACTATAAAAGATAATTTTTATTTAATTTTAATTGTTTTTTTTTATTAAATTTTAATTAAATTTGCTTACTATCCAATATAATTTTTGCTAAATTACAATAAATACTGTTGAAAAAAAAAGGATTGATGTAATATGAATAAACTAGCAATACAGGAATTTGAGTAAAACAAATTATATGATAATAAATATGACACATATTTTACTTCAAAATACATAAATATAACATAAAGGAGAAACATATATGAAAGAGCTACGCTATCAACTTGAAAAGTAAAATACTATATGATAAAACAAAGCCATACCATAAATTAGAATATGCGGATATTTTATCATTTTGCCTGCATAATATATTAAAATGACTTTTCAGATGATACTTCATTTTTTCCCGTATTTCACGCCGTAGCTTAAAATTGCGTGTACAAAAAATCATTTCTTATTCTGCAGGTCCTCTGAATGTTTTCATGCTAAATACATATTTAAATGATTTTTAAAATGATACATAGTCAGTTCAACGACCACACCTTTCGAAATCTGATAAAACTGCACTATGTGGTGATTTATTATTTTACGATGTAGAACTTCAATAAAAATGATACGGAAAATATTTTTTATGCATTTTTTAATAATACCAGGGAAATTACATTAAAAGTTATGTTTTTACAAACTCTTTATGTGTATTACAGACATCTAGCTAAATATCCAACCGTCAAAGAAGAGGATTTGAAGGAAATCGGATTTTGTACAGATAAAATTATTCATTAAATTAATGGATAAATGCATACAAAATAGACTTTGGTACAGTCTGTCTGAAAAATTTAGACACAACCAGAAAACATCATAACAAAAATGTCTTATTTACTTATTAGATCCTGTAAAGCTATTAAAAAGTAATGTCAAAATGAATAAATGGGTGCGTTGTCAAACCTTTCATAAAATGTCATGAAAATATGTAACTATAGAGTGTCTCAAAATTTTAGGCACAATAAAAAAAAAAAAAAACGAATTATTTATTAGTTTTACATGGTGCTATTATGATAGTAATCTCCTGGTTTGGGTTACGTTAAAATAAATTGGGTAATTCGGATTTTATGGAATAAATTACTTTTTTAAATATTATTGGTGACAGAGAATACAATGTATTGTTTAAAGGTCTCTTTAGTTCTTTAGTAAAATCATATTGTTTTCCATTTTTTTATACTTCACGGGATAAAATAAGCAAAAATTTCTAAATTGAGTTATGTCTGGGAATAAGCCTTGCCTATCTCAAACGTTAACATTTTTCGGGGAAATCCACTGTTTTGTACCATGTGAGTTGCGGATTGAAGCATTGTCGTACTGAAATCTCCTCTGAGGACCCCGTAAGATGTTACCAAATGAAAGTAGATGTTGCTCTAGTTTTTCTTCATACTTTGTTGAATGTTGTTTTTCATGTAGGAAGATCAGGGGTATGACGATTAAAGCCAATTGACCTTGAAATCTTCAGAAATTTATCACCTTGTTATCTAATAAAAAAAGTACGCTACTGTTTCCTGGGGTCATACCAGTAGCAATTCCAGGCATTAATATCACACAACTCTCTTTTTGTTTCGTCGTTAAATAATACGGCGATTCGTTTGTCACTGTACGACAAGTATTTTGAGTGCAATTCATTATGGTGTCTTTATGGTGTCAGTTTAAGCGCGGTATTTGTAAAACATTTTTAGGAATTCTATTGTGCGTGTATGCATTATGTCCTTGACATTGACACCGAGAATATTTTTAATTTATTTTATGAACATATCTATAATATTTTAATTCGAAATAACTTTTATAATTTTTGATCCAACTAAGTACATATTACGCGTAGCCATCTGCATCATGGTTTTCGAAAATAGTTTGTATTTCTAGCAACAATTTGGTATATCCCTCGATTTTAACGTTTTAAAATTCTAGAAATTTCAATAAAAGTCTTACATATTGTTTTCAACTTGAAAGTCTTTAAAATTTTCTCTGATTCGTAAATTGAGTGTCCTGTGGCCTCTTAAATAAACAACGGAAATTTAATTTCCGCTGCTACGCCGCTCCGTCAAAACACTTGTATAGATGAAAGCACTACAATGTTTGTGAACAATTGCATAATGTGACAAAACTTTTGAGACAGTGGTTTTGAAATAAATGATAGTGACGTAAACATTTTAATATTTTTATGTGTTTAATTTCAATAACGTTTTGAGTATTTATCGTGAAATTAAACTTTCTCCTCCACTCTTACTACGATATTTTAGTGTGTTCTTAAACTTACAGTACATTTTCACAAAACGTTACATTAATATTGAAGTGTGAGTATTAATTTCTTATTCAGAACTCCAACTTTTACAAGGAAAGTACATAGTAGAGAATATACTGCTTAAATTCCAAGTCAGCTTTGTAATTCACAAATATTTAAAAACTTATTATGTTTATAGCATTCTGATAACTTATAAATTTATCGACACCATTGAATTTAACATAATTTTAATAATATAGATAACCGTATCTACTCTTGTACACCCCAATTTTGATAAAAATCGATAAATAAATAAATAAATATAAATAAATAAAAGCGAAAGAAATGAAAACTTGTGTAGAATGCGTACCATGCTGTTATAACAGCAGGAAATTGAATTGTGAAAAAAAAAACCAGTCTCAGTTCTTTTATTTTCTCAAAAATAAATTGCTATATTCAATCGTGTATACTTCGCCATCTAATTAAAAAACCTTATAATGACCTTATAATGTATACTTTTCCCTCATTAGAAACTTTCTAAAAGTATTTATGCGCGCCGAAATTCGATACAGCGTATATGCTCATATTAAACTACAGCACGTACGAGTAAAATTCTTACTCATATTATACTTTTGAATTCTATATTCGCATACTTTTAACATTAAATTCACATGTTGTACTCAATGCCTTAGTGAATCATGTGTGATACAGATATACATTTCGGAAAATTTCCGTGTACAATCAATTTTCAAGAACACAAGCACGCATTATACACGATATAATATGTTAATATAAATTAAATTTATACTTTTATAAATTCCAATTTATAATTCATTATTAAATAGTCCTTTCAAAGATATCAGTGTAATTTTTCTATTAAAAAATAGCGTTGTTATTAGCATTTGCACAGGTATCTACCATCGACATAGCCCTATAAATATTACAAATTTGATGATGAAAGTAATTAAAAAACATGTCTGAAAAGTAGGAAAACAAGGCTACATTGATGCTTTAAAACTGCAATACACTGAATTTTTTAAAATAACACGATAAATAGAGGATTGATTAAAATTGTTCTTTATTTCGAAACTGAATAAATTTTAATAAATCTAGAATTATAACTTATCTACAAACCCACAAAATATAAACCGTCTATTTATCAACTAAACAAATTTAAGATTTTTCCCTTTCAACTAATAACAATACGTTTAGGTATGAAAAACAATAAATCACGGTGTACAAAGTCTTAATAATGTTACTTCACGAATAGAATGCGTAGATTACTTATTTGAAAAACATATTAATGTTTATTTTGGCATCTTTGTTATTTATGATTTCATTTTCATTATGATTTTAGATAAGTCTCATTATGATTTTAAATAAGGTATTATGTAATTGAATTGTTTTGATTCAAACGCTAATTAAAGAGATATGATATAAAGAATGAAGTTGGGAAAAAAATCAAAATATAAATACTTTTCCATTACTTGAAGATATAAATGACTTAGTAGTTTATATATATATATATATATGTATACACTTATATATACACTTATATATACCTAGATATTTGTATATAATATTTTATATGTGCATGTAACACAAAAATTCTTTACATTAAAAATCTAATTTGAATCGCATTAATTTTTTTCAAAATATAGAATATGGATTGTTTTACTTACAAGTGTTAAAAATTAAACATGCATTTATCGACAAAAAATTATTGATTGAAAAATCTGTACCTTGTTTTCAGTCCAACTAGTAAAACTTTAACTCACAGCAGTGGTGGCCAACCTTTTCCCCTGAAAATCCTTCGACGCCAGTTTTTTTTTTTAATGAAAATTTTAAGCTGATTTTATCAAATAATCTCGCTCTTTATTTAAGGCAAATAATTCTTTTAAAATGTAGTGTCTGTGGCACGCGTTGGCCACCGATGATTCGCAGTATAAAAATTAAAAGAAAAGATTTCCAAATAGCTTGCGTGTTTTAAAATTCCAAGGAAAATTAAATCATTGCACATTTTTTCTGCTTTAGTCTTTACAATTTTGTACTTTATGTGTATATTTTGAAAGAAATCACTAGAATAACATTTTATTACTAACATGAAATTGAAGTGAGTGAAATCGTATTTTACGGTGTATTAATAAAGCAAAATGAATAACATGAATCAACACTAAAAATTAAATACATTAACAGAACCTGAATTAAAAAATTGCTTTACATTTATTTTCACACAAAAAAAATATTTCTTTGGTATCTTATGCTTTTTTCCCGATCTTGTATTAATCATGTCTATAATTAGCATAGCTGCGTATTTTTACACTTTTTCATCACCACTAAAAGTTTTCGGAATATGTTGCCTTATTAATTTGCAGATTTCGGTGATTAAATAAGACATATTTAATGTTACATTTTTGTAGTAAGAAAGATATTGTAAAAGGTGACTGTTCTACAGCTATTTCCAGACAATAATCTTCATGATAGTTTAAAGAAATGTTAAAGAAATTCACCAAAATAAATATTGTTTGGAAATTGCGGTAGCTAATATATAGAAAATATAGGACACGGCGACTCCTGCATACACTGTAAAAAAAAAAAAATTCCGTCAATTCACGGAAAAAGGACTGGCAGCAGAGAATGTTTCCGTTTTTTGAGAAAAGTTCCGTCTTTGTAGTCTGTAAATTCCGTAAATGGTGTGATACAGACGCGAAGGAGTTGAAGCGCATGCGTGGCGATCAAAAATACTACAGTCCCATTGGATGATATATTTTTACAGTAATAATTCCGTATTTGAAACTCTGTAATCTTAAAATGACAACAGATATACGGGATAGATTTCTGATCAAAATTCACGGACGACATCCTGTCAATAAACGAAAATTTTTAACAGTGTCTAACGTATACGCAGCTATTTATCATAGAGCAGCTGGAAATAACTTCCTACACATTCCCATATTTGAATTTATTATCTAACTATAAGAAATGTTTAAATAGTTTCTGTTAATTATTATATATCATTTGAATTTAAAAATAAATTGCTTTACATAGGTTCTTTTTTCAAATTTTAATATACATATTTTTATTTTTATAAAGTTACAATAAAATTAGTTATTAGATTTAAAAAGTGCCACGTCTCAGTACTTCTTCAGATAATTCTTTAGATATTTATTTACGCACATTTATTTATATACACAATACCTTTTTGTATAACAAACAACTGGCAAAGCTCCAAATCAATTTATATGAGGAGCGTGTAAAATATACATGTTCTTTGAGCCATAGATCGTAATAAAATTAACTTCTTTAACGTTACAATGTTTCGAATATACTTCTACTAATTTTGGAAATTCGTTGCTTTAAAAGAATGAGTGATAAATGCTTACAAAAGAAATGTTTACTTTTAGCTGATGTCATCTGAGCAGAGCAATTTCAAAACTCTATATAATTACACTTATGCTTTCTTATGTACATTTCACCTATTAGCAACCCATCATACGTAATGTAGGGTAAATCTTGTAATCATTTTGAAAATAAAAAAAAACAATTGACGGATTTACACGTTTCAGACACTGGAGATTCAGAAAAAACATAATTTTAGAAAACAAAAATATTACCGTCCGTCTGTCTGCAACAAATCAATGGATCGCTTTATGTCTTCCTATTCTTTACTCAAACAAACTTAATGGTCTATTGGGACTGCACCAAATAAATTTCCATTGAGAAGAAGGACACACTTAAAGCTCTGCTTTGAACTATCGATGAACAGTCATTTAGTTGAATTATAGGATGAAATACCAAACTCCTCCAATGAATCATGTACGTTATGGCAATACAGAAATTAACCATCACTTCAAAAGTATTTAAGAAATGCACTTTGTCTTAATAGAAAGCAGGATACCTTAGTTCTTCTTTAAAGCAATATTTCTAGTGCAGTGTTGATGCTAAGAATTCTGAAGTTTTTTTTGGATAGTTTTAAATCTTGTGCCGAATTATTCAACTCATGTCGATCAAATCCCTTACAAACGGAGTCATCTTCAATTTCAAAGTCTTAATGGTTGGGGTAACTTCGATTTTCACCATACTCGTGTTTCGGTATTTCGAAACAATTTATTTCTTTGAAAATCCGCACTGGATTCCAGGTGAATGAGGCACTAGGCATGTAACTGATGGTAAACTAGGATACTCTATTTTACATTTTTTTTGTTATATCCAGAATTTTTTACTAAAAAAAGCAACAGTCACTTGAATGATCTCTGGGATCTCTAGCCTAGACAAGTAGAAAGCTATCACTGGTCTCCTATGACGTCATTCACCCCTCCCCAATCGGAGAATGTTTACTTCAGCCAAAAGGAGGGCACATGAGGTTCCTATCAGTCCCGTTCGATTCAGCGGAAAGTGGTCATATTAATATAAGCTATAGAGAAAAAAACAATACGTAATAGACTATGGGCGTCACTAACTATAGTTTTGATATCAGCTCGCCAATTTATCTTTAAAACAGCTGAAAAATGGAACTCAACAGAAATTGTGTTAAAAATTGTTCCCCAGTGTTATGATGTGAATTACACGATTGAAGTAAAATACATATTTATTTGAGGAAGAGACGAAAAATAATGTGAGAGTAAGATATTCCAATAAGCGATATAATGAGTCGCAATCTATACGGTGACAAATGTGTTTGAAAAAGCTTAACCGTGCTTATATTTTGATACTATTGTTAGAAGTACTATTATTAAATGTTAATGGTAGAAAAAACGTATGTTGCTTAACCCGTCAGCACACGCGCTGGGATAAAATCTACCGCAGCTCACAACTATTTCTTAAAAATGTGCGAAAATCGTTCGTGATCATTCTGAGCTTTATCGTACCTTGCAAGCTGAAAGATATCAAGATGTGGCCAAAAAGAATTTGCCTCCGATTGTGAAAATTTCCCTTCTTTTGTTATAAATATATCACGTGGGAGTAAATTCACCCCACGCGTGTTATAACGTAACCCATAATGATAGGAAAATGTAAATGCAAATGTTTATGTAAAAAATATAGTGTGCAAATAATAATATAATTTTTCTTTTAAACGTTAACAACTCTTGCACATACAGTTTTCTATATATCAGTTTTATATTTTTTTGTATTTTTATGGCTGAATTTGGATTGTTAAAGCTTTGTATGTAATGATATGCAGAAAAAAAACTTAGTGCTAGATTTTATGTTTTTTTTTTTTTTTGCTTTAAATATAAAATAACCTCTTATTTAAGGTTAGATTATGTTCTTTATTGATTTACAGTTTATTTCAAAATATAAATTTTTGTTTATTATCAAACCGGGAGGAAATTGACACAAGAAAACACATTTGGGTAAAATTTATCCCGCGCGTGTAGTAACGTAATGGAAAGGGGCGCGTGTGCTGACGGGTTAAGAAATTAACGAGTTATTAAAATAAATATTTTTTCGGTATATAACTTTCGAAAATGCATTTTAATAGCAAATGCGTGTTTAGTATAATTAAATTTAAGCAATTACATTATTTACGAGACTAAAAATAATGCGTGCTGTGGAAAAGTATTTGTACGCTTGTCTATCAGATTGAAAGGATTCATATGGAAAGCTTATTTCATCTAGTGTTTTCCTCTTAGAAGAAAAAAATACTCCGTATTTTGATGGCGATAAGTCAAAAAACATTTTAATATTTATTGTTAATTTTTAAAATCTTATATTTGATTTTCAATATTTGCCAAAAACCTTAATGAGGTGCATCTTATGTAACAAAAGAATTTTGTTCTGTAATTACTTTCTTCGTAGGAGCTTACTTAAATACACATAAAGCTTTTGTATTTGCCTTTTATGCCCAAAATTATTATTCCAGAAATCGCCCCACTTCAATTATTACCTCCGTACTACACTTAAATATACATAGAAAATTTCCATATTATAAATAAGAAATTTATATGTTTTCTCATCAAAACTAATTTAATAAATTGGAACTTATCGCTCTTTCAGTAAAGTATTTACAGAAATAATTAAATTATTCACGAAAACACACTATTATGGATTAACTAGCAAATTTAATAAAAAAAAAAAAAAGAAAAAAAATGTATTGTTATCCAATGTGTAAATGAAAAGGTTTTTGTAGTTGCAAACTTTTCATGTAACATTTTTAATAAGATAAAAGATACACCAATATAAATAGTTGAGAAAGGAACCTCTAGCCACTTCCAAAAAGTTTAAGATAGAAGACAGAGTGAAACAGTCGCAATTTATTTGAACTGTTTCCCTCTACCTTCTAAATGTGATTGAACAAACTATTTTGTATTAAAAGTAAAATTAACTTTTATTAATTGACGATTTAAATACATTTTATTTTAAATTTTCTTTAATGTTACCTAATGGCAAACTCGGAGCATAAAGGGTTAACCCGATGATTTTCTCCTTCAAGTTAATGTGCATAAATGTCGTATTATGATATTCAGATAAACATTTTTATAAGAATATACATTTTATAGATTATTGACAAACAATTATGAAAAATAAATTGCAGAATTTAATTGTACTATCATTTAAAAAAATACCTTAAATTCCTATTAAGGTATCCTATAGAATCAGTGTATTATGAGAAATTTTCATTTTATATAAGTATTTTCAAGATTATCTCTTAATCCTTCCATGATGTAACAGAAATGTGTTCAATTGAACAACCCGTTTTCAATAACATTTTATTTCTAAAGAATTACATTAACGTTATTACAGATTTTAAACTGTGTTTATAAAAGTTAATCATTTTTGCATACTGAACAATTTTCAAATCACAATATTAAATATTACATTTTAAAGATTCATTCGGGATAACTAATATTACCAAAAAAATGTTAATTTACAATCCGATAATTTTCAAGATAAAAAAAAAATGCAACAAGCTGCATGCATAAAACGTTGTACATTGTTATTCAGCAAACACGTAATTATCAAAAGAGTAGTTTTTTTTTTAATGTTTACAACGTTCGATGATATTTAACGCTTGTCTTTGATTATATTACTAACATCAGCTACAAGAAAACGTATGAATTACGTGGCATAACAAATCATATTAAAATAATTTTCTTAAATGGAATTATTTCTGTTGTGACATTAAACCAAGTTCAATAAAATACATTATTATTCTTTTTCGGAAATTGTCAACTTTTACAATTAAATATAAATATATGTTTGAATATAACAACTTTAAAAAGAAAGATAAATCTCGTAATTATCACAAATAATCATACGAAACGAGACGAAATTAAAATAAATGAACTGGTAATGTAAAATTTCAAAACGACCGAGATCATTTTATTTAGCTAAATATTGAAGCATATACAAATAACTGAAACACAAATTAATTTCCGAAATATTCACAACTGTATTATCTTAACTGAATATTTAACATCATCAATACGGGTAGAGGAGTTAGTTTTAAGCCAATCGTGAAACTAATTCAGGGATAATACTCTGGCTTAAAAGTATTCCGGTAAATCGGCGCCTAAAGCAAAGGATGAAATAGTGTATGAAATAGGGGGGTATTTTATGAAGGCGCATAAATATCGTATTGGTACCAATATAAAGGAAAGCACAAAACTAGTATGTAAAGGAGGAAAGTTATTATTTATTATTTTAATTTTAAATGAAATAGATAACACTTATATTTTAAGAAACAAAATAAATTAATATAACTGTGTAAATGGATAAATTTATCTAGTTTAAACTATTTTATATCTTTTGATATTAACTTTTCATATTTTTTACGATGTTAACTATTTTAACAGACATTTCCCTTAACAAATTAATGTATTGTTTACGGTTATTGTACATACTTTTACTCTGATTAGTTTTAATAAGTCTTTCAATATTGCATATATATATGTACGTATATATATATATATATATATATATTAGAGATGAGATGGGCTCAGCCTGAACCAGGGCTCGAAACGGGATCGGGCTCGATTTTTATACCAGCCTTCGGGCCCGGGCGGGCTCGGGCTCATTCTTTCTGAAACTGGCAATTTTATCTATTCTCATATAAAAAAAATATAAATAACTTTTTCCCCTAAAAAAATTACATATTCTATTTCACGTAATTTTAATGTAATTTTGATCAGAATGAATAGAACAGGAATCAGGAATCTTGGGGA
The DNA here is from genome assembly GCA_963931845.1 of Maratus michaelseni. NCBI lineage: Eukaryota > Metazoa > Arthropoda > Arachnida > Araneae > Salticidae > Maratus > Maratus michaelseni. The sequence continues at coordinate 156,496,266 of OZ007588.1, forward strand.
AACAGGAATCTCATTTTTCTGTTCTAGTATTAAAATGTTACTTTAAAAGAAAATTTACGATATTTGCAACGCAACTGACGATTGAGTGATATGGCGCCAATGCGAAGAGGCTCCAATAATGTTTTTTGCTAGATTTTCGTTTGTGATATATGGATATTTTTTTTATTAGACCGTTTATTTTATTTTATTTTTTTAGAGATCTAATGCGAGATGAATATTTTTTCTTTTCATTCTTATTCTCATTCTCATTCTTATTCTCGTCTTCATCAGCATTAGCTTAGGTTTGCAAATTTTTAGTCTTTTATTGTGTGCAAGTCATACTCGCTCTTCATATGAAGACAACGTTAGTCATTATATTTTTAATTGTGAATTCTGCAGCTGCTAAATTATAAAATAATTTTTATATCGCTAATAAATAATATAAAATAATTTTTATATCGCTCTTCATATGAAGACAACGTTAGTCATTATATTTTTAATTGTGAATTCTGCTGCTGCTAAAGCTCTGCTCTGCACATTTACGAAGTCACTTTCATTCGTAAGTAGTTATAATTGTCATATATGTTTTTTTATATTATTATTGTTTTCATATATTGTTTATTGTTTCCGATAGAAAGCAATCGAAGAGTGTTTCAACTTTTGCTATAAAAGCACAGGACCTTTCAGATACCAGTGTCAATTTTTTAATTTAAGCTAATTTTCAGGAAAATGAAATATTGTTTTAATTAAGGAATCAATTATAATTTACGATATAAACCTTTTATAGGAAATATGAAACGTTGTTCGATTCTTCTGCATAGAAATAGTAATTTCTGCAAATTTCATTCATTTTTTCATAAAACGCATTTCGTTAATGTGTCCATCAGATTTCATTGTTGGGAGAGAAAAATATTTACATTCTTTTAAGGAAGTATATTTTTATTAGATACCAAACTTCTCTTTTGTTAAGATAGAATGTAAATCTCCATAAAATTAATTATGTGCACCGGATGAGCAGTTTTTTTTAAAATGAGATATTACTTTTAAAACAATATTTAAATATTATGCAATTTTTTTCGGTATCGGGCTAGGGCGGGTTGAATTTAAAAATCATCGAGCTCGGGCGGGCCCGGCTTCCGAAAAGGGGGCTCGAACTCATCTCTAATATACACATAATATACAGTGTGATTCATAAATATCGAAACAATAGGCTATCTCTTTAAATATTGCTGCTAGACACATACTTCCAATTGCAAAGTTTCATAAAAAAAGGTGCAAAATTTGACGAGATAAGTTGCAACTCCATCGGGGGTCTATTTGAGAAAATACAAAAATAAAATTTTTATACGGCCTCCGTAGGATAAAATTTCCAGTTAGGAAAATTTTCCTTATCCATTCCTGAATTAAACAAAAAAAAATTCATCTTGATATCTGCAAAACTCAGGGAGATATGTTCGTTTTAGTAATTCGTGAGGTTTCAAGGGATCAGATACAAATTGAAATGCGTGAAATTCAAGAAACAATGTTACTGTAAGGTGTCCGGGAAACATTTTATTTATTAATTTATTTTTTTATAGAGTTAGAATTTTGAATTTTTTGTGATGATTAGCCATATAATTTGTAAACAGAATCACATCATAAGACTTCTTACAATATATATATATATATTATATCACGATGATTCACCGTCATATGTTGTAGTTGCAGTAACGTGGATTATAGAAAGAATTCACATGGTTGCACAATGAAATTAAGACGTTGGTTGTTATGGATGATATAAATATCAGAAGCAATCGTAACAATTTAGTTGCAGTTTCGTGGATTATAGAAGGAGCATAATAAATGGTTGCACAACGAATTAAGACGTTGGTTGTTATGGATGATATAAATATTTAGAAGCAGTCGTACATTTTAGTTGCAGTTTCGTCGCGGCCATAGCGGCAGTGAATTTAAAATCCAGAGGCGTTTCTCCATAATACAGACGAACAAGGCTTTCACTTCAATCCTTTATTAAGTATTGTTCTTGGGCAGTTTCCACCATAACTATAATAGCCGTGCATCATTACATCATCAATATATAGAGGGTAAGTACTAGAACATCTCAATTTCTCAAAACGAGCAGCCAGGGAGTTGTTTACAATTGAAAATACGACTTAATTCTGAAGGATCGCCGCAGGCAGCTGCTTTTTGTTACCCCGCGGAACAACACAAGTTATGACGTAGAACGCGCACTGAACCAATGAAGAATTAAAGAAAACGCGTCATGCTACGTCACAACCAATGAAAGATAATTTGTGAAAGAGTTCGGACAGAGATGAGTGGATTAATTTTATAGTAAAGTGACTTTAAAGCGGTAAAATAATTTAAGAATAAAAATGAAAATGGCTCTCAAAAAACATTCCAAAACCCAGAAATGAACGAGGATCATGATAGAAATTAAGAATAACTAAAAGCTTTATATTTAAGTAAATTTGGACAATTTAGAATTAAATAAAAGGGAATTTAATAGAGTTAACGATAGAGCTAAATTAAGAATAAGGATTTAATGAATATAGAGTAGTAAATTGGAATAAAACAGGGGAAAAAATTAGAATTGTAAGAATTTGGAATAATTTAACTAAGGAAAAATGGCGAAATTTTTTATTATTACATATATATATATTTAAACGCCGGGTAATTTAGAATTATTATAACTCGAAATATTATTTGTCGAATTGAATTTTTTTCCTTTAATTAATCGGAAATATATAAGTTTTAATTTTCATTCAGCATTTTGAAAAATATTAATTAAAAAAAATCTTTAAAATAGCAATAAAAAAAGATACAACTTATTTAAAACAAATCATATTTTCAAAAGTGAATATTTTTTTTCAAATTTGCCGAATTAAAATTTAAGTAAAATATTTGAAAAAGATATATTACAAGTTTGAACCATTTAAAGAGGTTATTGACTTATATAAATTTAAAGATGAGAAATGCCGAAAAATGCATTTAAAGTTTTAAATAAAAATTAGGTCCTATTAGAACGTTTAAATGCTTTTTAAAACCTTCCAGGTGAATATGTAACTCCTTCCTGTAGCTTCAATTTCTGATTACGATAGTTTGGCTCTCGGGTACAGATATTAAATTTGTTTAACGCATACCCTAGTCTCTCATACAAATCTGGTATACAGCGAAATTTACAAAATTTAAGTTTATTAGAGATATAAATTTCTTTTATGCACTTTATGTTTCAGGTTCGGTTTATTGATATGATGCGAAAAAAAAAACGTTTTCATGGACGATGCACTTAATTTTATTTAATTCATTATCTAGACAGGTGTCTGTGCATATTTTAGATTTCTGCACAAGCCCAAATTTGTACAAAAAAATCCCATTTATCTTAAGATACAATTAAGATTATTTTAAAGAATACTACACACATATTTATAAGAAAATTTTACAGTATGTTTTTGATTACTATGTTTTCGGATGACAAAAACATAGCTGCCAAACCTCCAATTAATCAATGAATCCTTGACTTATTTAATTTAAATGTTTTAAGTCGAATCATTACTTCATTCGATTGAATTTCTTAAAAGAGTTTCTGGTTCGAACGTATTGAACCTGGGTCAAATAAACACACTTAGAACGGAAGATTAGTGGGAGCTTGTCATCAATTAAAAAGAAATACGCAATAGCAACGTTAATGATTATTTATGCTATTAAACTATTACATTCGAATAAAGATTTATTTTAAAAAAACAATGTCGTTTGGAATAAATGAAAAATAGGTTTAGAAACATCATAACTTTTGAAGCTGTGTAACAAAAAGTAGATTTTTGAAAATATTTCTGTGTAATTTATAAAATATATTCCCAATGATTCCGTTAACAGAATTTTCATTATCGCTATTACTATTTTTATAAAACTTATTGCCTTCCCGACACGTCCTAAGAACAATAAAGACATGGGCCTGCACGGTCCGGCCAGCGGGCCGTGCCGATTACGACCCTGGGGGCAATCTTGGCCTCGTGCAGACCTCTAGCATATTTCTCAAGCAAGTTTAACGTAAAAATCTATACGCTATTATTTTATATCTAAAAGTTAAGCCATTGTCTTAGATCGACTTTTAATAATTTGTAAATTTATGGTCGATCCCTAACTTGCATTGCAAATGAACTGATATCGCGTCTTTCAGAGGTATGCTTAAGTGGTGTAAGTCACGAATTTTGGATTTTAATATCGCTATGAATTTTGCAGATATCAAGATGGATATTTTTTTTTGTTTAATTCAGGACTGGATAATTCCTAATTGGAAATTTTATCCAACGGGGGCCGTATAAAAATTTAATTTTTGTATTTTCTCAAATAGACCCCCCATGGAGTTGCAACTTATCTCATCAAATTTTGCACCTTTTTTTATGAAAATTTGCAATTGGAAGTATGTGCCTAGGGACAATATTTAAGGATATTTAAGGATATTTAAGGATATTTAAGCCTATTGTTTCGATATTTATGAATCACACTGTATATACAGGGTGTTCTAGAAAGGACTCCCCAACTTTTAAATGACATAACTTCGAAACAGTGAGAGATAGAAATGTGAAACAAGTTGAATATTAAACAGATGGGTCTGGAATTTGTTATACACAAATTTGAAAAAATAGTTCCATTATTGGATAATAGGTCACAGCACAAGCACATGGAACTTTAAATGGTACTCAGAAGTACATAAATTTCATTCGTGCGTCTATTTCATTGCTAACACGTGTAAAAAAGTTGTACAGAATTAGAGAATAATTCGGAAATCAAGAATATCATGCCGTATTCCTTGGAACAACGAATTTTTATTGCACTTGAACACCATCGATTAAATCGAAGTCCGACGATGACAAAGCGAAGTTTTCAAAAAAAAAAAATTAATGTTAAAAAAGGTCCAGACTTGAAAACAATTCGCAATTTATTCAACAAGTTTGAACGGACGGGCAGTGTCGCCGATGATTTAGGCGGAAATATGGGATGCAGTCGATCAGTCATGACACCTGAAAATGTGCAAGCAGTCGAAGAAATTGTTAGACGTTGTCTTCGAAAATCCATAAGGCGAGTCGCTGCTGAAGCAGGATTGTCTAACACCACTGCGCACAGTAAAATGCGAAAAGGCCTGAAGCTGTTTCTCTATAAAATACAGTGTCATCAAGCGATCACAAATACAGCTCTACAACAAAAGAGAAGTTTTTGAAAATGAGTTACTGCAGATGATTGATGAAATTAAAATTGATGTCGGTCATGTATGGTTCACCGATGAGGCCCATTTTCATTTAGAGGGATATGTGAACAAACAAAACTGGCGAATATGGGGCACTGAAAACTCGTTTGTGTGTCTTTCAAAACCACTGCACTCAGCAGAAATTACAGTGTGGGCAGGACTGTCCAGTAAAGGAAATCATTGGGCCCTTTTTCAGGAGGGAAACGATTAACGCATCTTGATATATTGAAATTTTACAGCAGTTTATTGGAACATTTCAAGCTCTAGAGGATGCACCAGAGATTTCATGGTTTATGCAGGATGGGGCCCGACCGCACTGTACTACTGCAGTGTTTGAGTTCCTCGAAGAATACTTCAGTGAGAGAGTCATTGCTTTAAATTATCTCAAAGTGACAGGTATTGGTATGGATTGGCCACCATACTCCCCGGATCTGAATCCATGCGACTTCTTTTTGTGGGGTTACTTGAAGGACACTGTTTATTCTAAGAATCCCTAAACGTTGAAACATCTTAAATAATTCATCTGTGAGGCATGTGCATCCATTTCAATAGAAGTATTGCAACAAGTGATTTCGAACTTTACCGTTAGGTTGCGTCATGTTGTTGCTGAAAAAGGTAACCATATCGAAACCATTGTAATGTGATTTTTATCTCAGTTCAAACAGCTCACTTTCAGGAACTATTTCAAAGACACAGCTTTGTGATTGTAGCGCCCTCTCATGTCCAATATTGGAACTATTTTTTTAATTGATGTATAAAAAATTCCAGACATATCTCTCTAACATTCAACTTGTTTCACATTTCTATATCTCGCTGTTTCGAAGTTATGTCATTTCAAAGTTGGGGAGTCCTTTCTAGAACACCCTGTATATATATAATGTATACAAAATGAAAGACTTTTTAAAGAATTCGGTAAAATATCTTCACCGAACAAAGTATTGATTGGAAATCAAAATTATACTGATCGTGAAAATAAGGCAATACTAGAAAATAACATTACTTTTCCAAAACAGCATTTTGGTTAGCATTTATTTTCTAAACATTTACCTTTTTGAATCTTTGAGTTTTTATAGATTTTTAATATACAATTCTTTTCTAAACATTTTCCTTTTTGAAGATTTTTAATATATAATTCATTTTAATATTAAAAGCTATTAAAGAGTGGTAAACGAACGAAGTAGTTGGTGTTAAATAAATAAAAAAAGTACATTTTTTGTCTTACTGTCACACAAATCAAGAAACTAAGAGAATCATTTTCCAGCTAATTTAGACAATTCATTTTACTTTTTGATACTATTACAAATAATGTTATTATTAACAAATAGTTTTTTCTTCTAAAATGTGTTTAAAAAAGTACTTTAAATTGTTCTTATGTTTTTATTTCAATTGTGTAGTTTTCTATTTTTTTCTTATTTCTTGTTTTCTTTTAAGTGGATTATCAAGAGGATTAACTTTTTGATTGTGGGGATGGGGCGTATGTCGTCCCAGCGACCATTCGTATCACTTTTTAAAAAATAATATCTGTCATACATTTTTATTGGGATATTTTTAAGGGAAATTTACCACAAAGAATATTTTTATATTCTGGTTCGATGGAATATAAAAATAGTTTCTAATCCGGATCCGTAATTAAAAGGTTAAATGGATATTTTGCTTAATAATACCATACAAATTTTAAACCCGTTTCGATTTATGATTTATTTTGTTACCTGTTATAAAATAAACAGTTATATATTCCTATGAATGTCATATTTTTTATGTTTCATGTATGTTTTTTTCTTATCCACCAATCCTTTTTCGCGACGATTTTCTCCTCAAAAATTTCGCATTGTTTTTCCTTCATCTAATTTTTCGATTTATTCCATTAAGTGATAGACGTATAAAATACATTTCTATTATCATCATGCAACTTAAAAAGCCCAGATGTTTTCATGTTAAAATAGGAGGCTGGCATTCAGTTAATAAACAGAATAATATATATTTCTAGTATTTAATGTCATTTTTGTGAATTTCTTTTTCACATATATTTTCTTTTATAACCTTTTACACCTATTTATCATCAAAGGCTCTTTTCTTATCATTTTCCCCCTACTTATTGCTGTACGAGTTTTGCGGTTTTCCTTATATCTCTAAATATTGCATTTATCGTTAGATATGGCCTTTTGCGAACTTGTCAATATATTATTTTTTATTTCGATGACATACTATTATCGTAGTATTTTTAATTTTTAAAGTGTTTACTTCTAAACATCTATTCTAAATATTTATTCATTGTTTTAATTTTAGGTATTACATAGAATGTTAATTATGTTGCAGTTAATATAAAAGCAAAATTGTATTTGTTTTTATATAATTTTCAAAACAGTCTATTCATGTATTTGTATTCTTATACAAATGAGTCTGTTTTATTAAGATTATTTTAACCGCAAAGTGATTCTTCATATTTTAATATTTTTTTACGAAGAAATAAAAATCGGCAATACATTGTAAATATTTAAATATTACTTTTATCTAACATTTTGTAGAAGATTATTTACAAATGTATATGAATTATGGACATTAAACTTAATCATATGCCGTCTGAAAAATCACAGCATTTCTATGATAAAATATTTTTGTATTTGTTTCCATAAAAAGGGAAAAATCATATTTTTGTAAGATAGTTTTCCTGTTGAAAGATTAGTCGATGTTTATTCCACATCAACATGGCAGCATGTCAGAAGTTATTACACTATTTATTGTTAATCTGAAAAATTCTTTGCCGTTTTTTGAGTGCTTGCCAAAAATATTTCTGTGTTACATTGCCAATAATAGAAATTTTTTATTTTGTTTAAATACGTTATTCTTTACAGCTGCAGAAAAGATGGATAAAAAACCGCCTATTATTTCATTTTACTGAAAGATGGTAAATTAAAAAAATATATCTTACGTGAAAAAGTTTCAACAGTGAAAGTCGGGTATATATTTAATTCACGGTGGAAAGCACATAATTTATGGAATCATTCAGTTTCTAAAAGTATGTAGATTCGGTTTAAAAAGTTTTGCAAGTGCTTGAAAAATCGAGTATGCCGTACACAATCAAACCACTTCCCAGCCACTACGGTGAAGTGATGCATTTGGCGTTCCGATTAAAATTTACTGGTGACAATCGGCCTATTTTTAAAAGTAATGAAAAATACATTTTTTCAAACTCGTAGTTTACACTGTTAAAAATAGGCAGCAAACTGTCCAATCATTTGACCGTTTTTGTAAAAAATGGTTACATAACTGTAAATTAACGCTATTCTGACCATAATATGGAAAATAATAAGGTCACAAAAGCGCTAAACTACGGTTATGTAAACGTTTTCTATAAAAACGGTCAAATGACTGGACAGTTTGCTGCGAATTTTTAACAGTGTAACATGGTAGAAACGGTATGAGAGAGAAAACAATTGGAAACTTGTTTATAGTCGTCGGTTTGGTAGAATATGGCAGTAAATGTGCAAGAATGTCCTAAACCTAAAGGTAAAATTAAAATTTGACCAATTTCTGTAGCCTTGCTTTTATTACAGAAAATAATATTGTGAGAAACATGTTCGATTATTGCAATGAAACATAAGAGAATCACACATAAGCAGTATTTTGTTTTCTATGCTCGAAATGCAAAACATTTGTTCTTACATGAGAAATGATGTAATTTGCACGAACTAACATTCAAAGATATCGATTTTTATTAAGGCTGTTCATACACATAAGACACTGTATGATACGACAGTGATTGATTGCACACCTATCTAGAATATTTCTATATAATCTATATCTAGAATATTTTTTAAGATTGGAGCATTATGTTTTCATTACGTCGTTAGGTGTGTTTCGAGTTGTCTCATTTAGTGCTCGCTAACTTGCCAGATATTTTTTTAAAAACATCAATTACATCCGTTCACAAAATAAATGTCCGCGTAATATATACACTTTCCATTCTGTATATGATATATTAAGTAATCATGTTTGTTATAGATTTGTTGCCTTTTGCGGTCACCATAGTTCCTCTCCTAGCTTTGAGACCTTAGTAGTATGGTATTTGCTGCAACCACCGGTATTAAGCTGATACCGGACACGTTGTGAAAAGAATTCTTCATTTAAATAATCAACTAAGAATTTATTGATTAAATCAGCATAAAAATATACAGTTATAGTATTTATTGGTCCATATATATTATTAGCACTTGCCGTATGCGACTGTCGAAGACAATTTCCCTGTTCGCACGTTTTACACTACTTAGTTACGCACCACTAATAAACACAGTTCAGGTGGAGTTTTATCACCATCACCTCAAATGATGATTCCCATAGTCGTCCTGTATATATCCAGCCGTATGTCGCCTCGCTACCTCCGGCACTGTCTAGATCTCCCCACCGGTCTACTCCGATCTGTTCCGTCTATGCTGTATTTCGTCCACCCACGCACAAACTGTCGGATGCACGTTCTCTCCAGTCTGGCCCGTCTACGCAGCTGCTCTCTAAGGACACTGCCTGTCCCGCAGTGGCGCGGACGGTAAAAGCTCGGTTCTCGTAAGATCACCTAAAGCCAGGCAGCATCGACCGCGGTCAGTGCTTGGGAAGGTGCATCGTCTATCCTCTCTCGTCTGCCTCTGCTGTGGGACCGTGTACGTTAATGGGAGCTGGTGCACGTTAAGTCCTCCAAGTTCTATATAAGCGTTACCTCTGGTGGTGCCAATCCAGATGCAGGTCTCTCATCTGGAATTGGTTCAAAATTAGGAGACCTGGGGGGATAGTACAATAGACCTCTGGTCGCGGTGCTTTGGTTTTCGAGCCAACCCCCCCCCCCCCCCCGAGTAATACAGTAATACAGTAAGGACACTCCCTGTACTACTGACTCCACTGCACACCAGCGAATGCCTCGTGTCACACATTTCACCCTGCTCTCCATATCTCCTGGACACCCTTTTTTCCTTCACGGATCTTCCGCACCTGTAAATAGATTTCTGTAGAACGTTCCCTCATTTCTATTATCTTCCCGACTCAGTTCGCTAAGAATTCAGTGCTCATTGTATGCACATTCCAAATCTAGATTAGTTCCTTTCATAACGACCGCGTGAAAACCCCACAAATAGCTATGCGGACAGGGAAATTCCATTGTCAATCACATACAGAAGCTTACATGAAAAGAAAAAAATATATATATATGAATACAGTAATATACAATAATGATTAAATATAATTAATTAAATTATCTAGATATAGACAACATAGGATCTGGTTAAGTCAGAAACCTGACAATATTTTAATTGATATTATATAACAAAAAATCCTAGAAAATAAAATGTTACTTGTTTGAAACATATATTTTTTATATTTTTGCAATTAAGCTAGTATTCTGATTAGTACAGATAGCTGTATAATATATATCATACTATAAACAGCGATAGCTAAAAAATAGTTGTTTTCATTAAGAAAATATTAATAAGCACGAACTGTTAAATTGGGTTTTCACTGTTTCAATTTACAGTATAATTAATAAAATAATATATAACAGTGAAGCAATTGCATGATACAGGTAAATTGCATGCTATTAGGATGATATATCTAATAATCCGTCGATTGCATAAAACACCTAAAATAATATATATATATATATATACAGGGTGTCCCTAAAATCATGGTACATACGCTAGGGGGTGATAGAATACATCAAGACGAGTAATAGTAAATAGGAAACAAAGGGTCCTAAACGTTATCCAAAGGAGATAGGCGCCATCAATGTTTAGGGTCCCAAATTGCAAATGATGATAAAAAGGGAAAAATGGGTCGATTTATTTGCGGTTTTTGCTAAAATCATTCTTTAAATTAGTATTTTCTTTAAAAAAATTTTAAAGAGAAAGTTATAAAAATTCCGGTAGAGGGCGCTTTAGACTTTGGAGTACAGAATAACTACTTTTTACCTTTTTTTAACACTGTTAAATGTTTTCTAAAGCTTAGACCTTAACTTAAATTTTGTGTGCACAAGTGAAATCATCGGGAGTGGTTAAGTGGAGCAAATTTAACTGTGTTCAGGGGGTTGATTTTTGAACGATCGTATGTAATGAGCAAAATAATAAGTGATGAAGCAAACTTTAAGAGGTGATAGTACACATCAAAACAAACAACATTCACTAAGTAATGCATGATTTGAATTTAAACGCAAACGTGTTAAAGCATGTTCAAACTAGATACATGCAAGCACTATAGCTACCATTATTTTGTAAGTTTCCGGAAGAAGAATATGAAAATGTGATGGGGAAGAAGAAGAACGCGTATGCAAATTTTCGCTAACATAAAAGTTACTTATTCGAGTGCGTAATTGTAAAACTGGGAACTGTTCACAGCAGCTGTCTTCATGTGCTCTGTGGATAGCAAATAATATGGTTTCGTACTCTAACCAGGAGAAAGCCGAGATGCATTAAATGTACGGAGCTGCACACGGCAATGCAACAGAAGCTCAAAGATTGTACCGAGAGCGTTTTCCAACCAGACGTGTTGCTGATGCGAGGATATTTGAACGACTGCACCAACAACTGTGCGAAAGGGGTGCCTTTGAAATTTGCATGCAGGATACCGGACGTTCCAGGAGTGTAAGAACGCCATCCGTTACGGATAACATTTTGGATCGTATCAGCGAGAGGCCTTAATCTAGCACGCGGGAACTCTCCGAAGAAGTGAACGTTTCTTGTAATACGGTGTGGCGAGTTCTGCGAGATGAAGGAATGCATCCGTACCATGCGCAGAAAGTTCAAGGCCTAGAACCAGCAGATTACAAGCACGTGTCAATTTTAGCACGTGGTTGTTCCAACAAACGGCTGTGGACCCTGCTTTTTGTGCACATGCGTTGTTCACGGACGAATGAACATTCACACGCGAGGGTATTTTGAATATCCACAATTATCATGTGGAATGAAAACCCATACACAATACGTCAACGTTCGTTCCAACGACATTTCACGGTCACTATTTGGGCCGGAATCGTTGACGATTATCTAATTTGGCCATACTTACTGCCAACGCGCCTGGATGGAGACTCATATCTTGTGTTTCTGCAAGAGGTGTTGCCAGACCTATTAAACCATGTTCCAGCACCCATCAGACGACGTATGTGGTTCCAACACGACGGTGCACCGGTCCATTACAGCCTGGATGCCCGTAACGCCCTGAATATCATGTATTCGGGGCGATGGATAGGTCGTGGCGGTCCAATCGGCTGGCCGGCCCGTTCAAACGATTTATCCTGTCTGGACTTTTTCTTGTGGGGTCATATGAAGAGCCTGATATACGAAGATGGTCCCGTAGATTCTGCTGAAGACCTTGTTGCCCGGATATCCGTTGCTTCGGCCACCATAAGAGAGATGCCTGGTGTTTTCGCCAATGTACGGCGGTCAATCCATCAACAGCTTCAAGCCTGCGTTCGTGTTGGAGCCCGCAAATTTGAACAATTCCTGTGATGGTGTGCTTCGTGTTGTTTATTTTCATTTGGTTGAATAAAGTGTTTTTCTTCCTTTTGTTGGTTTCTTTTCATTCCATCTCTGTCTGTCCTGTTTTCCATCATTTTGTTATTATTTTGCTCATTACATACGATCGTTCAAAAATCAACCCCCTGAACACAGTTAAATTTGCTCCACTTAACCACTCCCAATGATTTCACTTGTGCACACAAAATTTAAGTTAAGGTCTAAGCATTGGAAAACATTTAACAGTGTTAAATAAAACCGGTAAAAAGTAGTTATTCGGTACTCCAAAGTCTAGAGCGCCCTCTACAGGCAATTTTATAACTTTCTCTTTAAAAGTTGTTTTTAAGAAAATACTAATTTAAAGAATGATTTTAGCGAAAACCGGAAATAAATCGACCCATTTTTCCCTTTTTTATCATCATTTGCAATTTGGGACCCTAAACTTTGATGGCGCCTATCTCCTTTGGAATACGTTTGGGACCCTTGGTTTCCTATTTACTATTACTCGTCTTGATGTGTTCTACCACCCCCTAGCGTATGTACCATGAGTTTAGGGACACCCTGTATATATATATATATATATATATATATATATATATATATATATATATATATATATATATATATATATTACAGATTTCTTTCTTAGCAATTTTCTAATCTAGCTACATTTAAAATGCTATTTTTCAGAAAATGATTGCATTAAACAGAAAATACTTATTAATAAGTAAGTGCTAAGAGAATAGTTAGAAAAATTTAAGTGTCGAGAAAATACATGTTTTATACGTTTACTTACAAATAAAACTGGTTAATAAAACCGATATCTTTTAGAATTTCCACAAAAATGTTTTCCTTAAAAAATGTTTATTTTGGAATATGCATTTTTTTTGTAGGGATAATGAGTTTAGTCTAAATATATTTATTTAGATAGCACTTAGTAGAATCTCACTCGATCTTATTATTTAAGTGTGCAGTGATATTTAATACAGAATGTTATTTCATGCTTAAGATAATATCTTGTCATTTTATAGGATTTTTTAAACATCTTCTTAGGGTTCATGCTATGAAAAGTATGACAAATTACCCAAAAATTAATTATTACCAAATTATACGTGTGAGTGTTTGTTGTGTGTATCAGAACAGACTTGTAAAATTTCATGCGTGTAGGAAAACAGTGCACACGTATTAGAAACACGAGTCTAAAGTCTACAAAATATGTACTTATTATGTATGTATATTCAAATGCATTAAACTGTGATTCAGATAAATGCTTAAATATATAACAGAATTATTTATTAAGCATTTTCACTTATTTTAGATACGCTGTAAAACTTTGAAAAAAGTTTCGCATAATATCCCAAAATATAATTGAGAAAAATCTGTTTAACAATCAATTATCTAATCCTGGATCAATAAATGTTTTTAATCACACTGGGTATTTTCATCTAAATCATAAAAAAATATAAAGATACTTTCTACATAATCAATATAAAGTGCTTACGCAAAATAAAAAAGAGAAACCTCAAGGGAAGCTATAATCTTCGATTATACTCTTTTCATGTTAGAAGAAGAAAGATATTTCTAAGTGTATACACTTAATACCTAAGATAATTACTTTTCACAGTGTGATAGACTTTTCATTGAAAATAATATTTTGTGCACTAATATATTTTTGTGCACTAAAATATTTATTGTTTTTTATTACAGATTTCTCACGAGGCGACAATTTCCAACGGCTATTTGCTAACAATAATTTTCGTGATAAAGCTTTAATGCACAAATTCTATCACGCGGATTATTGTTTGGTATTAGTGGTAGAGAAAATGCCGCCTCACTTGGTTGCCTGATATGCAAGTAGATTATTTTGTACCTTTTTAATTTTTTTGTTCAGTTTCATTCAATTTATTTATTGTGATTTCCTTACACACAAACTATTTATTTACAAAAATATTATAATTTTGTTTGTTGAGGTATATTTTAAAATAATTGACTCCCAAGTTAATTGAAATATATCAACAACAAAAAGAGAGCTGTAATTTTAAATTATTAAAATAAAAAATAAATGATATTTTGTGTATGTGTGTTTTTAAGTGTTTCCTATTTGATATCTAGTTAGTAATTTAAAATGTAGGCACTTTAAAAAAGGAAATTATACAAATTCGTATATGAAATTAATTTGTTTAAATATTTATTCTTCTTTTTTTTTAAGGATTTAACATAGTAATAATTTTAATTTTATCAACTCTCTATCCTCCACATCCAGAAGTCCAAAAATGGAGCCAAATAAAAATGAAATTATAAAATGTTTTAATATTTGTGATGGGGTAAATAAACAATGAGCACATTGTTTATTTAAAATAAAAAACAAATCATATAAATTTGTCTGAAATTATTTTTTTTTATGCTGAACTATTTTCCACAACCCATACATCGCTCACGTCCTTTTCTCCCTCTATTTATTTATAAAAACAGATTGAATATCCAGTGTTGGGATTTTCCTGTTACTATTACATCTGCAAGCTTGACAGAATTTTGAAAACTATTCATACGCGTCATAATTTTACCATAACTGATTTCTAAAATCATCATTCAAGAAAACAAAATTTTGAAAACTTTTCAAACGCATCATAATTTTACTATAACTGATTTCTAGATTTCTAAAATCATCATTCAAGAACATCTAAATTATTTTCCGTCTCAACAATGTTTTAAAATAGATATTGACGGTAGGGAAATTTAATAACATTTAATGTTTAATAAAACACATAGACATATGCGTTTTGCATATTGAACGTGTATTAGGAAATATTTCATGCATTGAGGAATTTACAGATAGAAATTCAGAACGATGGCCACGTTCCAGAAAATTTATTAAAAATGCATGTTTTGCAGACTGCAATTTCTGAGATTACAATCTTCCATTTTAAAGAGAAAAATAATATATTTTGAATACATTCTAAAACATTTCTTAGATACAGGGTGTTTCACGAAGGACCTCTAACTTTGAATATAAATTACTCGGAAGCGGTGCTAGATAGAAGCATGAAACTAGTTGTATGTTTAGTTGTATGTAAAAAAAAAAAAAAAAAAAAAAAAAAAAAAAAAAAAAAAAAAAACTTTAAGAATCTGATTCAGAAGTATCAAAAATAATTTTAGTTAAAAATAACGTCGATAGATGGCGCTACAGGCAAGATTATGGATCCCAATAAAGAGAGCTCAAACGCCAAGAATGTTCAGTCGCCGAAGATTTTCCGTTGAAACGTGATCACTATTAGCGCATAGTGAAAGGAATTCTGAAATTAACCCTGAAGGACTTTGTTTACCGAAAAAATCCTTTAACACTCGACCAGCTGGAGGAGGCTACTTGTCAAGCTTGTTTGTTGATTTCCGGCGACATACTACAGGGAGTCCCTGACAATTTCATTCTTCGTTTGCGACATGTTAGTTGTGTGAAAGGTGCAAGTTTTGAATAGCAATTGATATGGTATAGCCTACTTACGGTTATGCCACATGCAGCGCAATTTGTTGCTAAAAGTTTCAGGTTTCTGTATCAGATTTTTACTTTTTTTTTTTTTTTTTTTTTTTTTTTTTTAAACATACCACTGGTTTCCTGCTTCGATCTATCACCGTTTCCGAGTTATTTATTTTCAGAATTAGGGGTTCTTCCTCAAACTTCCTGTATGTATAAATATTTTTTTTTAATTAAGACTAGAATGTGACTTTCTGTTTTAAATCCTATGTTATTTCTCATTCATATTTTTTTTTTCTTAATATAAAATAACCCATTTTTCTTTTAAATTTAACTTATATATATATTATATATATATAGATAAAAATATGTTGTTTTTAAAATTTAAAATGCAACGAATTAAGAAAGTGAGTTTCTTTCACGTTTTTCGACAAATTATTAGTGGAAATGTTATTTATGTGAAGAGTTATGTTAGTGGTGAGTTATATTATGTAAAAGTAATTAATCTGAATTACACTCATTATGAAACCAGTTCAAGAAAGTTTATTTTCTTGCAGAAACTTTAAAAATATACATTTTACCAACATAAAAAAAAACAATAGGATTCTTCCGTTTCTTAATTCTCCTCTTCCATATTTTATTAATTTATGTTGCTAGTAAAGTAAACATTTACAAATTTGAGAAAGTATTAATTTTCAATTTTCTTTACCCTGCAGTATACAGTGATGAATGCGAGAACTAATTAAAATTTCACCATTTTTCCCCTAATGAGTTTTAAACAGTTTAAGTGTTGAAAGACCGTTTAAACTGCTAAAGAGTAAAATATCATTTTATTTCACTTTTGTTTATTTGAATGCAGCAGCTTAGATTTACTGAAACATCATTTTCATATAAAAAAAATAGTTCTCATGTGGTCTAATATAACTACGAAACAAAATTATGGGCAGTGTGCGTACGTTTAAATAAATTCATGTATTTAGAACTACTATGAAAGAATGATTCAGAGCCGTACTATAAATAAAATGCAAATATTTATTTTTATTAAGAACTGCTACATGTTCTAAATAGATACCTATATTTTAAATGTTTTTATTTCAGTTTATGTATTACAACATAAAGATGTCCTTCCGGCTCAGTCGGGGGGTTATCTTGATTTTTTTGCTTACTTAAGATATCTACATCGTATAGATATTTTTTAAATAACAAATTGGTCTTACCTCTAGCTTTACCTCGCTTTTATGATTTCAAGCATACAAAGGATGGGCTCAGGGTTCGTGTCTGGGTCCCCTTCTCTGGCACCTGGTTGCGGATTATCATAAAACTGTATCACAGTAAAGAATCCCTAATACTAGATTACGCTGGTGATTTTATTATTATAACAACGGGGAATACCAGAAAGACTCGAAGAAACAGCAAATTCAAGAACCACAATCTTTTATTACCTATGCAACTCTCTAAATTTACAAATCTCAACTCAAAAAACTAAAGCAATGTTATTTGGTAGATATCTTATGACTCGCAGGAAACCTATATTCAAATTGCAAAACATTAGAATAAATATGACGAAAAACTCAACTTATTTTGGTCTAATATTAGATTCTAAATTTAAATGGCTAGACCATCTAACTTATGTGAAATATAAAAAGTCAAACTTCATACTTAGTTTCAAAAGATTTAAATTTTTTAAATCACGGAATCAACCGGAATATTTTGAAAATATGGTATAAAACGGTAGTTTTTAAACAGATTACTTATAGGTGTGAGGTTTAGTTTTCTGATTTAAATTGCCACGGACCACGGAGATTAAAATAAATACAGAGGACCGCTCTATTAAATTTAATAAAGGTATACAGGATTATATCCACCGATGCATTATGCGTTCTAACTGACATATCTCCAATAGATATTACGTTGACTAATGACTATAATTACTACCAAGTAAAAGAAGGACGAAGAATCTTGAATGATAAAAGTCAAATATACAAATTAACCTATCTAATGCTAAAAGAGAAAACTTACAATTTCCCAAATTACAATCAATTAAATAATTTAGACATATTTGATGTAATTTCCACAACAACGTTAAATAACTATGACTTAAAAATCTACACAGATGGCTCCCTCATGAAGCAAGGTGAAGCATGCCATCAGCGTTTACAGTAAACTTCCAGAATACATATATTTACAAATATGTAATCAGACTACATAACCAGAACTCAATTTATCAAGTAGAATTGAATGCCATTTTACACTCAATAAACTGGTTCGCATCTTCACAATATAAAAATCTCCTCATCTTAACGGATAGCCGTTCATAACTAGAAGCCCTCCAAATAGTGTTTCCACGAAATTATTTACTAACTAAAATATATAGCATTTTATTGTCAATTCCCAAAAAGCAAGTAACAATTACATGGATCAAATCGCACGCTGGAACAGAGGGTATTGAACGAGCAGATTTAATGGTAAAAGTTGCTATCACAAATAATCGTTACAACGAGAAGAAAACTCTCTTTTCCCATTTTCAAAAGTCAAATTATTTTTTAGACTAAAATTAGTCACATATTGACAGCAAGATTGGTCATATTCTTTGAAAGGCCGAGATACTTATAAAATTTTATGAAAAGTGGATTTGAACTGTATTTGCTAAAAACCAGTCATAGCTTTCTACATTAGTGGACACGGATTTCCCATCATTTTTAAATAAAATAGGAAAACACTCCTCCCCAACATGTATATGCCAAAAACGCTCAGGAACTGCTCTACATTACATATATGATAATTGTCCTCTAATGAGACATACTTTCAATTTCAATAAAAATGTCACAGTGAGACAAAATATGAATAAAACTCTGTTTGATTATTTAAACTATGATAAACTAAAAGAAAATTACATTCTGAATAACATTTCTCCTATATTAGAAAGGATTTATAAAGTACTTTTTAATAGAATATATTTTGTTTTTGTAATTTGTATATTATAGTTCACAGGCGGATCACATGTTTGTACTCATATTGTTCCTATTTCAGCTTACTGTTTGAACCATGCAAAATTGCTAGTTGTGTTTCTTTTCATAATTTTTCTAAGTACTTCCTTTTATACTTTTTCTTATATCATTTTTTTTATAATATTAAGAAATGTTGTGATCTCAATCATTATTGTAAAAACTAACTTTGTACTAATTTTATATTAATCTCTAATGCAATAATCAAAATTTGTGTTCTGAAATATGAATTTTGCAATAAACATTTCCCCTCATAGAGAAAAGTTCCTATGGTTAACGGCTGAATCTCCACGAGAGGGTGATTTCATTTCTTTACTTCCCTATTCTGCCTAGAAAGACATTTTGAAGGGAAATTTTAAATTTGTGTTACGAAATGTTTTTGAATTAATATGCGATAAATGCGTAAAAAAGTTTTTAAAAGATTTGAAATCATAGTTTATAATTTTCCAAAGGGCAATATTTTTTCAGCGCTCAAATGCGGTTCAAACACAAACAATTCATTGAATTCCAACAAACTGTTTTACTATGTCTCACCTAATAAAGTAAACCTAAACAGCCTCTAAACATTTCATTGGAATCAAGTGTTTTAACGTGTATTAATAATGAAATGAAGTTATTATTGACTGTATTGTTATTCGTATTTTTAAAGGAGCGTTATTTTTGTACGGATTTTTGGAACTTCTTGATTAACGAAATCAACCAAGACCAATTTCATATCCAAATTTGGTACTAATCGGTCCAGTGTTTCTGACAATATACTGTTGGAACATGGTTATAACAAATGATGATGCAAAGTTATAGTATCTATAATATAAAGGATAAACGTGTCCGTGCGTAACGTTGGCGTCATTTGGCAAATGGCAACACTTGACGATTAAATTTCGGTGTTGCGGTATTTGATACTGCAATTTTTTTAATTTCTAACTATCGCACACTTTCAATTTTTACACCGTTTTATAGGGAAAAAAACTTCTTTCAAACGCAGTTTGTTTCAAAACTGTAACGCAATTTACTCATTTATTATAGCATTTAAATTAAATTTCAAGCATATATTTTGTTAATCTATATCGCTTGCAGACGATTACAAAATATTAATCCATTTGCACATTAAACAATATAAAAAGATTAGCATTTGTTTCCAGCTAATATTCTATGAAGAAAATAAAACTTCACTAAGCAATAAATAAAATAATATAAATAAGACAGAAATTTAACAAACATGTAATTGAAATATGCGCTTAAAACCGCTGAAATTATCAGAATAATAATTAAAAAACTGATGTAGATAATGAAAGGTTTAGCGATTACTTCGGCAAACGACTTCTAGCACGAGGCCAATGAATAAATAAAATTCAAAATTTATTTGAATATATAATTGACATATTTCATATAAAAATGCTCTTTGGTGTTGCTAGGAGACAATATAAAAATATATTAGAGTTTTGAATTTAAAAAAAATATATGGTTTTCACCTATATTCTCTATCCCGAAAATCCCGTGTAGGATGACCTAGTAATTGTGACGGTCAAACAATGTTGGAACCCAAACGAATCAATGAGTAACAACGAAATTCATCGATCACGTCGTACTGGCCAAGGTAAATCGAAATTGTAGAAATTTAACTTTTATTATTAGTGTACTGAAAATATAAACCCAATGATAGTGATGTTATTCAGATTTTCAGATGGCTGTTATTTTCCACCGAATTATTGAATATTATTTATTAACGAATTTATCTAAGACATGTGGAAGATTAATACCCTATTCTTATATTTTTTCAGTTAATGCATTTGATTATGAACGTATTATTTTATCTACATCTAATTAAATACTTAGATATTTGTATTTTACGACAAATATAAGAAATTCCTAAGAATTTATTAATTCAATAGCTGTGAGCTCATACATATGGCGGAAATTAAAATTTGTAATAAAGATAATTTATATTTTAAGTAGAGTTCACGATGATATATTATATAAATTAACAAAACTTACATTTCTATTAATTATAGAGTATATATACAATTTCTCAGAATTATCTTTTTGAAATATAAATTATTTTTCTGATATGACAATATTTATCAAACTTTAAAATTAATTGTCAAATGATGTGTAAATCTGGAAATGTGGATATATTTGCAAGCATGATTGTAATACTTTATCTTTTTATATAAAAAATATCTATATAACAACTGTTTTCTAATAATTTTACAATTCAAACATTACAATACATGATTATTAAATATTGGGTTAATTAACTAAATAATTACTATTATCAGGAAGCGATTTCGAAATTGCTATTTTACAGTCTTTTTTTCTTCTATTTTGAAATCTAGAAAATGTCGACGTATATATAACCACCCTTGTTGTTCAATCTGTTCCTGCATGGCATTATTTTATACGATTACTTTCTTAACGCATTATTACATAATATTATTATATATAATTATTATATAATACATTTGATTTAACTTAATGTAAGTTATTAATTTTAATAATTAACTTTTTAATAATACATTTTTAATAATTAACATAATTATTAATTAACTTTTTTAGAGCTCTAAAGAGTTGTTGATGCTGTCACATGACCCGGGTAAAAGTGAATTACTTTAATATAACTTTGTATAACATCTTTCCAATGAATGTTGTTTTTATAGCTATTTTAATAGATAATTTAGTGTATAAATATATTTTGATGCATATAACATGCATTTTAAAGAAAGATTCATAGTTGAAATCTATCAGATGTAACTTAATTTTATAATTTTTTTCAACAGATATGACATTCTATTTTTATATTGACAATTGCTGTCACTTAAATGGAGTTATCGACTGATTCTTGTACTATTATTTAAAATAAGATTCTATGTAACCATGCGATATATATGCATAATATTATGCAATTAATGGTGGAAGCTATAATTTTATATTATATTTCAAATGACGTTGGTATATTTCGTGTAATGCTTATATTTATTGATTTAGCCTTTTGTCATCATTTATTGAAATCTTTAAACTTCTTTAAAATATTTTAATTAATATGGCTTACACAAGTAATTATATTTCAGTATTTGTAATCATCTAATATTGCTTTTGAACACCTTACCAATTGATATGAAGCATATGTTTATTATTTATGAGTAGTGTAGTCGCACAATCTGTTTACTTTAAATAGTTACATATGTTTACCATTAGGTGCTACCTGACAATCATGTCCTTTTAGTGATTACCACTTATATATTAACACATTTGATTTTTAATCACGACAATCTTTGTAAAACATGTTTAAGACTTTTCTGATAGGTGGCGTACTTTTCCCATTATACACTTTTATTTGTAACCTTATTAAACTAATCTTGAAAGTATTGTGCATAAATTTCGAAATAAATAAATAAATAAGTGTTTTTCTTACAGTCGTTTATTGACACGAATTTTTATTTTGAGGTATTTTTGAAATCCAATTTATCACATGAGAAAAAGGTTAAAGCTGTAACTGACTCTTTCATTAGACGTATATATGTTTATTAATATGCCTCTGAAAATGAATAAATGTTAGTTAGTAAATTTTATTTAAATTTTATTTTATAAAATAAAATAGATTTAACAGCGCACGTGCTCATTTATTTTATGAATGTATGTTCACGTACATAAAATGAAAATAAAACATCCTCTAAGAAGATTTGTTTACATAAAAAAATGCAACAACTATTCAATTAAACCACCTATCAATATTTGTTAATGTAATAATGGATATATATGATATTATTAAATAAATAAAAAAATATGTATATATGGTAGAAACTTTTATTTATTGTTTATATTACGAAGTAAAACAAATTCCTCTGTACACATACCAACTATTTATTAATTTATCTGCACGTACAAAAAAGTTCAAATAAACACTTATCTAAGACGACTTGTTTACATAAAAAATAATGAGTTTTATGAATTACTTGCTTTGTTATGCAAATGCCTGAAAAACTATATATGTAGTTGTAAATATTTTGGAAACATAATGGGGTACGATAAGGGTTTTCTAAAGTAAATGTTATAAATGAAATACACACCATATTTTATTTACTGGAATTAAATTTCAGTTTAACAATAGAATACATCACATTTATTTATTTTGTAGTTACCCATCATACGTAGTATAGGGTAAATCTTGTAATCGGTTTAAAAATCGAAAACAAATTTTTGAAGGATTTACACGTTTCAGACACTAGAGATTCCGAAAAAACATATTTTTTAGAAAAACAAATTTGCCGTCTGTCTGTCTGTGTGTCTGTAAACGCTCTATCTACGAACAAATTGAGATAGAGACTTGAAATTTGGTATGTACTTAGTACGCAATAATGGGAAAAAGCTTATTGAATTTCAGTAACCTCGTTTATCCGGAGGTATTTTTTTTTCGGACTCATGAAATATTCGTTCTGATAAAAAGTTTATAAAGGTGATAAAGTTGATAAAGGTTGATAAAGGTGTTTTTCTAAGAAGTGAATATAAAAGACAATACAAAAACATAAATTTTGCATTAAGAATGAAGTCGATCAGATAATTAGTTGCCGAGATATTTGTAATCACATTTCCACACTCTTGGATTTTTCATGATCCCGTATTTCATTCAACTTTCTATTCAAAATATATTTTATTTAGTAAAGAGACGCTTAATCCGACGCAGTAAAATGTTAGTTTGTAGGATTGTCATTTTTAGAATTATAAGAATGTTCCTCTTACGCAATTCAGTAATAGAGCATTTAAAGTTTATGACATCATCAAGCCAGGATTTTATTCGAAATGGTATGCATTTTATAAATAGTTTGAACATGTTTTATTTTCATATTTTATAATATGCATATCCATGATGGGTAAGTATGACGCAGGCCCCAACGCCTAGTTTTACCACGGTGGAATATAAATGAAAAAACATTCATGTTGCAAAATAAAATAATCTATATTATGATATATACAGTTAGTTAAATTATACACACACACACATATATATGACATTAAACTGTAAGTTAAATTAAGTTAGAAAAGCTGAGCAGCTATTTCTTATTTTATATTGCCTAAAAGAGAAATATTATAATGTAAATTTATCTAGAATATGCAATTTTACTCATACATTTAAAACGTTTCCGTAATGCAAATGATAAAAAAATTCTTAAGCGGTTCATAACAAAAATATAAATGTAAATATGTTTATGGAAAATGTCCTTTATCTGACAAAGTTTATATTTGCATTTGCTTTATCGGATCAAAAATACTTGAAATTTATTTTCACATTTTTACGAGTTTGTGTGTCCTCTTAGTAAAAAAAAACAGTAATTTGATCAATTAATTAATAGTTGATCAACGATAAACGATCTTTATCTTTAAAAACTGCAGAAATCAATTTGTTTTTGAGATTTAAAGAGGCATTTATTTTTTTTCTTTTGCTACTTATTTTCAGAAATTTCCAATCCTGTAGTTTCAATTCTTGCATAATATTTGTACGAGCAGGGACGACCGAGCTACGCTCGGTCAAAATTAGCTTTGAGTTCAAATATCATGACCCATCACCAAAATGACCCACTAATTGAATTTTCTCGAGCATGTGACCGAGCCCAACAGTCTTCTCGTGTCCAAAAACAATAGGGTGCAAAATTTATTTCAAATCCTCTGAACCGTTTTTAAGATAAAATAGCTTGACCCATAATGACCCATGACCAAAATGACCCACTAATTGAATTTTCTCGAACATGTGGCCTAGCCCAACAGTCTTCTCGTGTCCAAAAAACCATAGAATGCAAAATTTAGTGTAAATAGTATGAGCCGATTTTAAGATAAAATAGCTTGACCCATAATGACCCATGACCAAAATGACCCACTAATTCAATTTTCTCGAACATGTGACCAAGCCCAACAGTTTTTTCGTGTCCGAAAACCATAGGATGCAAAATTTAGTGTAAATAGTCTGAGCCGCTTTTAAGATAAAATAGCTTGATCCATAATGACCCATGACCAAAATGATCCACTAATTGAATTTTCTCGAACATGTGACCTAGTCCAACAGTCTTCTCGTGCCCGAAAACCACAGGATTCAAAATTTACTGTAAATAGTCTGAGCCGCTTTTTATATAAATTAGATTGACCTACAATGACCCAGAAATGACACACTAATCAAATTTTCTCGGACATGTGACCTAGCCCAATGATTTTCTAGTGCCCGAAACTCGTAGGATCGAAAATTTAATCAAAATCGTTAGAGCCGTTTTTCAGATAAAATTAATTTGACCCGCGTTGACCCTAAAATGACCCACTAATCGAAAGTTCTCGAACATGTGACCCAGCCCAATAGTCTTCTTGTGCCCGAAAACGGTCGGATACAAAATTTCGTCAAAATCGTTGGAACTGTTTTTTAGATACAATTAGCTTGACCGTGACCCAAAATGACCCAAAATGATCCATTAATAAAATTTTCTCGAATATGTGACCTAGCCCAATGGTTTTCTGGTGCCCCAAAACGGTCAGATACAAAATTTCGTCAAAATCGTTAGAGCCGTTTTTAAGATAAAATTTGCTTATATATATATATATATAACCACACACAAGATTTGCTCGTATTAGAATATAATGATAAAGGAAGGGTTTATATACATTGTAAATTTTTTTTGCAAATATAAACACAAAAATTGCATTGAGTTGATCGAATTACAAAAATTTTAAACCAATTAAAAACTTCTTTCTTCGCTCTACCTGTTTCATGTTTTAACATTCAACAATATTTTTCTTACCATTTTCATTTTACTATTATTCAGGTATTTTTTAAAAAAATTGCACAGTTCATGAAGAGTTATACAAGTTTTTTGTAAAATTCTATTTTGATATAATTATACGTCATTTTTTCTTTTTAATACTGTTTGAACAAAACAAATAATACTATTGATAATAACAAATTCAATATATTTTATTCAAATTTTGCTAAATATTTAAACATTTCTTCAACGTATTTTAAAACAGGTATGCACTGTAAAAGATGACAGATGCTGACAGATGTTAATTTATCTAAGAAAATATAAATTAACCACGAACGAAGTCGCACGATAACATCTTCCGAGTAGCCCAGGATTCCGAAAAATGTTCTTTATCTTCAAAAACCTCATGTACCAATAAGGTTTCGGAATTCGAAGAAGCATTTTTAAATCAACGTTTTTTTTTTTTTTTTTCACTTATATTGTAAAAATGTTTCTGAGTAGTTTTTGTAGTGTATTAAGCAGTTTTCATAATCTCCGTATTGGTCGATTGTTTGATAAAGACAGAATATATTTTAAACAAGTTGGAAATTGTACGTCAAACTTGACAAACGAGGTGTGTTCGTACTGTAGCTAGTTATATAAATATTCAGACCTCGATGATTTTTAATTCTGTGAAATGAATTATATCGTCTGCAGATTATTTTCTGTAATAAAATAAGTGTCTCGGTCGCTTGACGATTTAACATCCATCGGAAGCTCCTCTAACAAGAAAGCACCGATTAAAAAAAAAAAATTCAAATTTCTTAATAAATATTTTTATTAATATCTCCTAAAGTTTTGATTCGATTTTAATAAAATTTGAAATGTCTCGACAAAATTCTGCAAAGATAATATATCTTAAATCTCAAACCATTCGGTTGGGTAGTTTTTGCGTTGTTATATGCGGATGGACGGACGGACGGACAGACAGACGGACGGACGGACGGACAGACGGACGGACGGACGGAAAGACGGACGGACCAAGCGACGACAATAGGTGCTACGTATTTATATAATTACGAACGCACCTAAAAATGGTGTCAAAGTGGACATTTTGAACCAAATTTCCAGAAGCGATAGCGCTGAAATCAAAAGAAAATTATCGTACTGTGAAAATAATTGTTTGTAAATCAATTTCTAATTAATTGAACGAAAAATAAAAACATATGTGACTTGTAAATTCTCTTCATAAATTGCTTCATTCAATTTTTCATTCATTGCTTCGCAATTATTCGTTCAATAAGCAAGTAAATATTTCGATGTTCAACAAAAATGTCTTAAAAACAACTTTAACATTAAATTTAATATTATTTGTGACTCTTTCCGGTACAAACTCTGTTACGCAGCTGAAAATCTGTAATTGGGAATTAAAAGGATTCTAAAAATGTATATTTCGGTTTGACAAAACTGATTGATCACTATACAAACTACTCCAAAAAAATTCTGAAAATAAACGATAACAAAAAAACTTTGGTTTTAAAAATATTTCTTTAAAACACAAAGATATATTCGTTTCTGAGGTTTCTAAATATAAAGAAAAGCTTTTCGAAATAATGGGTAACTCGGAAGCCGTTACTGCATATTTTCGTTCGTGTTTGTATTATATTTTTGTAAATTAATAAATATATATATATATATATTATTATTTTTTTTGTTTTACAATGTGTACTGAAATATTAGTTTCTGAAATTAAAGTAATTAAAAACTTTTTAATCGAATAATATAAAAGTCTTGTAAATGCTTTATTTCATGTCAGAAAAAAAAAATATATATACATACAGCAGTATCCTTTCCATTGTTTTTTATCCACATCTTTCGTTTTGTACATTTTTAAATATATATATATATATATATATATATATATATATATATATATATATATATATATATATATATATACGTACTCACTGTAAATGTTATTTATTCATAATTAAAAACCTTAACATATTCTTTATAAGGAACGTTTGTATCAAAAACCAATCTGTAACTTTTTAAAAATGTATAAAAAACGCTATGTACGTAAAATTACTTTATCATTTAATGAAAATATAATTTTGCGATACTGTATTTCAAGCAATATATATTTCAAAGTATATTTTAGAAGGATATTTATATTTAGTACATTATAATTTGGAAAATAACTTCTCTGACTTATTCTAAATTGAATATTCTAATTAAAATTTATCGAACTACCGGGTGATTATAATTAAAGTTACGATTTCAAAAATCAATAATTTTAAAACTACTGGTCATAATGACTTGATATTTTAGCAGAACAATCGTGAGGCAATGGAATTTTGTTTGGCGAAGAAAAAAAATAGTTCCAAAATGTGCCGATAGATGGCGCTGTCAGGGTAATGTCATGGGAAAGACCAACAATGTATTCGTTAAACACAGGAATGTTGTTAGCCAAAAGGGAAAAATAGAGTTCAGGGATTTACCAAACATTTATTAGCAAAAAGACAAGAATACGTGTTTAGAGTGACAACAACAATAATGACAAAAAAAGAAAAAAAAAGAGTTTCATGGAACAAACACTTTACTGATGATTAAGGCATAAGTTGTTCGATATTCCCTAAGCCGTGTTCCGCTACTAATTGGAAGCGCAAAACGGCATGCTCCACAACAGATATGAGGGTATCTGTACTGATGCAATGGGTGTGGTGTGTGATGTTTGCCTTCAAGACAGCTAGATTCTGAATCCGCCCGCTGTAAACAACATTCTTCAGGTATCCCCAAAGCCAGAAATCACACGGGTTTAAGTCGGCGGAACGTAGCAGCCACGATGTCGGAAAAAGGCGGCTTATGATCCTATCATCTCTGAAATTAGCACTCAGTAGCTGCATTACAGGAGTAGCAATGTGCGGAGGAGCGGCCACTTGCATGAATATTGTGAGATCCACACACTGACGCTGCTGAAGTGGCGAAAGGACATGGTTACGCAAAAGTGCTTTATACTTCTTGCCAGTAACGGTACAGGTAACGGGATCCGCAGGTGTGATCTCCTTGAAGAAAAACAGACCGTCGATAAACGCTGCCGTTATTCCGTACCACACTGTGACCTTTTCAGACTGAAGAGGTAATGGCTGTAGCTGGGACGGATTCTCGGTCGTCCATATCCTGCAATTTTGCGTATTTACAAATCATTGCAAATGAAAGTGGGCTTAATCAGACCACAGAATGTTCCATGGCTATCCTATTGTCCACTTCCATCCGGCAAGAAATTGTAGTGCAAAAGATTGACGTGCTTCCAGGTCAGCAGGTAGCAACTCCTGCACATGAGTTATCTTGTACGGATAACAGCGCAAGATGTTCCGTAGGACTTTACGCACCGTGTTGTTCGGTATATCCAGCATTCGGCGAATTCCCCGTGCACTGCTGTTTCCAGCATCACTGTTAGTCTGTTCTTGTAATGCTGTTGCCACATCTCTCACTGCCGCAGCCGAAACTGGTTTCCATCCTCTACCACGTTTAACGTCATATGAACCGGTCTCATGTCACGTATTAGTAATTTACATATCTCCAGACAATGTGAACCCTGACAGCGCCTACAAAATTCCATTGCCTCACGATTGTTATGCTAGAATATCAAGTCATTCTGACCAGTAGTTTTAAAATTATCGATTTTTGAAATCGTAACTTTAATTATAATCACCCGGTATAGCTGTGTAAATTTAATCTTTGTGAGTCTGTGAGTGATTGTCTAATTTTATTTACATTTTGTAAGGTGAAGGGATTTATTACTATCAATGACGAAAAAGTGGTCGTACATAGAAGCGAAATTTGAAATTATATATAACATATACAAAAATGAAAAGATTCGTTGTGTATTTAAAAACTGTTATTTAACTTCACGGAGGAATTGTTGTTCCGGAACATTCGTCAATATGAGTACATTTTTCAAATTTTAAAGTTTTATCTTTAAAAAATTAGCATATGTTAAGCAGTGCACTTATTAATCGTATGTTTCATACAATGCCTGGTACACATTTACATTTATTGAAAATAATTAGACAGTTGTTAATTGAACTACGTGTTTATTTAAGTAATTTTTTAATTTTGATATATATATTTAAAATGTTTTTTTTTTTTTTTAGCAATGCTGCTGCTTAAAATATTATTAAAACTTTGTGAGTCTTTTACTCTTAATTTTTAACCCTTAATTAACTTGGCATACATTATTAATGTATATATATTGTTTAAGAAATTCATTTCAATATTCCCACTGATTTATTTTAGCAAAAATGTCATCGCCAAATCATAATTTGATAATTGTATAATATATATTTATATATCACTCCTAGGTTGTGAAAAATATTTTCAGGAAAATCTATATATAAAATTAAAGAAAATGGCTATTATTGACAATTATTGGCATCGAAGATAAAGTTTGAAAGCAATTTCAATATAATTATATATTGTCAGAAAATGCAAGTAAGGCAAAAAAAAAAAAAAAATCACCAAGTTTAGTACATTTTCATATTTTAATTATAACTAATCACAATGGTGTTTCAATAAATATAATCTTAATTAATATATATATATATATATATATATATATATATATATATTCTTGTATCATTATTTTTGTTTTCATTTATTTAAATTTACATTATAACACTTTTAAAATAATAGAAAATCGCATTCCAATATATATTTTTTAAAATTTTATAAAGATAGAATGTATCCTTATTTTAACATACAATGTTTACGACTTTAAATTGAGCTTTTAAATTTATGGTTCACAATGTAATGTTATCTTTCAGTGTTTCATTTCGTTTACCTCTTTGTTGTACATAAATATTCTAAAGCGTCATTAATCGTAAGCCTAATACCCTAAACACTATCTGCATTACCTGCCAACATTGTAAAACATGGAGTCGGATTATTTATGATGACATTCCTTTGTTTACAGAAATGTACTATTTTTGCATTTGATTGTCTGACTTAGTGAATTAACCTGGTCGGGGACTTTATTTTATCGCATTTTGAGAAAATAGAAATTCAGAATTGTTATTTAAGTAATCCTAGCTTTCCAGTTTCAGTATATATTGAAACTGATCCTCATCCGTTCTAATACATGTATTATACATTCAAACGAAGATGCATTTCCTTTTAAAGAATATCATCTTTAAAAGACATGCTATACGTCACGAAAATAAAAGCTTATACCAGTTACTTTAGTTTCCGTTTTTATGTTATTGGTCGTCGACTTACTTTTTATGTATATTTCCATCACATGTAATAACACGAGTATTTTAGCATACGAATATTATGATATTACGTTTTAATCCTTTGTGACTCAACAACTATTATTTGAAAAATAGTTATTCGGATGTTAGAATACACATCCATTTAAGCATGTAAAAAATAATTAAAAAAATTTTGAATATAAACATTAAAAAATATTGTCTAAAAGCTACTCTTTACTGAATTGAATTAAACAGAAAATTACATACTGAAATTTACATAATAAGATCTATTTTCTTATGGAAAAGTTACTGTTAATGAAAAAAAAAAAATATCGATTTCATTTTTACACTTTTCAATTCTTCATTGTGTTTAAAATAAGACCCTAGAACTGTTAGAGGAATTTCGAAATATTTAAGAAGTGTTAGTTAATTGAAAAAAAGCGCGGACCTGCGAAGTAACGGGATGGCGCAGTCCACATCTGCAGGCATCAGAATGATTTGCTTTTTAGGTATGAATCCTTGAATCGCAGACTAATTGTAAGCTGCCAAATATAAAGAATAACTAAAGAACAATTATACTGTATTATTTAGTAAAACTATAATCGCGTTTTTCTGGAAACAACATTTCCAGCGTGCTGTGTAAAGTAGCTTTTAAATGGATCAACCAATGAACTATTTTTTAAAGGAAATCAAAGATTATTTATATTGTGTGGCCATGAATATTTCTTATGTAAATAATAATAATAATAATAATAATGTTTAAGACACATTCTAGAAAAAAATGCGAAAAAATGATACTTTTTTTAAACAACTATCATTTTTCCAAAGTTCCTTCAATTTCAATAAAAATAGCTTCATGGCCCCCAAAATTGAACATTTTCTCTGATTTTTTTGGTTTGTTTTATATGACTTTGACGAAATGTACACTACACGGCTCAGGGTGATGCGCTCGCAGTTTATTAATATGCAACTGATAATATATCCATCTATTTTAATAATTATTGTATAACGAACCATTTTTATATTAAGATCTATGGGCAAATTCACTTTGTTGCGTTATGTTATTATTTTTATGAAATCAAAATTCCAAAATTGATCTACTTTTGGTGCCGATTAATGGGAACCTACCATTAACAAGGAATAGAAAAATGGAAGCCACTATATAGTTATCAATTTGTTGTCTTTATAAATTGTTAGTAATTTAGGTTGTATATCAATATGTGCTACAAGGTAACTTCTGTAATACGTTGATTAACCCGAGAGTAGTCGCGCCTTTTTTTCAAACACTAGTAGTCGCGCTCGGTCCATTTGCCGCCGTTACCAGAAGCCCGAAAACACAGGGGAAATCTGCCGGCGTTACCATATGATCGAAAACGGAGAACATAGGGGGAAAATACTGATTGAATTTGAGAAGATACATTTTACAAAAACTATTATTTAAGAATATATTCAGTTCAAATTTAAATAAATATTTTAATATATATATGTATATATATTTTACAAAATATACAGGAGTCGACGCAGGTTTTTTCCTTGGGACCCATTTTGTGAAAAATAAAAGTTATTTTGTGAAATGTATCATATTTTTGCGAAATTTATTATATATTTTGTGAAAAAAACATTTTGTTATGAAAGAAAAAATCCAGCCACTCAAATTCAAACCAAGCATTTAATAATTTCGTTCCTTCTGCTAAAGGTCTCGTTTCTGGTGAACTTGTTTTAATGTTAATGACACATTTTAAAACCTAACAAAATAAAATTAATTAATGGAGAGTATGTTTTTATGGAGTGGAATTTTGTGAAGGTTCTTATTTTATCAAGAGGAATTTTGTGACGAGTTATATTTTATCAAGAAGAACTTTCTGAATGACCTATTTTATAAAGAGGAATTTTGTGAAGGACCCTATGTTATCAAGAGGAATTTTGTGAAGGGCCGGATTCTATAAAAAAGAATTTTGTGAAGCAGCCTGTTTTATTAAATGGATTTTTGTGAATTGGCCCTAAATAGGCCCCAAATTTTTCCTGAATCGACCCCTGATATATTAAAAGAATAAAAATTATTAAACAATTTGATTGATGTTATAAAGACAAAATGAATTACTAATTAGAATAAATTTTCAATTATGAATTTGAAATCGTGTTAGGGATAAATTATTTTTAAAGTCAGAACCGCAGTAAGCTGGTTTTTGACAGTGTACTGGAACTAGGAGCCAATTGAACTTGAAAAGAGACAGATTACATTATTCATTTATGCAATTTAAATAATCATTCAATTGTGTATATCAGGACATGTTATTTATAACCAGGGGTAGATCCCGGCAAAATTTGGGACCTATTTATTTTTCATTCACAAAAATCCATGTAATAAAACAAAGCCCTTCACGAAATTCCTCTTAATAAAACAGATCCTTCACAAAATTCGTATTAATAAAACAGGCCTCTTTACAAAATTTATTCAATTAACACATGACTTCATAAAATTAAAATCCCTTCACAAAATTCCTCTTAAAAAAAGTCTCTTAATAAACCTGGCTCCTTCACAAAATTCCTCTTAATAAAACTTCACCCCTTCATAAAAACTCTGTTATTAACACAAAACCCTTCATAAAATTAAGAAAACGGGCTCCTTCGCAAAATTCCTCTTAATAAAATAGGTCCCTTTGCAGAAATCCTCTTAATAAAAGAGCCCCTGACCTTCACAAAATTTCTTTTATTAACACAAGCACCTTCAGAAAATGCCATTCTATAAAAACATACTCTTCATTAATTTATTTTATTTTGTTACGTTTGTAAATATGTAATTTACAAACTGAACAAGATCACCAGAAAGGAAAACTATAGCAGAAGGACTTAAATAACTTATTAATAAAATATTGGTTAAAATTTCAGTAACTGGATTTCATCTTTTGTTACAAAATGTTATTTGTCACAAAAATATAATACATTTCACAAAATTATTTTTTAATTTTCACAAAATAGGCCCCAAGAAAAAAACATCTGCATCGACTAACTCTGATATCAATATCCTATTTTATTATTTTGTCTTATAATATATCTATATAAAAAATAATATAAAAGAAGATAAAACTCCTTATTCTGAAATTATTAATATAAAGGCAGCAGTTTTTTTTGTGTGTGTGTGCTGCTGCCTGTGTGTGTGTGTGGTGCGAGGGGGGGGGGGCATTATTAGTGATTTTATTCTTAAACGCCCTTTTTGAAATGAAAATTTATGAAGATCCATTTATTACTTATTTCAGAATAGAGGCAGGTCTCTTGAGTAACACCTCTTGTTAGAAGCATCTTATGTACGAAGTAAATAATAATCGTATATATGAAGTAAATAATAATAAATAACAGTTTATTCAAAGAAAGATGAAAAGAAGAATGAAAGAGCAAACTAGAATCCAGCCCTGCCCAGAAACTTTCCTGCCGAAAAATTCGCGGAAACGGGAATGAAGAACTGGGAGAGGAAAAAATTACTTGAACCGCAGTGCTCGCGCCACGGTCTTTTAGACCGATTTCTACTTTAGAATGCAATTAATTTCTGTGAAAACGCTGGAATGCCTTGCAACTTTAGTACACAAAAGAACCAACGGTCAAGGTCAGCTACACTGCATTAAATTATTGTAGATTTAAGGGGAAATGAGATAAAGGAAGACAGCGAATTTTGGCGGGGAAATGACCAACGTGCGACTACTGCCGGGTTATAAATCATAAATGTTAAAATGTAGAACATTTTGAATTTTATCCTTTTTAAAATACAAATATTTTTTTTTTCTTGGAACAAAGCAATTCACACAAAAAAGATAATTGTGTGTTTATAGTGAAAACTACTTGCATGCATAATAATATTTTCTAGCAGCGGCATGTCATGACAATCCAAAGTTAAACATTTGTAAAGGCACTATTTTCATGTAACGTGTTGTGAAGATATCTTACGTCGTTAGATAATTTATTCTTGATCCATCGATCGCCCATTATCCATGCTTGTAAAGTGGGGTTTTAGAAAATTGATTTTCAATGGTAAAAATATAAGCCCTGTTACCAAACTGTTAATTTTGTTGACAAATTTGTTTTTTCTTCTAAATATTCCCGATCTAAGAAATTAAGTCTTTGAATAATACCGAAAGATTGACTCGAAGAATCACTTACCGAATTTTTTCCTACTTTTTCTATTGCTTTTCACATAGCCTCCGTTTTCGACAGTTCTGATTCTTTACAGTTTATGCTTTGTACTTTAAAAGTCATGAAAATTTTATTTTACTCTATAATAAAAAACAACAAGAAAGGAAAATCATGCACCGAGCATAGATAATGAAACACTTTCCAACTTTAACATAATACTTTAACAAACCATCGCTGTTTAATAAGGTAAATAATGTATCTAAGTAAACATTTCAGAAAAACACAAAACACTTTTGAAAACCAGATTTCAGCAATTACCGTCCATAGCCGGTAAAGTACTCCAATTCTTTTCTGCAGCCCTGTAAAAACTCTATAGTATGCTACAATTATTTTACTAATAAAGCACATAACACAGTTGGAAATTCATCTTTAACCGTTTCTACCAATAGACGGAAACATACTTGAATTCTTTTGTACAGCCATGCATATTAAATTAAGCTTTTTATACACGCCGCATAGTAAGCTATAGTTTAATTCAGGCAAATACACTCTGAAATCACAATAAGTTAAGTATAAAGGGGACAACGGGGGGTTTCCCCCCCCTTAATTTAGATAAATGTATTTTTCATGCAGAATTATCCGATTTTCTTCAAATTTTGTATGTAGGTTTATTGTGGTAAGGCGCTTCCCTGATTAGTTTTGGAGGTTCATTGTTTAAGTAAAAAAGAAGAAAAGGGGGCTGATCCCTCCCCCTTTAACTTTGATAAATGGGTTTTTCGTGCATAATTATCCGATTTGCTTCAAATTTTGTATATATGTTCATTGTAATAAGGCGCTTCCCTGATTAGTTTCGGGGGTTTCATTGGTGAATTATAAGAGGGGGAATAGGGGAATGATCCCCCTTTAATATATTGTCGATTTCTTTATTTTTCGAGGACTTATTTCAAATTCTTTGAAATAAGAGTATAATATACAATTAGTGTGAATAGCCTGTGAGCTCAATGCCCTCAGTTTAACTGGGGAGTTTTCTTTTTATCTATATGTTTGTGTGCATTTTTTCTTGTTTTTTACGCTTCAAAGTTCAGAACCTACTTAAAAAAGATAATTTTTATTTTGCTTAAATTTCTGCTTAAACAGTTTTTCGTGTTTGATTTTCTGAATAATATTAAGACTATGGAATGATTTTTATTTTTTTTTTACTAGACCAGAACACAAATGCATAACAAAAGTTCTTTTCGCTCTTTAACTCTAATTTACACCAAGTGTAAAGAATCAAAACTAGATCAAGTTCATTCCGTCATTTATCTGACGTGAGGGAAAAAACACTTCGGTTGCACAGAGAATTTACATCCTGTTATAAAAATGGAATCTGTTCTTGCATAAAGTTAATTATGAGTTTCTTTATGAGATAAGAAGGTTTTTATCTGTCATTTTTGACGATCAATTTTCAGATATTACTTTCGGTTATTTCCCAACAAGAACGTTCAGGAAAATTAATTATTTTTAAATGCTACATCGATTTAATGTGTACATATTATCCTTTAGATATGATACAACTTATTCTCATGTATAATTGGCATGCACATTGACAAAAAAACATGTTTCAAAATAAACTATCTGACATTTAAAAAAGTACAATTTTTCATAAATAATAATTTCAAAAATTAATTTTTATAACTTTCGACAGAATAAAATGAGTTAATTTTAATTGTTTACAGAATTGCTCGATTATAAAATTAAAAAAGAAAAACTTGAGTACTATTCTTTAAATATAAACCTATACTACTAGAATAAATTGCTTTCTCCTTAAATTCGTTTAATTAAAATGATTGATTTTTATTTTCCCTTTCAATATTAATCAAATTACAAATTTATAATTTATACGAAAACTTTAGGAACATAGTTTTATTTTACAAAATATTTTCTTTTATATAAAACATTTCCAAATTATCTTCTACCTCTTCGAAGTTAGACAAGGATACAAAACTGCACTCTAGAAAATAAGTAACATTTGTTTCAACCTTCCGTCAATATTTAGAGCTTTTAGTTATTATTATTTAAAGTAAAACATATTTTTTTCGCCATTAGTATTTCTGCACGAAAACTCGCACATTCCAAATGTTCATTTTAAATTAACAAGTAACACTTTAGATTTTTTTTTTTTTTTTTTACTGCAATGGATTCCAGAGTTTAATGAGAAAGTATTTTGTTCTGTACCTTCAAAATAAATAAATAATAATAATGAAAAACAATAAAATTTTTCTCGAATGAAATGTTTTTAAATGTTTTTAATGCGGTTTTCATTTAGAATACATGTAGCTTGTAATTTTTTAAAGGAATATTTACACGATTCATTAATTGCAAAAAAAAATATATATTCAAATTAAATACATATAAAAAAAAGAATATTTTAGCTATATGTTTCATGTAAATAACAACCATTCATTTTTTCAATTAATCTGTTTAAATACTTAAATTATAGCTATTTGTATTAATTTTATTATATATTTAACTAAAAATATATGTAAATCCCTTTTTTATAAGATATATATATATATAGTAATAATATATATATAATAATTTTATTATATATATGTATTATATATATATATATATTATAAAAAAGGGATTTACATATATTTTTAGTTAAATATATAATAAAATTATTACAAATAGCTATAATTTAAGTATTTACATAGATTAATTGAAAATATGAATGTTTGTTATTTACATGAAAGATATAGCTAAAATATTCTTTTCTTCATATATATATATATATATATAATATATATATATATATATATATATATATATATATATATATATATATATATATATATATATATATATATATATATATATATATATATATATATATATATATATATATATATATATATATATATATATATATATATATACTGTCCATACATTACCATGTTACACAGACACAGAATATGTATTTACCAACAAAAAATATTATAAATAAATTCTGAAAGCAAAATTAACATTAAAAATAATTTGAAAATATCCTTTTTTTCAGAAAAAAAACTGTGGTAGAAATTTACTTTTTTTTTAAAAAAGGGGCAATATTTCTGAATTAAAAAAAGGAAACATATTTTTTTAAGCATATTAAAATGTTAGTAAATTAATGAATCATTGAACCATCTGAATGAAATATATAACTCTCAACAACGTTTTTATATCATACTCCAAAAGCGCAAATTGATGTTCCGAATATGTAATGTCTTTGATTTTATATTTTATACTTTTAGGAATGTTTTTGATGTGAATTGTTTTTTATCCATATTCTTATGGTATATCAGCAGTAAAAGTTTTAAAACAATACGATGATGAAAAAATTAGTTTAAATGGTGAAAATTTATTATTTTATACAAAGGTCCTAAGTTTATATTTTTCCATCCAAATGTTTCTTTATTTTTTTCTTCACAAAAAGAATTAAATTGTACGGTTTTATATATTTTTTTCCAGTTTACTGATTATAACTCATGTTGCATAATTTTACCTAATTTTATGAAATATATTTTAATACATCATCTTTATAATTAATTATAAAATACTATAATAAATATAATTTATTTAATATAAACTTTATAGAGCAAGATCAGACTTATAAAATTCATTTTTTATTCTGTAAAACATTATATATATATATATATATATATATATATATATATATATATATATTGTAATAATATATATATAATAATTTTATTATATATATATATATATATATATATATATATATATATATATATATATTGTAATAATATATATATATATATATATATATATATATATGTTATAAAAAAGGGATTTACATATATTTTTAGTTAAATATATAATAAAATTATTACAAATACCTATAATTTAAGTATTTACATAGATTAATTGAAAATATGAATGGTTGTTATTTACATGAAAGATATAGCTAAAATATTCTTTTCTTTATATATATATATATATATAATGTCCATACATAATGTAAATATAATTTTTTTTTTTTTTAGTTTATCAGCAGTAGCATAACTTGTTGCCTAAATTTATTGTATTACAGAGCTATGTTCGATGGATTCTTTGAAACATTTCCTTTCAAACCTGAAATCATGGAACTCTGGCACCTTTCCAAGACGAGAAAAAAGTCCTATCACCTACTGTTCATTTTCATTATTGTACGGTGTCATATTTTTTTTTCCAGTTTACTGATTATAACTCATGTTGCATAATTTTACCTAATTTTATGAAGTATATTTTAATACACCATCTTTATAATTAGGTATAAAATACTATAATAAATATAATTTATTTAATATAAACTTTATAGAGCAAGATCAGACTTATAAAATTCATTTTTTTATTCTGTAAAACATGTTATTTGTCAATTTATCAATGAGGATTATTTAGAAAACAACAGCAAAAATATCAATCAAAAAGATAGATTATTAGTCAATAAGACAGAAATTGTAATTATTAACCAACTTATTTTATTGATTTGCAACAGCATTAATTGTTGTCTAAATTTTTCATATTACTAAACTGATATTTCGAAGATAATATACTGAAGATAATCTTTATAGATCAAGACTGATACTGATCAGATTGCTTGATTCGGTTCCTATCGGAACCGAAATCTGAAAACATGTTATCTTGCCATGAGGAGAATTTACGTGTTATCGTGTATTGTTCATTTTCCTTATTTGTGATTTTTTTTTTCATCTTCCAGTACATTTTGAAACTCATTCTTTACTCTATATCCCATAACTCGTATTGCAAAAAGTGTACGCGCTGACGTACTTTTATTTATATACATGTTTTTTTCTTGTTCTAGCACATAAAATAAATTATTGTATTTCCCTTAACTTTTAGGCTGACGTAATTTTAATTATTTACTCTTTCTCGTTGTAGTACATTTTGAAACGAATTCTTTATTGTGTCTCCCATAGATCGTGATGCTGAAAATTTACACGTTAGAGTACTGTTATTTATTTTCTTCATTCTTGCTGTAGCATATGTTAAAACAAAATAAATATTTTATCTCAAATAACTTCGAAGCCGACGTTATTTTATTTATTTATTCTTTCATGTTATAGTAAATGTATACGCGTTGGCGAACTTTTATTTCTGATTTTTTTTTTCTGCTTGTAGTACTTTTTAAAATAAATTATTTATTGTATCTCTCAAGACTTTTAGGATGACGTAATTTTATTTATTTTTTAACACTTTCTAACCTAGCTGAAATGTGTTTATGACTCTGGTTTGTCTGCCGTCTGGTTGTCTTTTCCGTCTGCCGACTGTCCGTGCTCTAACTCGCGTAAAAATACTCGGATATCTCTGAAATTTTCGTATGTTATTGTCGTTTACTATAGTATGTCACTTATTTCAACTGAAGAGTTTATAACTAATAGTTCTTTTTTTTACAAGGACAGTCAAAAGTATTCCATTACATTACATTCAGTGGGAAATAATCGTTTCAAATGCATTTTGATGATGCTACGTCAATAAAACATGATGAAATTTATATATAATTACGAAACACATTATACCATGCTTTTTGTAGAATATTGGGTGCAAAGCATTAAGTATTCATTTACAGGGTAAAACAAAAGAATTCTGTTAGACATGGTTCTACGGGGAAAAATCGTTTGCAGTTTAATTCAATGATATTTCACTGTTTCAAACATAATGAAAAATATATTCATTACTGAGGTTCACTATAATTGCTCTCTTGAAAGTGTGGTGTGCATTGCGTTTATTTACAGGAACACACAATATATAATGGTTACAGTACATTTGCGATATTTACAGTCTATGTATGATAAGTGCGTTTTCAACTTTGGTTTGCGGTTTTAAGTTTAACTAATTTTTTTCATAGTACGTGTGTGTTTATAAACTTGGTTGTTCATATACAGGGCTACGCAAAAGAATCCGTAAGCATTACAGAATAATGGCAGTGAATTGCATCAGGATAGTTTTTAATTGTGTTACACATTTTGTTGCTGAACAATAATATATTTAGTATACTAATATAAGTTTATGGAATATAAATAATTTCATATACAGGGCTACGCAAAGAAAAAGATACATTGTCGTTTACGGTTGGTAATTGCTGCGAGTGAGTTTTAAGTTGCCTTTTAGCTTAATATGTGGTGTGTACAGAAGTATTGAGATAATATACAGGGCTGTACAAAGGATTTCGAGTGCATTTCCATCAATCGGAGAAAATTGCTGAATGTGAATATTCTAACTGAACTAAATTTTATCATGATCTGTATCCAAATCTATTGATCTTATACAGGTTTCCACGAAATAATTCAACTATTTTTTTGACACTGGAAGGTAATTTCTAAAACTGTATTTTTAAATGTGGTATATGTTTTCTAAACTGTTTCCTGATACATCTCCTTTCACCTTATTTAAGGGGGATGTTTTGTGTATCATAATCTATGCTTGATCCATGATTTTTCGTTCTTGTTTATTTCTCGTTGTGGAGTATTTTGAAACAAATTCGTTAATGTATATCCCATACATCGTGTTCCAGAAAAAGTAAATGGTGACATCCATTTATTTATTTATTTTTCTTTCTTGTAGTAGTACATTTTAAAACAAATTCTTTATTGTATCACCCATAACTTGTATTGCAGAAAAAGTTAGATGGTCGACGTGCTGTTATTTATTTATTATTTCACGTTGTAGTACTCTTCGAAACTAATTCCTTATTGTATGCCCAAAAAAACCTATTCCCAAAAATGC
Source organism: Maratus michaelseni (assembly GCA_963931845.1). Lineage (NCBI taxonomy): Eukaryota > Metazoa > Arthropoda > Arachnida > Araneae > Salticidae > Maratus > Maratus michaelseni. The sequence continues at coordinate 156,538,318 of OZ007588.1, forward strand.
CTGCATACTTCGTAGGATTTATATTCAGATTGTAAATTATTTCTAAAATAATAGATGATGATATAATTACAATTTTTTAAGCGTTGTTTTAATTTTTACAAAAATATATTATTAAAAAATGTCTTAATAAAATTAACTATGTTCCGATAAATTGAGGAAAGTTTGCATTCTGGGATAAAGTATTGAGAGGGGTTTTTAATTTTATTATTATTATTATTATTTTTTTTAGGGAAGTGCATAGAAATTATAAAATGCCTTTAAGTGTTCGCCTAATTTTCTAAATACTAAATATATTGGATTATTTAGGTTTAGATTTATTGTTTAAAACGTTTTTTTATTTCTCTGTTTTATTTATTTATTTATTTACTTTCACCTAGGGGTATAACCTGTTTCCCTCTCTTGTCTGGAATAGGAGGTCAAAATTATTATTTAAATAATCCTCACTATTCAGTACCTTTGTTCTTCGAATACTATATTACCATTTTTAAACTGTACTTTAACATCATTTCAAAGGACGATACATTTGTTTTATTAACGGCAGACTATATGTTTATAAATTTTCTACTGAATAGTCTTTTAAATCTTTATATTAACATAATTCATATACAGACATGTTTGCTTTCACAGGACATAAATGCACATGATATTTATTTATTTTAGTTTTCTTTGAAATCATATTGGTGTTTGACCAATTTATAATTTTTTTCATCCAATGTAGGATAATAGGCATGTGTATAAGAAAAATTTAGCATTACCTTTAAAAATAAATTGCTTTATTTTCATAAAAATAAATATTTAGATTTTCACACACAGGTAGTTTTATTTCTGCTTTCAGATATTAAGATAGATATAACAGTTTTTAAAAATAATTCTAACAAAATTAAATGCTTTTCGCTTATTTTAGAAACAGAAGCGTTTCTTTTCTTTCGTTTTGAACATATCCTGTTTACAACTTTAAATAGAACTTTGAAATTTATGGTCCGCAATGTAATCCCTCAGTATTGTATTTCGGAAGGCTCTTTGTTGTACACGGTAATTCTAAAATGTCATTAATCGTAGCCTAATTCCCTAAATACTAACTCTATTACCTGGGAACATTGTAAAGCATGGACTCGGAATATTTATGATGACATTCATTGTTTAGAAAATTGCACTACCCTTGTGTTTGATTGTTTGACCAAGTGGTTTAACGTGGTGGAGAATCTTATTTTCTATCATTTTCTCATGGTAGGTATTACAAATTGTTATTTAAGTAAACATGGCTATTATTTTAACATAATTTTCTAAATATATACTGCCTCATGTATTTAAAACTGTATATTAACATGTAAGAAATATACATTTTTTATAAGGATGTCATCTTTTAAAATGTTTTATACATCTACAAAGTAAATGTTCCTATAAGTAAAGCATTATTTTTGATTTCTTTTGTTATCTTATTGATCGTCGACTGACTAATTATGTCTATTTTAATGTAAACTGTGTGCATAATTAAACAGAAAGAAATTTCTCTCATATTATGAAATGGATTTATGAATAGTTTAAAAACATATAACAATGTACGTACATTTGTTAGAAATGATTTATAACTTACCAGAACTGTATTTTGTAAAGTATGTAATTCAAAAATATATACTTAAATGCTTTAATAATTGTAGATTTATTACTGCTTTATGTTCATAATATACATATTGCAACAATTTTTAAAAAAATCAAACAACGCAATTGCATATTTTGTCACTTATTTTTGAAAGAGAAGTGTTTACTTTATTTTTACTTATAATGCTTAAAACTTTAAATCGGACATTTAAATTTATGGTTCACAATAAAATATCTCATTTTTGTGTTTCCCCTATTTCTTTATTTTAAACGTAATTTGTAAAACCCCATTAATCCTAAGCTGAATTAAGAAAAACTAACTCTATTTCCTAACAACATTGTAGACTGATTATTTATGATGACATTCATTGTTTCATAATTGCTCTACATTGCTTGATTGTTTGAACTAATGGATTAACGTGGACAGTGATGGGAATTCAAACTTGTTATTTTAGTAATCCTGACTATTCAATTATATAGTACTGCAGACGTTTCCTCATTAATTTAAAATTCTACAAAAGGATACTTTCAAAAGAATATAGTTTAGCTTTAGAAGGATATTAACATTATAAGAGAGTAAGACTTACTTAATAAGTGACTTACTTAGAAGGACATATTCTTCACAAAAAGAAATGCTCCCATAAATTCAAGTATTACTTTAGTTTTCGATGTTATTATATTGATATAAGCCTGTCTGGTGTTTTGTTTGGCACTTTTATCCAAACTAAGCACACACGTAAGAGTAGATAATTACAGTTGAGTTCCATTTAACGAATTCCATAGTTTTCTCTAAAATGTTCGTAACATATAAATTTCAAAAAGAAAAATAAGCATATATCGTATTCAAGGTATTCTCAGCTTTCTTAGACGTTTCTTTTTGCGTTACACATTAAAATTATAATAGTTATTGGTTTCTATTATCATTATTACATAATAAAATTCTCCACTGAAAAAAGGGAGCTTATCTTCGAAAATATTACATTTGGAATTTGTTAGCATTTCATTTTGAACACGTTTTAAAAAATTATAGGTGGACGGTATGCTCATTTTTATTGCCACAATTTCCCTTAAAGAGCACGCTGATCCACACAAGCTTAAAAGAGGAATATCTATCCTAAATTAAATCAAATTTTTGAAATGCTTGAAATAAATCTACGACATCATCTTCTAAGAATTTTAGTCTGCATCGAGCTATTTGGAAATATTTAATTGTTTGTCGCTTAGATGGATTTTCAGAAGCTAATTCTACTGAAAAAACGACCAGTTGAAAAAAAAAGAAAACTCAAAATCGAAGTTGATCCATGAATGCTCATAAGTAGATTACGATAATATTGTGCTATGATAATTGATAAATAAAATTAAACAATTGTTTAAAATGACTTCCTTGATATGCTGAAAACGACGGAAATTCGTTAAATAGAAATTCGTGTTAGTTAATTACAGATATGTATCTACTTTTTTTTTTTTTTTTTTTTTTCAAAATCAAGGTTCTAGCGATTTTCTTTTTTCTTTTTGTAAAAAAAGATATTTTCATACAATAACAGTTCTTTAAATATAGTATCAACTGTACTTTAGATTCCCATTTAAAAATTAATTATCTTAATTAAACAAATATTTGAGATAAATATATTCTGGTATACATTTACAACCAACATGCATTTGAATAATAAGTTATCTAATTTTAATGCTATATATTTTAATGCACACTTGCATCAAAACTATCTAAATTCAGGAGATTAAAACTGCGAATAAATGTATGATTTCAAACATTTATTTAAAATATTTTTTGTTTTTTAATAGAATCAATAAATTGTTGATAAGTACTTTTATTAATACTCGTAATGTATTTGATGTAGGATTTTTTTTTTTAATGTAGTAATATATTCGTAAGCTATATACGTTATGTGCAACTGTTTTACTGCCATGAAATATATTTGAAGAATATTACTATTTTGTATTAATATGTTTACGAAAATACAATCTAAAGAAACAGCAAAACTATAATTCGTGTCCTGATTACGGAATGTCCCAGTGAGCGATTTCTTATTCTATTTGTGCCACATTTTCAAAAATAATCTCTGTTATACACTTAAACTAGGATATTGTATTAGAAATCTACCACAAAGAAAACCTTTTATAAATTGTGGTACGAATGGATATAAAATCAGCCGTTGGTCTTGGTCCCTTCTCAAAGGGTGATGGATTTTATAAACTTTTTAAATTGAAAATTATTTTTTTCTGATTGGTGGTCAGATACGAGCCATAGTCAGATATTAATATACATTCAGGGAATCATTTAATGCAATTTTTGATTTCTAACCATGTTATGGGCGAGTATCTTGAATTACGAAGGTGCTGCAGTAGGGTCCATACGTGCCTCATTAATCATTTATTCATTTATTCTTTTATAATTTTCTTACTTAAATGTTTCATAATTCTTTACACTGATGTTTTCGTTTCTTTTTATGTTTTGTAAATATCTGTAAATAAATATTTTCATTTATAATTAAATCTCTGTTTTAATTTTATATGGGATAACATAAATATTGCATCGAGTAGTTTCTTTTCCCTTAATTAATTATATATTCATTTTTAGTTGTTTTATCAGGCGGACTAGTTTGTAATTTCTAATTATGTTGGATGTTCATAAACCTTGTATAACCACTCTTCATACGGCGTAAGGTAAAAAATTACAACGCAAGAAGCTTATTTTTTAATTAGTGTAAATTAATTAATGGAACTCAGTATTATGCGCATTACTTATTGGATAACTCTAATTTTTACTTATGTCCAGAATCAACGATTACGCATTTTACCGGTTAAGCCAACACCCAGCGGTTCCGGAGAGAGGTATTAATCCCGTGCCTCATTTTGTTAAATGTAGATAGTTATTATTTAATTGGGCTACGTAACCTAATCCAATTAAGAGGCCCATAACTTAACAGCACTGATCACTCATGTTTAAATAATAGCATTGAACTATTGATTATACTATGAACCATCGATAACAAAGTGTTCTGTATATACAAGGAATATTGATCAAAATATCCACTTAATTTTGAAATTGATTATTACTTTCAGGTTATGTATTAAATGTCCCACCAAGCAGACGTCGTAATAACTTTTCTAAGCACAATAAAGGAGCAAATGCGGCAAACAATTTGAATTTTTTGGTTTGAAAATAAACTTTGTAAAAATAAAACAAGTCTCTTGCAGGTATCACTTTGCCCTCTGACGTGCAATGTTAAATGGCTGTTATTTCGATACAGTGTGCATTAAAAACATATTTCTGTTAGGATTCAATTTCGATATCAGTTATTTTTACGCATGTCTGTCAGCACAAATTATTACATAATCATTCCATAATTTTCCGTATGGAAACAATTGTTAGAAGCAACTGATCATTTTTTAACCTGAATAAAAGAATGACTTTTTCAGTGAACATTTAATAATTTTATTGAACATATAAATACTTTGCATATTGTAGTTACAGATAAAACATTTCTATTGTTGGCAAATACGCGTCAATTCTATCGAGTTGTGTATTTATATATGAACACATATGGACAGAACATTAATAATTTTTTATTTATCTTTTTCAATTTGATACATCTTATTAGTATTTAGTCGTAATATTCAGCATATTATCAATATTATTCTATTTATTTACTTATGTTAGAAAAAGTTTTTTTACAAAATAAAAAATGCTTGATGATGTTGATTTTTCTATATTATGGTGTCATTAATGCTCGTGTGATAAAAATTAGCAAAACAAAAATCGTTATGACCAGAAAAAAAACCAAATTTTTATTCACTTCTATCAAACCGATGTTCCGCAAATCATACACATAAGTTCATTGTCTATGCAAGTCTCGAATATTTTCAGTACAGTAGTTCATCTGTAGCAGTCTCCAGCAGCAAAAACACACTATTCACACAGGCTAACGATATTACTGAGATAGTTCAGACAAGACACCAATACTGGAAACGAAAGAATTACAACAAAAGATCCACAACAACCTTTGCAACAATGACATTAATTTTGTTCTGAAACACGCTTGTTAAAATGTAGGAACCATATAGTTTTTATTATATGACAGTTACAACAATGGTTAAAATAAGAAAATGGATAAATAAAAGTAGGTGAATAATAATGGTAGAAATTGAATCACAAACACACATAAATGAGTTGACAAGAACAGCTTTAAACTTTAAAAATGATTATATTATATTAATAAAGAAGGTACTATATACAGAAAGAGTTATATACAACATTGATGATTGCCGTCTTTTTAAATAGACATTATAGCCGATTAATGCATTCACCACCACAGTTTCGTAGAATGTTTCTACATTGGAACAGCACAAGTACCCGTCCTGTCTTACTCCGTTGGCTGCCTTCCACTCACTCTCTGCTAGACTGCTGTGCAGATCTAATCTCCGCTGCCCTACGGACTTGGCGCGAGCAATGTCATGTGGAGCCTGCATGCCTTACTCTCGTACTTTCTGCACAGTTCCCACATAATTGAAATATTTGAAATTATATTTCTTGTATTTGCAACTGAATGATTAGCATATGGGAACCATTCTGTGACGTATATAATTTTTTAATGTATATGGATTTCAAATAAGATTCTATTTACTTTTAATTAATATCCAATTTTTATAGTTATAAATCAGTAACGTAAATAATAGTTTCGACTGTATATTTTAAATGTATCTAGAATTTTCATAAAATTTACCGCGTCTCGCATAATAAACTCTATTATTACGTGGACAATTTACCATATGAGTGTTAATGCAAATTACTTTTAACTATAAACTTAAACATTCATTAATATGTGACACAAAAATGTTTTCCCAAATATTTTTTTACATGGACTTTATATGTTTTTCAAATGAATCGTTTAGTTGTTAAACTCATATTCATAATGATTACTTTTTACTTTAACTTACAACAAAATCCTAATTACAATTTTTAAAATTTCCAGCAAAAGTTTTATAAACAAAAAAAATATTGTACGAAATATCTTTTTACATGAGATATTTCGAAATTATTTTCTGTACATTCCAATTTATATTATGTTACAAGAGAATGATACGTTAGAATATCAGATACATTACTTACGGCATTTATTTATAATACTATATTTATCCTTATTTTTTAAAAAATATATTATTTTTTTCCTCCATTAGCATTTTTGTACCAGAATGTGTATTTAAATTTTACATTTTAAACTAGCAAAGCACTTTTTAGAAAAGTTTTCACTAAAATAGATTCTCGAGATGAATAGATTTTCTAAGTTATTTTCTCTTTAGTATTCAAACACTTAAAAAAAACTTATTTCAAATAAAATATTTGTGAATGCAAGATTAAAATTTTCATTTAATGACGGCACTATTTAGCCTTGGACCTATCATATACATTTCTTTAAAAGTACATTGATATATAGGTCATTTTTTTTTACTTTCAAAGTAGTAACCATTTAAATAAAACACATCATAAAAAATATTATGACAAAGTTAGGTTACGCTAAACTACAAATCATTTATGTTTCATGTTTTTCATACATCGGATTTTATTATGAGGCATCGTATCAAACGGTTTATTAATTTCCAAAAGAAAATTCGGATCTTGAAAATATATTTTTTATGTCTAAAATTCTGTAACTGCTATTTAAAAACTAAAAGTACAAATTTATCTGTAACATTTTAAAATTAATAGAATTTTTTGAAGGATAATTCATAGTAACTGAACACCACCTATCAACAAATGTAATAAGATATAAAACTCTGAACAATGCTTCTCAATAATATTCAATAAGAATAAATTGAATTGTTTTTATTTGTGATGTCCTTACTATTTCATTTTTTCATTAAAAATATTTTTATTTTCTGTATTTTTCTAAAATATATTCTTAACATATCATTTGTATATTTCAGAGAAATTTTGATAACTAATATGTAATCAACTTCAAATGTCTGTCTTTTATCGAATCGCAATTTTTTCATCATGATTTTCTTTTAAGAAAAAAAAAGATATTTTAAAGATATTTTAAATATATTTTAAAGATATTTTAATACTTGCTTCTTATTTGAATGTGAATATGTATCTCGTACTCAAATCTTTTATTTCACCCGTAAACCACATATTGCTGAAATTGGTGATTCTGTAAAAATGTTCCATTGATTTTTTGAAATATATATATTTTTTTTCGAAGCTGAGATAGTGGAAATATAGAACTTTTGTAAGAAAAAAAAGAAAGACATATTACATTTTATTCTGTTTATTATATGTGTTTATTATTCCTTATTTTTCTATATGTAATATATTTTAAGACTGATTTAATATTATATCCTACATAAGCTCTATTGCAAAAAAAGCGAGGCGACAGACGTAATTAATATAGTTTGTACAGTGAGTAGAAAATTTATAAAATAATAGTATTGAATCACATTTAAAAAATGAATTAATAATTAAATAGTTCCTTTTAAATGTGGGCTGAAATATTCAAAGGAAAAGGTGAGAAATGTATCGCAAATTTATCGTGAAATACAGTATTATATTCTTCTTCGGTGTTCTCTTCAGATATTACTCTGTGTAATTTGTGAGTATATGCATTAATCAGAAAACTTGTAAAAATTTTAGAACCAGTCTAAAGTAGAGGAAATGATCCAAACACGGGCTACTATTTTCAATTTCGTACTTACCGATTTACCTGCGTACTCACAATGTATAATTCTGATGTGAATGACTTCCAAAAATTATCCTGTAGGTGATATGAGGTTTCAAAATGCCAATAACTAGTCTTAGTTTTCCGAAACTAATTTGTCCCAGAAAACGTGAAAATGAATAGTCCAAATACGGGCTACTTATTATCTCATAAAAAATTAATAAAAAGCATCAAATTTTGTAAAAAAAACCCGTTACTGTCCTGAAATACTTTACATAAAAATAAACAGCAGTTTCATCATTTTATACTTGAAGAAGTCACAGATGTTTGCCTCTTTTTACATTCCAGCACATCCGGAAAGTGCCGAACCTCCACACTTGTAGCTAAAAATTAAACATGCCGCGCTACAATCCATTAATATGCGTGGCTTAATGTTCCCAGTCCTGTTTTCTTGACCATGGGCCTTGATGTGCTATACCTCAAATGTCACGGTCACGAGGTCAGTCTAACGCAGGACCCTCAGTGTTTAGTTCCCAAGAAAGCTTGATACTTATTTTATCGACCCAAAAGGGATGAAAGATTGATGGAACTTTGTGCAGTCAATCCGGATTCGAACTGCCGACGTGTAGTGTGACAGCGTGACGCGCTGACAACTAATCTACTGGACTTCCCACACACGTAACGCTGAATCTATTTTTCCTCTCTAGCATCATCTGAAGTAAAGTTTATTACAGAAAAAGCTTACCGCATTTTCGTCACAAGGTGTATCCCTCGTAAAGATACAATAGTCTGTGGCGGCGAATTTCGAAATTTTTAGCTCATTCGATTCGTCTTATCGAGCTAAGTAAATTGCTACGTCGCATATCGGCTATTGAGTTTTGATAATGACATGGGGCATGGTCAAAATTTTCAATTTTGTTCATTGAAAACCAGTTGCCGTCAAAGAAATTTGTTAGATTTAAATTTATTTATGGTTTACACTGACATGCATTGATGTTAATCAATTTTTGACACATTGTTTATTCTGAAGAAGTGAGTAAAACAAAAATGACTGCAAAAAATGACAAAAGAACCGACAATGTGTGGTTGCAATTTTTTTTGCTCGTAATTCGGGAAAAAGTATTGACAGGGTAAACAAAACTAGACGTGGACATCAGAACCTGCAAAAACCTGCCTGTCAAGTAGCATACGAATATTTGATCTACAATTACAAATTCTTATAATAACAGCAATTATATAATATAACCTTATAGTAGTTATTGGAAATGTATGGCACTGTAAAAACAATTAGTAAACTTAAATTGCATTTATTTCTTTGAAGGCATCTGATTTTCACTGAATGAAATTTTGAATTTTGACCCGGCCCCCTGTGATTATAAAAACTGAATAGCCGATATGCGAGGTATAAAATTACTAATCTGGAATGATCTATAAAAATCGAAATTCGTCGCCGCAGACTATAGTGCCTTTACTTGTACAGGGATTGCCTATTCTTCATCGAAAATGTCGTCGGTATAGTTGCTCACTTTTAGACTATCCAGTACTTTAAGTTGATGATAAAAGCAGACATTTCAAAAGAAACAAATCAATAAAAACAAGTGCTTTGCATGAACCTCAGGGCATATATTTTGAGATGAAATGAAAGCCACTTGCGTTACTGAAGATCTAAGGAAGGGAGAAATAAAATTTCAAATACTTTGGAAAGTTTTTGGTTTTCCAAAAGTAGGTTTTCTGATAAAAAGAATTCGTACGAATCCACGTAGGTCAAGGATAAGGGCTATATGCTCCCCACTTCTTGCTGTTCCGTTCGATGACATGACACTCCCATGAATATATACAATCACCTTACCTTACTTTTAAAAAGTATCCCGTCTCTAGACCCTAGCACGTATTTGTACAATTTTCCTCTTGTCCTTTTTAGCATATTCAAAAACATAATGCTCGTCTATTTCTGTTTGTGTGGCGTTGACATTACGTTAATCAATAAACAGAAACAATAAAGATAACAATGTCTGGAAAAACTTCTTATTGAAGCCGAAAATTATAGAATAAAAAATTTTTAAGTAAGTAAATGCTACTTATTCCTTTTAAGTAATGGATAATATAGATTGCAAATTAAATTGAGACATTCAAACTTACATATTAGACAGTAAAATATAGGAATCTCATTGAAGACTCCAATAACAAAAAAAATTAGGGTAGTTAGTTTTATAAAACCAATGTTAAACGTCTAATACACACGTATAGTAAACATTCCTTTTTTACTATACGTACAATTGGCATTATAATTGTTGAGTTTTCAGAGTGCGAAATAAAATATTTTCTATTATTTGTAGAATAGAAGTGTAGAATAAAGAAATATATTTTTAAATACCATAAAATTAAAAAAATAAATTAAATCTAATGATATGGTGACATAAATATCTTTGTATTAAAACTTACTTTCACCTATCCTTCGACAGTATATTTATCATTTCTTATCTTCTAAAAGTAATGGGTTCATAATTCTGTTTTGTTTTTACAGACTCTCGAAATGGTGTAAGTTACGAACTCAATTTACTCCATAATGTAACTTTTGACATAAACCGATAAAAACATATTAAGGATTAAGATAGAAAATATAAAATTATCTACTTTCATCCCTGAAATATTTTTTCTTCGGACAAAAAAAAAAAAATATTTGTTATATAAAGCTCAAAGATATTATATTTTATATTTGACCAAGGATTGAATTTGATTTAAATATTCAGTTTTAACTTTTTACTAAAGTATAAAATTAATAAATGATAACTTTTGATTGATGTTGTACTTATTAAAAAAATACCTATTTAATCTTTCAGGTATTAAATAAATTTGGATTTCAATATTCTTAAAATTTTACTTCTAATTACTAATATCTAAGTAAAACATTAGAAAATGCAAGTACATTTAAATATTAAGTTTTTATGGTTAATTCAAAAAAATAGTTACTAAAATTCTTTTTTGTAATACAAACAATAAATTATGACAGAGAAAAAAATTCTGAATATTCAACATTCTTTTGGAGGATGTAGCTTCATCATTAATTTTTAATTTAAAAAACATTTGTTGTATCACCTTAATCATATAAATTTTATGCAGTTGATGGCATTACACAAGAACAGTTCAAAAATTTTAAAATTGTCGACATCTACATGCAACTCAACATATTCATGATAATAAAATTAAACAAATACAAAAATAACTATACATCTTATCTTGGATTAAAGAGCAATCTTTCCAGTATTGTTTTATCCAGTGTATGTTGGAAGAATGAAATACATTCCGGACTGTTTTCTGTATACGATTTTTAAAATATTCAAGATATATTGACTCATATACCTAAAGAATAAAAATGACAAAACTAGTTCTTCTTCTGTAGAATGACTATATTCGATGGAATAAGTAAGTTTTAGTTTACTGTTCCGTCAGATGTCAACTTTTCAATGGGTGTAAAGTCCTCCAAATTACCTGTGAATTACACCTCTGGGGGTGCCTAGTCTGGTGATGGTCTCATCACCAGATCAAGGTTCTAAATTACGAGACCAACTCGAGTAGCGATGACATGGCGTATGGATGATCAATGCAGCGAGGAAATAGTAAATATCCCAGTATTTCACATCCGTCTGGCATGACTTCGCTACACTGCACAGTGCTGAACCGCCTCATCAAAAATAAATTAGCAAACCGGCCAACTTAGAAAAAGCAATTAAAGCAACAAGACGCACTGAAGCCACGTCGGCCTATAGATTTATCAAACACATCTTCGCCAAGCGGAGAGCAGGCGAATCCTCGCCCCGTTGCCAGCTATCAACTCGTTAAGCTAGGCAAAAGTTTGTCAGGTCCAGACCTGGTCAGCGGTCTAAAAAAAAAGAAAAAAAAAAACTTTTCAATGGATTGGCAGACAATATTTTTATGATTATATATATATATATATATATATGTGTGTGTGTGTGTGTTATACTTCTTTAGTACAATCTGTCGTTGGTATGATTTTTCTACTTATTTCACAAAATTTGTCACCCTAGTTCTCCATAGCCTTCACTCACACCATTTTATTATGTTCTACCTAGAAATTCGAAGTATTATTCCATATTTGGATACGGAAACTAATAGACAGTCGTAACATTAAACATCGTTAGTGAATGCTTCACCAACAGAATATTAACTAACAAGTCCCCCTACACAAAAGGTACACCCCGATTTCGATGAAACGTTTATTGTACGCATGATATGATGGAGAATGATACCACTTGTATCGGCCATCCTCAAGGTTTAGTATTGTTTAAATATTTGTGAAGTATCTATTGTACAACTAATGCAAATCGCTTAATGTTTTATTCAAAAATATTGCAAAAATTTTAAACAACATAATTGTCACAGAAATGATAATTGGTACAGAAATGAATAAAGAACAATGAAATTAAATTTTTCACATTCATGACATTCGGTTCCATTACTTGTGACACAAAATTGAACTGGATTCAGGAAAGTCGTGGGGTTGTCTTCCAGATATCCACATTTAAAAGAGGCATATTTACTAAATAACAAATACTTAAAAAATAATACTTAAAGAATTACCTAATACAATACTCAAAAATAATATCAAATAAAATACTTTAAAATAATACCTAATATAATTCTTAAAAATAATAACTAATATAATACTTAAAAATAATACCTAATATAATACTTAAAAATAATACCTTATACACTGAAAAAAATGGGTTCTCAAAATTGAGTAAAAAGTATTCAATTTTAAATACGTCGCATGCATAAATGCGTCACATCGGAGCAAATAGCTCCGATCCAAATGTACTCAAAATTGTGAAACACGTGCACTCATTTTTGATTGCATGGATGTGTTCAAATTTAAACCGTTATGTGATAATTTTTTTATTCCATGGATGTGTTCAAATATGAAACATTATGTGATCATTTTTTTATCTCATGGATGTATTCAAATATGAACTGTGTGTGTTCTCCATTAAATATTTAAAAATTTATTATATTTTTATATTTTATGTAATCAGCAGTAAATTTTGTAAATATGCAATTCATGTAAATATTAATATGGTATTGTAAAATAATAAATAACGACTTTACATTGTATACTCAGATAGAATCAGGAAGATAACGGAAATTCCATAAAAACCTAAAATAAACTTAGTGGCGCCATCTCTGATCAAAAAATATATTAAAACAACATTAATGGAATATTATGCAAAAAATTAAATTAAAAGATATTTCCCCACTGAGTTTATTTTAAGTAATTTTATGAAATAACCGTTACTTCATGATTCTTTTCAAATTGAGTATAGCTTCCATAATGTAACATGTAATTTTTTTTTTGCTGTTTTGTATTACAGAAAATTAACTCCTGATGATGGTTTTAAAGATAAAGCGAAATATCCAGGATAATTTTTATTTTTGTGATTTTAATTTTTACGTCTTTGTTTCAAATCTCGGAATAAAGTGTACGTTGGATAGCAAATTATTGTTTTATTTTCACATTTAAAAATAATTTATAAGTTCTTGAATGCTTTTGATCACAAAAACTTGAATTAAAGCAAGATGGCCGATTTTATACTACTGACACGCGGGAATTAAAAATTTAAGTAAAAACATGGACTGAAAGACATTTAATAAAACGGTTTCAAAAATAAAATTAGTTAAATGGAAAAAAATATTTTTCTTGTCAAGTGGTTTCTACCCCGAGCCATCGCATTACAGATTAAAGTAAAAATGTACTGATTTTTATTTCCCGCATAAAAGTATTAACATTAATTGATTATTTACTTAGGATATGATTACAAAAAATATATATTGAATATTTAACAGAAAGCACTTACTTTCAAACTTGTGGAATACATCTTGAATCTAATTTTCTTTTTACAAATATCCATGTCACGCAGCGCACAATGAATGTAAGAAGAACGCATAACAATAATGTAACCGTACGCATTATAATGGCGGAGCAGGTTATATAGTTCCTTCCGAAGAATTAAAATGTAATATTATTCCCTTATTTCCAAGGTACATTGCATTGTTTTCCTGTAAATGAACATATTTTATGCCGTCATGAATGAAATCATTACAAAGTACAAAATTATTGTTTCACTTGACTTTGATAATACGGGTTGGACCAAAAGTGATAAATAACAGATTCATTTTTGAACCAAAAATACTTAATCAGATTTGAGTACATCGATTTACTCATTTTTGAGTACTTAATTTTTTTCAATGTATAATACTTTAAAATAATACTTAAAAATACTAAACCTTGACGATGGTCAATAAAACTGATATCATTCTTCATCATATCATGAGTACTCTCCATGATAAGAGTTTCATCGAAATCGGGGTGTATCTTTTGGGCAGGGTCCCTTGAAAGTTGCAGTCGCAATACGTTGAAATATGGCAATGGATCAAAATATCAAAAGTTGTTTTCCCGAAATAAACCCAGAATCATTATTCACGTAAGAAATATATTTATTCTCTCAGTGACAGTTCACATAAAACAAGGAATTTACACAACTAAGAGTGCTTCATGCTGCACATTTATTAGTTACGGCATTTCACCGAAATCGAATCTAAGATGCTAAACCATCCGATTTTACGTGCGTTCGTACGTTCTTAAACGATAATAAAAGAGCATTTCATATTATTAAAGGGAACCTTCTTCCTGGTGTCGTACGAAGGTGTAAACAAATCAAAACACAAAATCATGTCACCAAAACTCGTGCACGGAGTTAAATACTCCAATGCACACAACGCTCTTGGGTAATGAATAAGCCAGAAGAGAAACTATTTTGCGTAGAAAAATAGTCATGAGATGGATCTTCAGATAAACAACGGGAATTCTTTCAGAATAAAAAAATAGAAAATGACAAGGTACAAATGAGATTTACGGAACAAATAACTTAGTGGAGAATAGAAATCACAGCATCGTTCAACCTTGTAGACAGCAGGCACATGATTTTCCGTTACCAGAAATCATATTCAAATAGATGTAGACAAAACAATTTTAAGGAGAATTATGTTTTGAAATGTATATCGAATTAAGACATGTGGAAGATATTTTGAAATCAAACCACGATTATGTGTACATATATACTGAGATTTACAAGTATTCTTAAGAAAATACAGAAAAATCTCCAGACACTCAGATGGTTAAGATTAAAATACAGATGGAAGTGCCTTGAATTTAGGCAAATGGCATCCGAAAGAAAAAAAAATAGTGATACGTGAATTGTTTAAAAAAATGTTTTGAAAAGGAGATAAATGTTATCGCACGTATTTAAATGAAATCGTAAAATGAATTATTGGAATATTTTCAAAGATAGATGATAATTAATTAAACCCAACTTTAATTAATTAAATTTTAGAAAATTATATCGGTAATAATTTATATAATATTTTTAAGATAGGGCAGAATTTTAAATTTCGTAATATATATATATATATATATATATATATATATATATATATATATATATATATATATATATATATATATATATATATATATATATATGTGGCATTTTGACGAAGTTGAGATCTTATGAGGAATAATATTCGATGAGAAAATGGCAGTCCTTCAACGATATAGCAAGTTGCAGTCGAATTTAGCGAGTATGGCGAAGTAGTAAGGCAATGAAATGAGATCACAGAATTTCTGCAGTAAATCCAGCCAATCTCCAGACAAATAGTTTTATTTAGAAGACGAACAACGCAGAGACAATTCACAAAGGTCTAAAACTTATAGCCCTCGGGCTCACGATGTTTCACTTCATTAAATTAAGATGTTACTGGGCCAGATGAATATTCTACGGAATTAAAAACACCAGATACATGTTTAGACTTCCAAAAACGTCAAAAATCTCTCACACGACGGCTGCGAGCTGGTTTTGTTCTCTCCGCGGGAATATACAGAAATTTAAGTCACGAGCGCACAACCCAATGAGTGAGAAGCTAGGCTCCAGCCCAGCGAATGAAGCGCGAAGGAGAAGCTAAGACAGTAAAGAATTCCGAATCTGGTCGCTGATAAATTTTGAAGTTAAAATCCCAAGCACGCGAAAAAATCAGATCAATAATAATAATAATAATAGTAAAAAGAAAATGGCTTTTAAAAAAACATTCGAAATGAGAACGCGTCTCGGAATTTTATAGATTGGGGAGCTGATAAAAGCGACGAATGAACTTAAAATTTTAGATTAAGATTTGGAATAAAATAATTATTAATATACGGATATTTACTTTTAAAAGGACTTTAAATAGGAATAGATATTATTAATAATTAAGGAAATACTGACTATGACAGAAGTTAGATTAAATTTAAAAGATTAATGCGAATAAAATGGAAGGATACGAAGGAAATAAATTTTTTATATAACATATATATATATATATATATATGTGTGTATGTGTATTTTTAAAGGAAAACAATAAATTTTTCGATCGATATTTTGACTCATATAGAAAACTTGAAAGTTTATTAGCATGTTTTTATTATACAAATTTGCTGTGTTAATTATGTTAATACTATTTTTTTTTTATAATTTGTAATTTTATAAAAAAAATATTATAATTTATCGAACATTATATGCTTATTTACATTAGCATATGAGGTTTAATTTCAAAGTATTTCTAAATATTTTCTCGCATCCAGTCTTTCAGACTATTTTTGTGTAATTTTGTTCCTTGTCTATTTCATTTTGTATTTTATATAATGACTTCAGTCAAATGTGTCGATATATGTTTATATGTGTCTTTCAAGAACAATGCATGAGCTTTGTTTCTAAGAATTTTTAAATAAAATACATTTCTAATACTGACTAAAAAATACTTTCGTCTCCCGTTGTCATAAAGTTATTTTAACAACTTTTTTTTATTTTCGATTTTTATCTTCAGCTCAGATTCTTTCTAATTTTTTAAAACAGAATTACATAACACAATAAACAGAATAAACATTAACAATTTAATCGCGATAAGTCGCGCTAGGATATGTACAAATAAATGTCAAGCGTTGCATCTTCAGGCAAGGATATATATATATATACATACAGAGAGAGAGGGAGGGAGAGAGAGAGAGGGGGGGAGAAGGAGAGGGGAGAGACAGAATGAGAGGTGTGAGAGAAAAGGAGAGGGGAGAGAGAGAAGGAGATGAGAGAGAGAGAAGGAGAGGGGAGAGAGAGAAGGAGATGAGAGAGAGAGAAGGAGAGGGGAGAGAAAGGGGGTATAGGTAGAAGGTTGGAGAAGGAGAGATAGGTAGAGAGAGAGAGAAAGAGTAATGCAAATTTACATTCAAATAATTTAATTTAAAATAAATCTTCTTTTAATACATTTTTCCGCGTTGATTTTCGTCACATAAGGGAAATTTCGAATTTTTATTATCACGATGCACATTTCAAGTTTACAAATGGAATTAATTATGTGTATATACAATTACTAGAGGATGTGACACGAGATACTCATGTTATAGAATACAGGTAAAACTCATTATGTTTTTTTTTTTTTTTTTTTTTTTCATGAAAACTCGATTGGATTGTTTTCAATTAATATCTCGAGAAAAAAATGGACTAATTAAATCAGTCTTTTTGATTCTGTAATTTCGGTGGTTATCGCGTGCAGTTCAATTACATATCTGTTAAATTTCTGTTTAATTTATCATGTTTTAATATTTTATTTATCTATTGAATAAGTTTAAATTTCGTTATGAAATGTTAACAGGAAACAAATGTTGAACTATTTATATTGTTTTTAGTGCAAGCATGTCAATCTTTCTTACTCGAGATGTCCGCCATAGTGACATATTTAAAAAAAAAATCATGCTTGAAAAATTTATTTTAGAATCCATACATATCGGTAAATTGAGATGTAATTTTCAAACATATTGTATGGTTTTCATATTCGATGGAGTACACTGTAAAAAAAATGCAGTAAAATTACGGGCAGAGATTCCAGTCATACTCCCTAAAAAAAAAACAATCCATGCCGATCATTTTGTGCAGCCGTAATTTTACGGGGCAAAATAATACAGCATTATAATGCAATGGATATAATACACTTTAAAACACAATAACACTTTTCTTACTGCTCCGTAGCACGTAGCATGTTAGATAATCATCACAGAATCGGTTTTTTGGCGGGTTAAAATTTTCGAAACACGAGTAAAATGAAGTGTTACACCCTAGCGGAGAACAATGTATGGTGTCGTACCGTATTTTTGCTAACATATTGGCTAGAACTGTAAGAATATGTGGATTGCTCTTAATTTTCTAAGTATGTAAGGGATAAGGCCGCTTATTTAGTGGATCAGACCGTTTTTCATCAAATAAGGCTGTTGCCCGTGAAAATTGAAGGGTTAACGCTCATAAATTTACAGTTTTTTCTGAGAGTGTAAAAATTTTAAAATTGCGATGTTAGGAAGTTAAAAGTAACTGCATTAAATGCGAAATTTATTGGACTGATCGTATCCACCATCAATATGACGCCAGTGTTACTCACGGACATGTTTTCGCTTTATGATATAGATATTTATAATAATATAGTTTTATAAAATCTGACTTTCAATTAACATTTTAGAAATTCTTTATCAATATAATTATAATGAAAGCAGCCATTTAGAAACAAATTATAATAAAAATATTTTGAAATGTTTTTTATAAACATAAATAAATACTTTTTATAATATTAATACATTTATATTACAAAATTGGAATGTATTTTTTGTTTATACTGTTACACAGCGCATACATTTATGCATTCGATTTTTGTATAAAAAAATGTACTTCATTTTGAAAAGGCAATATATATTTTCCATTAGCAATACTTTTTTTATTTGAAATACGCATATACATATTAAAGCTTTTTAGATGATTATACAAGAAAAAATCGAAAGGGTTCGAAAAAATGACAGTAACATAAATTAATTATGTAATCTTTAAAATAAGTAATCATTTTTTATAGTAAAATAACAAGGTATATTCTTAATGAGTCTTAAAAACGTATTGAAAGCTTCATCTAAAATATTTACATTTGAAAAAATATTTTTGTATTTAAGAAAATTGTTTTCATGTACAAAATAGAAAGCTGCAATTACATTTTGCCAAAAAATAATAGAAACGAACCAAAATAACATTCTAATTGAATTTTTATTGAGTTATCTAACATAACTTGAAAAAAAAATCCAATTTAATCTCATAAATGACAAATGTAGCTGCATTTAAATCTATGTCTCGTTTAAATAAAATTATAAAAGAAAATATACGACACTTTTAAATTAATCGGAAAAAATCTTTTCATAAAAAATATATATATTTAAATATTTATCATTATATAAAATGCTTATATTTTAAAACGCATAATTATATATCGATTGATGTTTAATACATTATTTACTTTTTTCAATAATTGTGAATTTATTACTTTTCTTTTACTTAATGTTGATTAAAATAAAAACATTTAAAAAAAATTATTTGCATTGCTTTCTTAATCAGTTATGTTTGTCTGAAATGAGATGATAGCAAAAACAAAAAAATAGTTTTTCAGACAAATATTTAAAAGAATTATTTAATTTATTTGCATTGCTTTCTTAATCAGTTATGTTTGTCTGAAATGAGATGACAGCAAAAACAAAAAAATAGTTTTTCAGACAAATATTTAAAAGAATTATTTAATTTATTTGCATTGCTTTCTTGATCAGTTATGTTTGTCTGAAATGGGATGACAGCAAAAACAAAAAAAAAATAGTTTTTCAGACAAATATTTAAAAAAATTATTTACAAGCCCATTATAAAAAGAATTTTAACTTTGTAGAAAATATAAATCACCGAAGCACACATGATATTTATGAATAGCAAAACTAATAACGAAGGTGAAATATTTTTATACGATGTGTATAAACTACTACAATGATTTCCAAACAAAAAAGTATGGATAACCATGCAGTATCCTTTTTATCCAGTTTAATATTTTTTTGTTTTCATATTTTGTTATTTAAATAACATGAAAATATCCACAGAAAATGTTAAATTGTACTGGCATTTTAATGCTCTCTTCTTTTTCTATCATTTGGTAAATTTTATATAAAAAAGTGTATCAAAATATAACATGGTCGAATACACATTTATATAGTTGTTAGAGATATGCAGAATATACTAACAAAGTAGTGTAAAATTAAAATATGTGCAAATATTTCGTCTCGTATTTAAATATGTTATTTTTCGTATCAATTTATATTTCACAAATGCTAATTTCGCGTTATGTCTACATTTTCTTCATTCACAAGGCTTGGAATTTTGTTTTAATAGTTTATTGTTACTAGGGCATCCAACCCAAGCTTCCCGGGATAGAGAATATATGTGAAAACCATTTATTCTTTCAATGGAAAATTCTAGTAGATTTTTTACTTTTAATAATTGCTCTACAGATTTCCCCGAAACAACACCAAAGATTATTTTTATATGAATATACAAATAAAATTTAATATATTAAAAACGATAATTTCGTATTGGCTTCGTACCCGAAGTTAATAGCCGAAGAAATCGCTGAAAATTTCTTTATCTGCAGCAGTTTTTTTATTCTGAAAATTTCTGCGGTTTTAAGCGCTTATTTCTATTACATGTCTGTTAAATTTGTGTTTTATCTATACTATTTTATTTATTGCTTAATGTAGTTTCAATTTCGTTATTCGAATATTATCTGTAACAAATACTGAACTTTTTAAATTGTTTAAAGTGCAACCGGAATAATAATTTTTAATCGTCTGCAAGCGATAGAGATAGATTAAACAAGAACGAAAAATCATGCGCCATGCATAGATTATGTAACACTTTCCAAGGCTTCCAAAATAATTTTACAAATCATTACCGTTTAATAAGCTGAAAGATAACATCGAAGTAAACAAGTTGGAAAACGCATAACATATTTAAAAACGTAATTTTCAGGAATTTCCAACATTTATTTCCAACATATACAATATTCCGAATGCTTTTATTCAGCCCTGTATATGATCTATAGATTTGTATATATGCTACATAGGATGCTAAATTTTAGTTCATTTAAGAAACGCGTAGCACAGTTTAAAATTCTCCTTCTGGAGTTTCTGTCAATAAACGGAAATGTGTTTGCGAACTTTTGTGCTTCCCTGTATATGATCTACAGAATTTATACACACCACATAATAAACAAAAAGTGATTTAAATTTAAAATTGCGTTCAGTAACTTAAAACGCACTTCCAGGAATTATTGTTAACAGACAGTAGAGAATTATTTTGTGTGTCTCTGTAAATGAACGTTGACTGCTATACGCACACTATTCTGTAGTAAGCCTCTTGTAGTGCACTTTAGTGATATATATAAATTTCAATGTGTTTAAAATAATGAAACATTATTTAAATAAACCGCAGAAGATTTTTCTCCATAGATGTAATGTAACGGAATTTTTTTGACTGTCCCTGTAAAGTAACTATATGTGCTATGCACACCCTATTCCATATTAAGCTTCTTGTAATGCACCTTAGTGATATATATTAATTACGATGTGTTTGAAATTGTGTAACATCATTAAAATGAACCGGAAATGATTTTTTCCCATAGACCGTAATGTAACGGAACTCTTTTGAGTGTCCCTGTTAGAAAACTATAAGTGCTACATACTTCAGTTGAAATAGGGAACATGCTATAGATAACTACAATAACATATAAAAATTGCAGAGCAATCCGAGCATATTTACGGGAGTTAGAGCACGGCCAGACGGCAGATGGCCAGACAAACCTAAGTCATAAACACTTTTCAACTAGGTTGGAAAGTGTTAAAAAATCATGCTTGAAATTCAGTTTAAATGCTATAATAAGTCAGACAATTGCGATACAGTTTTCAAACAAACTCCATTTAAAAGTAGATTTTTTCCTATATATCGGTGTAAATTTTGAAAATGTGCGATGTTCTGAAATTTAACAAAATTGCAGTAGCAAAAATGGCAAAACCGAAATTCCATCGTCAAGTGTTGCCATTCGCAAAATGACGTCAGCGTTGCGCACGGATACGTTTGTCCTTTATAATATAGATAGATAATGACTGTTTGAAATGGACACAATTTTTTATTACTTATGCTTTCACTGAAAATAAACACTCACACGTGCGCTTTAATGTTGACCCTCATCAATTAATTTCATTTCGTATTAAACTGATAACATCGTTTAAACTTTAAAAACTATGAATTCTACACAGTATTGGAACGCAATATTCAGGGTACCCACTAAAGTCATGTATGCATCATTGATTTGAGAACGGCGACAGCTATAGTCATGAAAGAGGTGTCTAGATCTTAAAGTGGAAATGCGCTATGCAATAATACAGCATTTCACCACCACCTAGTAGACATTTCCATGCCTATCTCGAAAACGGTAAGAGATTCGAGAAGCTAGCCAATTACAAAGTTATACAATGTCCTTGAATTAGTATGAAATGATGTCTTACATGTTAACATATTTTAATTGACGACGAAAATAAATGTATTATTTTTTTTAAAATATCCAATCACCAGCTTAAATACGTCTTTAATACAATGCAGAAGTGGGGCATTATAAAATAGTCGCTTATTTACAAATAAAACTGAAACATGTAAGCAAATCAGTTTATGTAATAAGGAATGAAGGTAAGAATGTTCAACATATCTAACATCGTCGGAAAGTCTTACATTCTGCATGTGTTCCGAAAGTTGACATATAGAACAAATATAATTTGATTTTTTTTTATAAAAAGAAAATGGACTTTGCTTACATTTTTAACTGCATTATTAAATGTCTATAGACCTTACACGTATACATTTCTGCATGAAATTAGATACGCAGACCTGCCAAGTCTCCGGCTTTTCGAATACTAGTAATTTAAAACAGAAAATGTTGTTTTATTTAATCGGAGCATTTTGCGATTTAAAAGAACAACATTTTCTCTAAAAAATTACAGGTGTGCAATAATCCGGAGACTTGGCAACTCTGGACACGTGTTTAAGCTTTTGAATTGATAATTAAAAAATTACATTCTTCATACATCTTCATTGCTTCTAATAGAGTTATTTTTACAAGTAAGACATCATATTTCTTTTAAATGCTAAAAGGTGTAAATTAACAACATAATACAAATTAAAATAACTTTTATTAGGTTGTTTTACATGTTTCGATTCATTCCGAGTGATTTTCACAAACAAATGATAATATTTCATAATTGCGCGGGCTTTGAAGTTATTATTTTCATGTACTTTTTTTAAAATAAAAGTACATGAAAATAATAACTTCAAAACCCGTGAAATTATGGAATATTCTCATTTGTTTTTGAAAATTACTCCGAGTGAGTCGAAACATGTAAAACAACCTAATAAAATTATTTTAATTTTATTTTGTTGTTAATTTACATATTTTAGCATTTAAAAGGGATATATTATTACAAGGTGTTATAATTTATTTATTAGTAAGACATCATTTCATACTAAATCGAGGACACTCTCCAACTTTGAAATTGACATTTTTATCGTACCTAGCACAAGTTTTCGAACTAGGGACAGTGATTCCGCAACTTGCAGCTAGGTTGCAATTTTCAGTTAGGCGCCTTATCAATTTATCTCTTCGCAAAGCGCAAAGACACTTTACTATAATAGACACTGTATTTATGGCTGTATCTGTTGGCATTTTGAAGTTAATAGAGTGAGCATTCCCGGTAAAGTCATGCTCCCTGAGCATGGATTTACTGGAGCCCCTGTAAAATCTTGGCAAAAATATTGTACACAGACTATTGGTAAATTTGTGAAAACATTCAAAATTGCAACAGCAAAAAATACAACAAACCAAAATTTTCTACATACGACACTTACTGGCTCTAATATATATTCCACAATTTCAGATACATTTACAAACTTGCTAAATCACCATTTTCCCACACAAGAAAATCCTGACCCTCTTTATCTGACTTTGTAAGGGAAACACAAAATTCTCTCACCCCACCACTTTTCTCAACTAAAGAAATAAATTATGCACTATCAGAACAGAATATTCTTAAAGCTCCGAGCTATGACAAAATTGATGCATTTTTAAACAAAACTTATTCAAAAACTACAAAAGAGGAGGACTACAATTCGAGGTCTTTTTAATAAATGTCTATCTTTAAATTATTTCCCAGCAAATTGGAAAATTGCCCAGGTTATCTACTTCAATAAACACAATAAAGACCCAAAGCTCCATTAATCCTATCATCCAATTTGCCTTCTCCCGATGCTGGGAAAGATAATGGAGAGATTAATTAAACACAGAATAATACATTACCTTGAAATTAACAGTCACTTCCATGAACAACAATTTGGCTTCAGAGAGGGACGAAACACTATTCAATTGTTACAAGCCGTAAACGATAAGATTCATAAAAAATTACAGAATAACAAATATTGCATCTTGGTATCTTTTGATATACAGTGTGCATTTGACAATATAAATTGGACTATCCTTGGCAAAGCAATACAAAAACTACCCATTCCACAATACCTGAAAAATATATTACTAACATTTTTAACAAATAGAAAAAATATAATAGACTATCATAGTATTAACACACAAATAGAAACATACCAAGTTTTTAACGCAGGGTACCTGTTTGGGTCCCCTGCTCTGGCTGTTTATAGCGAACATTATATTAATCACATATTCTGAAAATTTTCGCAACTTAAAAGCTTTCTGTGATGATTTTAATATGATCATAGCGGCCAATAGCCGACGAGATCTTGATGATAAATCAAATAAAATGATATCGCTGTTTAGTAATATCTGTACAAAACTAAAACTTAAAAAATCGACAGACAAAACGGTATATATAATGCTGGGTAAAAACGTTTTAAGAAACAGAGAACCTCAAATTAAACTGAACAACATTAAAATTAAACGTGTTGAAACACTTAAATTATTAGGTATCCACTATGAAAATAATCTAACTTGGCATACACATGTATTAAATATCAAAAGTCAAATTTTATCATTAACATCATCCATTAAAAGAGTTTTTTCAACGAATTAGGGTAAGACGAGATTTTCTTCGAGAATGGTACCTCAATGTTCTCGAGAAAATTATCGATTACGGTTCGGAAGTTTGGTACAATAATCTGAGAATAATTGATAAAAGAAATTTACATTCAATACAAAGAATTTGCTTAACATCAATAACAAAATGTTATAAGAATGTATCGACACACACACTTCAGGTGCTCCTGGGCATTCCGCCGTTATTATTTACATTAGAAGCAAAAAATCTTAAATACAAAATTAAAAATAATAAGGACATCTTAATATAACAAAATTAAAGAACAAGTCTATAAATTTCAAACAAATCCTGAAATATATATTAACAATTTAATTTTGACGGATGTAAACATAAACAAACCTAACATAACACAGATCTATACTGATGGTTCTAAAACAGATGACAAAAGAGCATATGCGTATGTGCCCTTTAAAGATCAAATTAAAATTATAGAACAATCTTGCAAAATTCAAAATAACAACACAGTCTTTCAAGCTGAACTTACAGCAGTTATTAACTCAATAAATGGGCTATCTCAACAAATCAAAAAATAACTCAAATTTTTTTGAGACAGCAAATCAACAGTATTAGCATTAAACAATTTGTTCCCCAAACATAAACACATATTTGATCTGCATAAATTACTAAAAGAAAATAAAAATAAAATTTTCTATAACACGTGGGTAAAATGACACGTGGGCATTGTGAGCAACGAACTGGCGGACAAGCTGGCGTACGAAGCCGCACAGTACTGCAACTTGCCAGTAAGCAAGGAAGTTAAACTTCCATGCTCTTTACTTAATAAGCTTATTAAATTGCAATTGCTGGACAAGTGGCAGCACAACTGGGACTCCTCAGTGTGCGGCAGGTTTACTCATAGTAATGTTCCAAAGGTTCAATGCTCACTTATATGTAAAGATAAATTCTCACTCTATTTCCTCACTGGATGTGGAAGTTTTCCTACATTCTTACATAGAATTGGCAAAAGAGATGATGACTTGTGTCAGTGTGGTCAGAGAGGTGACCCACTACATTATTTATTTGGGAAATGTAAATTTATGAAGTATAAATTCACATATAATGAAACTAAAACAACTCTTGACAATATTCTAGATATATTATCTGACAAAAAGCAACTATTTCAACTTTACGAAAATTATAATATCTTAAATCAAAAATATTCATTTATTAAATACAAATTCCTCTTATAGTCAGTTATCTCTCTTAAGAAAAAGAAATCCTCTCACTTATACGCGGTGTTCAGTGGTTGCTTTTCGTACCACTGTTTTAAATAATAATAAAAAGATAAAGAAAGAGAAAAAGGAAAGGGGGAAAAAGTAAAAAAAAAAGGAGAAAAAAAAATATATTTTGCATTTGAGTATGGGTGTTACTTTTACAAAATATTCTGGTGACGAGGTTTGTTTGCCGTGTGTCGCGTGTGGGTGAGGGGTTACTGTATATAGTGTATTTCAAAATACTATTGTGTGTAAATAAAATTGTTTGAATTTTATATTGTAATTATATATTGTAATAATTTTAAAAAATATATTATACCTCTAAAGGTTAATGTATACGCATTAATGCATTCAAAATGTACGACTGTGAATAACTGTCATTATAATGTTAATCTTAAAATGCTATATAAATTACTATAACTAAAGTTTATGTAAAATATCAATTATTGTAATAATTTTAACGTTCGCCCAGCCTTGTGGCAAAATTGGGTAACGTTTATACTTTGTAAAATTGTAGTTTAACTTGTAATTATTGCAGCTAGCACCGGATAGTAATATTTTTCCCTCCCTAGGCTTATGGGTTCGTCCTGGCCATTAGCCAAAAGCTGGTCCCTAGGGTGGGCGCTGTCTGTCTGTATATATTACTTGAAATTCATATTTGAAAACACATGAATTCTGACCGAGGAAGTTTTTTACACAATCGATTTCTAGAAGCTTAAAATATGCTAATCCTAAATTACAGTTCATTTCACAAAGTGAGCATTATACACGCATTGCCATCTGTTTTGAAACATTTTAAAATGAACTGAGCATAAGAGTTCCAAACTATACATTTCTGGATAATTACTAAACCACTTGATCGAATGAGTTCCAGTTTTGAATCCAAAAGTACAATGTACCGGAATGTCAAAAGAATATGTAAAATTCATGTATTATAAATGAAAATTTTTAAATTTGTTACAATTTATATATTTAGAGTATATTTCAAGCAAAATGTATATATATACACTAGTAGACATAACTTAAGGACCACTGTTATTTTCAAAGATTACAGTTAGAAATAGATCCACAGCAACGTGTGAATTTGCATGAAATCGGAATGTACTCTATATTTTTAAACTTATGCAAATTTTTATTTCCGCATTTGTCGGTCACATGACAGCAGAGATAAGAGATTTCATGCAATCGGCGCATTCTGTGAGCTGTCGATAGATGTAGAAATCAAAGAAGGAGTCAAGTTAGAACATTGAAATTTTGAATATGTTTTCCAAGCATCATTTAGATTATTTTACTCGTGCAAGAATAATCGGAAAGCTGGAAGAAGGGCGTCAAATGAGAGATGTTTCCCGTAAATTTAACATCGCGCACAGTATCGTTTCTAGGCTATGGACAACATTTCAAACATGTGGAATATGCATCAAGTGCACGGGAGAAGGTCTTAGTAGTACGATCGACATCCCAAAAAGAATGATATATTGTTATTTCGGCAAAAAGGAACCGACGCAGCGCAGCTAATTAATTGGTAAATCAACTTTGTGCTGCCACAAAAACTCAAATATCCTGGAAAACTGTTGCAAGACGTTTTAAAAAGGGTGGACTATACGCCCAAACACCTGTTGTGAGTGTTCTGCTCTCGAGACATCCCGGTACCGCCCATTTACTGTGCTGCCATATGCAAAGCAATTAGACTGATGACGAGTGGTCTACCAAGCTCTTCTCAGATCAGAGTAGTTTCAGTATATCGTCTGATTGTAGACGTAAACTGATATGGCGTGAGATTGGCAGTACTTACTGTCGCGAAAATATTCTGGGAAGAGATCGAGATGCGACTTCCAGTATCACGGTGTGCTCAGGCATCATTGTCAGTAGTCGCACGGATTCCCGTGTGCTTGACCAAGTGTCCATGACTAGCCATCAGTACGTTGAAGACGTTCTACTCCCACAAGCTCGAGTTTTTCAAGGTGCTGTCGGCAAAAAAATTTGTTTTATGGATGATAACGCAACTTGTCATCGAACACAGCCTGTACAAGATTGCCTTGATGCTGAAGATATCCATCGCATAGACTAGCCAGAATGTTCCACTGACCTGAATCCAGTTGAAAATGTATGGGATGCCTTGGGGAGACATATAGTTGCTCGACAATTTCTTCCCACAAACAAGGAAACCCGCATCCGTGCAATGAAAGAGCAATGGAGTAACTTGCCTCAACAGTTACTGGATCATGTTGTTCTGAATATGTCACGCGTGCTGAAAGTTGCCTCGCATTACACGGTGGCCACATCCCTTACTGACGTGGCACTGATTATTGTTTATTGTAAGTATATTGCTTTATTTGTACAGTCATGTATTCGGACAATATGCAAGTTTCACAAAAACAACCTTTTGGAACACCCTATATACATCCTATCAACGAAATTCGTTTTATTATATCCTGTTGAACATACTCTAGATACTATTGTTTGCCCCTTGATCCACAATTACGCGTAGATTTTCATTTACATGTCCATTTCTTCTTGGTTTCCTTAAGTTTTATCCACCAGTGTATACCTTTAATTAGAAGGTTATATTACAAATTTCTTGGTACCAGTCACATTTTTATTCGATGATTTGTGTCAGACAAAAATTCGGTGGATGTAAGCTTTTTCATGATTATACATTCTGTAAGCAGTTACATTATATTAAGGTCCAAATTCAAGAAACAATATATTTAGAATTTTTATTCGTATGCTTTAGAAGTGGAAACTTGTATTCTAAGACACTTTCAAAAAAGAAAACAGAAAAAATATATATACAGGGTGTTTCACAAAGGACCCCTAACTTTAAAAATCTATACCCCGGAAACGGTGATAGATAGAAACATGAAACCACTGGTATGTTTAATAAAAAAATCATAAGAATCTTATACATAAATCTCAAAATTTAGTTAAAAATAGTACCGACAGATGGCGCTGAGAGCGTCAAGAATCCTTCTGCAGAGAGTTCAGAAGCATAGAATGACTAGCCGTTGAAGATTTCGCCATTGAAATCTGACCGCTATTAGCTTATAGTGAAATTACTTCCGAAAGTGATGTATACCGTTGAGGAACGTGTGTTTATTGTTATGGACCGATTAAATCAGAGTCCTACTGCCACAAGGAGAAGTTTTCAAACGCGATTTCAATTCGTGAGCATTTCAAAAAATTTCAACAAACAGACCGGTGACATACAGCAGAGAGTCAATGACAATTTCAATCTTCGTTTGCGATAAGTCTGTTGTGCAAAAGGTGCACCTTTTGAATCACTTTTGATACGCCTATTTATCGCAGAGCCATCTATCGGCGCTATTTTTAACTAAATTTTGAGATTTATGTATAAGATTCTTACGATTTTTTTAATAAACATACTACTGGTTTCATGTTTCTCCCTATCACCGTTTCCGGGTTATTTAATTTTAAAGTTAGGGGTCCTTTGTGAAACAACCTGTATATATATTGAGAAATACATTAAAGTTTGTAAAATGCATCTTGAAATCATTTAAAGGTTTTTGGAACTGTAAATTAGAAAAACAGTTATAGAAACGAAACATTGAACAACCTAGATCTAATTTATGTGTTCACCGGAGCATAAAATTCTTACAACTTATCCTTATAATCGCATAAATGTCTCACACTTGCGATATTACAAAATAAAATGGGCAATTAAAATTTTATGAGCGTTAAAATTTTATGGCCCGTAGTTAAAATCTAGTTATTTGAATTTGAAAAATGTTTCCGGTTTCTAAATTTACTCTTGCATTACAATATTTTAGAGGCATTTAAATATTCCAATTTTTATGGAATTTTATGTTGCATACCAAAAAGTACAATTTTAAAAGCACTAATAATAATTTAAATGTATTTGTCAGAAACAGACAAACGAAAATTTAATTTTTTTTAATAATTTGTTTTAATATTTTTTTCTATAATGCAGAATTATGTTTGGTATATTTCAATTTTGTTTCATTTACATGATCACTTAAACTGAATCCCTTTGAGAAATACATATTCCCAAAAACAGGAATTAAAAATATTTTTAAATACCCTGAAACGAAACAAAACCGTTGTCTTTTTTTCACAATTTCCTACATTTTTTTTGCAACAAAGGAAATTTTACCCCATCCCAAATTTAGTATAACTTAAATCTTAAGATTGTAACTTATTCTTCACATTTGTGTTTGAAATAAATGCATTAATTAAACAAAATTTTTTCTTTTATTATATATTCCACCTATTTTCGTATATTTGTTGCATACCCATTACTGTGTTGAAAACATTATACTGATTATCAAGATATAAACATATAAAAACAAATACGTGTAATAGAGATGTATTTGCAATCTCAGAAACATTTCATTTTGATTAGTTTTCGCATACAGTTTTATATCTCTTACGATTTTTAAATTAAAAAAAAAATCTGTACTGGAATAGTTCACATGAATTTCATACTTCTAAATAAATCACATGACTCCGAAATAAATATGCATTTGTTTATTTTAAAACAAACAGAGGCACTAACAGCCCATAGTAAGCGTAATCTGATTATGTAAAACTACCGCAGAGTTTAATATCAATAAGAACATATCAAAACAAGTAAAACAGCTTATTATATTGAATACTAGCAGGGCAACTCTAGATACCGGATTTGCTTATTCATTCTCATGACATCACAAATAGTAGCTGGCCGCCACCAGCGATTGGTACAAAGCGCCACGCCCATCGTTTTATGCCAATTGCTGTATGCCTTTGATCACGGCTAGAACGCCTACAATAGATCTAAAAGGTGGATTAAAACTTTGTGCCGTTATATTAAAAATAAATGTACAACGTTAAATTAGCACAAATTAAAATCATGGCAGGCAAGCTGACATGGCTTAGGAGTTTTTAATCCGTTTTACCTTTTGAATTGGTACTAAAGTTGGAGCTTAAGGGCTTTGAAACAGCTGTGTGCCAGTATAAATGATTTTAATTTGTGCTAATTTAAAGTTGTAAATTTATTTTTAATTTTCATTTAATTCATCCTCATTCTGCCCCCCCCCCCATCTTTTGGTTTTTTCTCTGCCGTACAAAGTGTTTCAAACATCTGGCTGCGTTTCGAATAATTCATTCTCTTCGTCCCCCCTCCTTTATTCGCCTCCACACTTACACTTTCCCGGTCGGGCGGAGTGTTCCTATTGGTCTCTCTGTCACATGTGTTTCCTCATCTCCGCTGTTGTTTTGAAAAGTTCAGCGCCATTTCACCCGGGCGTGAGATGGCAGGCAAGCTGACATGGCTAGGAGTTTTTAATCCGTTTTACCTTTTGAATTGGCACTGCAGATGGAGCTTAAGGGCTTTGAAATCGCTGTCTGCCAGTATAAATGATTTTAATTTGTGCTAATTTAACGTTGTACTTTTATTTTTAATCTCCTACAATAGAGGCTGAGAGCTACAGAGAATCCTCGCAGATTTGGTACCCGAATTGCAGCCCAGTCAAAAAACCAAGCTAATCCGAATCGGTTCAGTCAATCAGAAGCGAGTCTTAGGCAACCCCAAATCAGGCTGCTATGGATTGATGCTGAGCTGCGTACCAATAATGCGAAAGAAAATGGATATGCGTCAGCTCCTATTATAGGAGTCTTAATCGCGGCCAGCTAAAATTTGTGACGTCACGATAATGAATGAGCAAACCCGGTATCTAGTGTAGACCTGATGCTAGTGTTATTATATTCCATCTTAAATATTTTAGAAGAAAATATAAGTACAACCGTTAATAAAAGTGAACTCTACAAATCTCCGGTTCCAATCGATCGGTGATAACGTCTACTAATTAATGCTATACTTAAAATTTGGTTACTGGGTATTCTAAATAGATATATTCTACCAAACATTTAAATCGTCAATACTTACAACAAATTTGGATTACGCGGTAATCTGCATCTTAGGATACAAAACGGAAATGTATTCCATCAAGTAGTTTAGAATTATGCGAGATTAAAGTTTGAAACTCCCATTTTTATTTGAATGATATCCATTATGTGAATAAAAATATCATTTTTCATTTCAAAAAGAATTAAACTGTTCGACATTTACAGAGTAGCGATTTCTTTTAGAGTTCGAGATGGATTGGTTTGGGAAGCTATTATGGACTGACCATTTACATTTACCTACTCTATAAAAAATAAAAGAAATCTTAATCTATTATCTCACTTACAGTTTACGAAAATATAATATAACCTATTCAAAGTTACCAGTTATCCCGAAAAGCATTATTTTTATACAGAGAAAGTTCAAACACCAAGAGATTTCCGAGAATTAAAGAAGCATTTATCTATATTAAGGAGAAAAAATTATTTACCTGTCCAAAATTTTCGGAAACCATACCAAGTAGATTTTATAGTGTATTAATAGGCTTTCTCAAACGAAATATTCGTCTTTCGAATGCTACCAACTTACAAGTAAATATTTTCTTGACAAAGAAACATGCAAAATTAACATCTTTACAATAAACATTAAAATTAATTGAATTAACGTTACCATTAAAATAAACATTACTTTGTTATATTTGTATGTATAAATTTTGTTACGTTTCTGAACATATTAACTTGAAAAATGATAGCATCAGAAAAAAAAAAACTATATTAAGGGTAGAAAAACTGATTAATACACTGTTAAACTACTCGAAAACATTTACGAAAATTATGGGCAGAAAAAAATATGTTGATAAATGCTTCTTTAAATCTCTAATATTTGTTAGTTTCAGAGACGTCTAAAGAAAAGACAAAGAAAGAGTTTTTGGAATCATGGGTAATTCGGAAGAGGTTTTATTATGTTTTCGTAAACCATACGAAGGACGATAGCTAAATAAATAAACTTTGTTTTTTTCTTTTTTACGGTGTGTCTGTTCTCAGTGAATTTCCAGAACCTGCATCTGAAGTTGCAAAAACCGTCATTCGATTCTTAAAGCACTGTGCACTTGCAAATGTTTACAGCACGATTAATCGTATCATACTGTATTTAGATTAATTGTATCATACGTGTTCGATCCGTATTTCTTCGAAGAGTTTACAAGTAGGCCAGTGAAAATGGAAAGATTTGTTTATCGTTGAATACCAACACAATTATATTATACAAGATATGCAAGTACAGAGTCTTTACAGAAATGTTGACTTAAGATAAAAAGCTCCATCACAATTTGCTGAAATGTTATGAACTCTTGAAAGGAGTTTTGCAGGAAAACGTACAATCACTCTCAACATACAGGATTTCAACTGTCCCCACTTTTCAATAGCGATTTGTTTTAACAAGAATATTCATAGTGAACTGTTATTTCAAACGCTATAGAAATATACCACTAAGAATATTTTTCAGAAATACACGTATTCAGAAATATATCACTATACATGAAATACCTAGTTAGCTATAATAACAGAAGGACTATGCCTGATGAAATTTTACGTTACGTGTATACTCATTTATAAAGCATTTTCTTCACTTGGCACTTGAACAAGAGATATTTAAATGTTGAGTGATGGTTAAAGTAGTGGCCAACATGTTATCCAGGATTTGCCTGCAAATAATTTTTTAATTTGATTTTCTTTAAATATACGAATAAAACAGTAATAAGCACTGTTATAGCAATGTCTATTAGTATATTTTAATCATCCAATACATTTAATTTCCTTTCTTTAAGACTCATTAAAAATTTATTGTTTGCTACTTAATAGTTAGGCCTACAGAAGCTTCGAATAGAAGAATTCTAATTAGGTGCATTACATAAATATACTTCTTCATCAGTTTCCAAATAGCTAAATTTTATTCGCTGCGTTACATTACTAACATTGCTAACTTTTCCATTAAAAATATAGTGAATGAAAATACGAAGAGAAAATAACACAACCAAATACATAGCAAAAACTCCATACGCTATTATATTATATTTGCTTTATTATGTGATATTTATTGAGTACTGATATTCCATAAAAGCAGTTTGAAGTATATTATAATGATGTACCTGCCCTTTTTTAAAAGATAATAAACGTCAATATATATATATATATATATATTAAAAGCAAGTATGAAAAGAAAATAGCATTTATACTTCAGGATTAAAATCAGAATGGATATTTATAAGATTTCCCTTTTCAATCTTTATTAAAAACAGTCACTACGTTTGCGTGGGTGAAAGAAAAGGGAAATGTAACAAGACGACACAATTACCGCAATGTAAGTAAGAAGATTTTTAAACAGGAAACAAATTAGCAAAATATTAAAAGAAGCAGAAAAAATAGCAAGAAAAATATTAAATCCATTTTTTTGGAAACATACAACTTGTTAAATTTTCATCTAAAATGCAATCAGTTAAAAATTTCCAACAATTAAACAGCATTGCCTTCTTTAATATTTTATTAATATTTGTAAGAAATTATATTCGGAAAAGAAGAAAAAACTTCTCAAATTCCATATCACATTTATTAGCTATACGAAAATATGTAACTGTTAACTATAACTACTTTTAAACTAAATAATTAGGGGCTTAATTACCTATGACCTTACAACTAATCGCAATTACGAAACTCTTCCACATCAACAAGGCGAACTTAATGGCTTCGTTTAGAAAATTTTGAAGGGATTTTATCAACATTTGTGGGAAAATGCTTTGAGTTACCTTAAAAACAGAGAAATTAGGAAACAGTGTTATTAATAACAGCTAATGTCTAATATGATATAGGTTTGTAAAATTAAAGAGAATAGATATCAGAATATTTAGTATATATTAAATTACATGCATGGAAATTTGTTGTTGAGTAATGGAATAAACATTGTAATTACAAAAATAATGATCTTATTAACTGCAAACCATTATAAGAATATTTAACTGAATTTAAATGTATCTTATATTTATATGAAATAAATACATAACCCTTAATACATTTAGATTTCCCTAAACAACTTCAAACGCGTTTTAAATATTTTACTTGTTCAACATAAACGAGTAATGTAATTGGCCAAAATGTTTAACGAAATATAGAAAATAAAATTATGTTAATGATAGAACATTAATTTATAAAATTTTACCTTTAGAAAAACATATGCCTTTAAATATAAATAAATGCCTGTTAGCAGGAGCAATTGATATCCACACCTAACACATTTACAAATGATATACATAGCGTTTTTTTTTATTTATTGTGCCTTGCTGTACCAGATGAAGTTTTCAGCGTGGTGCGGAATTTGAAATTCAAAATTTGTTACAAATAATAAAATAAAATAACTTGTTAACTTTAAATTAAATAGTATAATAGCTTCTCGCTTAACAGCTTTCTTGCTCAGATCAATAGCTTTGCTTATAGGATTAAATTAACTTTGGAAGTTGAACAATATAACACAGTCCCTTATTTGGATGTGCTGTTAATCAAAATCCACCATGGCATTGAACATACTGTATATATAAAGCCAATAACTAATCAATCCACTATTCCTAATTCTCAAGCACCTTTTCCCTATAAAGTTCCCACCTTTAGACATTTTATTAGAAGAGCCTTTACTGCCTGTACCACTAATCAATAACTAATGAAATAAGTAAAATACGTGACATCGCAAGAAATAAAGGATAGAAAGACAGCACTATTAATAAATTATTTACGAGCATGGATAACAAAAAGAAGAAAATTTTTAATGAACAAAACTCAAAGCTATCAACTTTACAATAGTTTCTTGAATTCTTTGAAAGATTGAAATATAAACTTATAAAAAGTAATATCTGCCTTATAGTAAAACCTTCCACAAAATCAAAACAAGAAATAAAAATCATGCGTCAAACATAGATTATGAAACACTTTCCAACACAGTCAGAAAACTGTAACGAAACTTCGTCGTTAAATAAGAGGAAAGAAGATGTGTAAGTAAACAGTTTAGAAAACACATACCACCACAGTTTTTGAAATTACCTTCCAGTGTCAAAAAAGTAGTCGAATTATTTTGTGCAGCCCTAAATATGATCAATAGATGTGGATATATAGTATGATAAAATTTAGTTCAGTTAGAATAATCACATTTAGAAATTTTCGCCAATCGATGGAAATGCACTCGAAATCTTTTGTACAGACCTGTATATTATCTGAAGACTTTGTACACACCACCTATTAAGCTAAAAGGCAACTTAAAACTCACTTGCAGCAATTACCAAACGTAAACGACAATGTATCATTTTTCGTAGCCCTGTATATGAATTTATTTATATTCCACAAACTTCTAAGTATAGTTCAGCAGGAAAATGCGTAAACACAATTTAAAACTACCCTTAAGCAATTCACTCCCATAGTCTGTAGTACTTACGAATTTCCTTGTGTAGCCCTGTGTATGGTCAAACGAGTTTATAAACACACACGTACTATGAAAAAAAAAGTTAAAAATGCAAACAAAAGTTGAAAACGCACTTATCACACATAGACTGTATATATCGCACATGTACATTAACCAATATATTTTGTGTATCCCTGTAAAAAACGCAATGCACACAAGAGAACAATTTATAGTGCACCTCAGTAATGCATATAACATTCATTATGTTTGAAATAGCGAAATATCACTAAATTACACTGCAGACGATTTTTCCCCATATAACGATGTGTAAAATAATTTTTTTGTTTAACCCTGTAAATGAATAATAAATGCTTTTCACCCCATATTCTACAAAAAGCATGTTTTAATGCGCTTAATAATTATACATCAATTTCATTATGTTTTAAATGACGTAGCGTCATCAAAATGCGCTTGAACCGATTATTCCCCATTAACTGTAATGTAATGAACACTTTTGACTGCCCGTGTAAAACAACTATAAGTGCTACACACTTCTGTTGAAATAGTTTACATGCTATAGTAAACGACAATAACATACAAAAATTTTAGGACAATCGAAATATATTTACGGGAGTTAGAGCACGGACAGACGGTAGACGGACAGACGGTAGACGGTAGACGGACAGACGGCAGACGGCGGACAAACCGAAGTCATAAACACTTTTCAACTAGGTTGGAAAGTATTAAAAACACAGTATGTAGAAAAATAGATCCAATAGAAACTGATTAACTTTCCGATGTTTATGAAAGTACACTCGCCAAAACAGATGGAACAGTACAATACTATATAGAAATGAGAATAAAGAGAATAAAAAGAGAATAAAAGAACATATGGCAGGTATCAAATATGACAGAACTACTGCCTTAGATAGACAACATAGAATAGAGCCGCTGCAGATTGATTTCAAGAATAGTAAAATATTTTTTCAATCAATGTTTATTTCCCATCCATTATCCGTGAATCAATAGAAATATATTTGCGAAACGATAACATTTGCAACGAATCGGCTTCTTTTGAATTACATAAAATATGGAGCGCAATGCTTTACAGATCGGAAAAGCAATAAAAATCAAAATAAATAATAATTTTCACGCTTTCCAGTTTGACCAATTTAAGCCCCTGCTTGCATTGGACCTGTGATCCAATGTTTTATGTTTACCATTTTCAAAAACTTTGCGAGAATATTTTATTTATTATTTTGATCTGAATATGTCGCACTTAGAGCGAAGGAAATATATGTAATGTATATTAAAAGATATTTTTAAATGCTTTGTGTTATGTTTTTATCACTTTAAGCAATAATTACACTTTAATTCAAAATAAATAGGCAGTCGAGTCCACTCCACAATTTATTGAAATCCAGAAAAACTCGAAGGTTATGCTTTTATTTGGCTCACATGATACTTTAATGAATTAGAACCAAAGATAGGCTTCGTGTACTAAATTAACTATTCGAAGAAGACAAAATCTGTTAAGGGACAGCATCGTAAGGTTTATCGGCAGCCAAGGAGATTTATTCCACGATCGCGTCGGGCCTCCGCATACATCGTGATCCAGGAACAATCTGCGCTCAAGTCGGGAAAACGAGCATATAATCATTGTCCAACGATCACGAATACAGAGCCGCGAAACAGTCTTTCGACCAAAAGCACTACGAAACTCAATTTCTGGGCGCTATGATTTGGAGGAGATTAAGTTTCCGACTGAAAAAGTGCGGGACAGACATTCTAGCTGGATCTGGAAAGAACCTCATTTTTTCGAACAAATAAGAAATAAAAGAAAATACGTAGGTTTTACTGTGTCTTGGACAAAATTTTACATTAAAACTGAGATTAGCTTTTATATTTGAGAAAATAATGCTTTTTTGTCAGAAAACATAGGGAAATAAAAATAAAAAGATACAGGTTGTTTTTCGAGATAATTAAAATATTTAGCTGGAAAAGGGATATTTTAAAAGGATTAAATTTTAGGATGCGTTATTTTAATGGAATAAAAAGTGTGTAGTTTTCACAGAACAGCATCTAGCGCCATTTGCCATTTTGTCAAGAGAATGAATTTAAAATAGAGAATTTTTAGCTATGCGGTATTTTGACAATTTAAATACTAGAACGAGAAAATAATTCAGAATAATGGGAAATAAACAGAATTACAGAATTGGTGAGGCCAACGGCGACAAAATTAAAATTTGTTTCATATACAGTGGTGGCCAAAAGTGTGGACATTTTTTGAAAGTTTCATGTTTTTCAATTTGTGTGCTTGTAGAATATATTAATTGTCAATTAAATACAAACGTTTATATATCAAATGGAAGGTAATTTAATGTAAATTTTAATTATAAAAACAGTATTACAATATCTGTATTACAAAAAAAGTTATGCAACTAATAGTAAGATCTATCTTAGATTGCATTTTTTTAAAGTGATACTTACACAAGCAATACTTAGTAGGATAACCCTTATTTTTTAAGACAGCTTCACAGCGTCTTTTCATCGAGTGAACGAGTGTTTGGAGTTCATCTTTCGTAATCCCATGGTGCCAAGGATAAATTATAGCTTCAATAAGTTGTCTTTTATTGGAAGGACGTTTTTCTCGTACAAGAATTTTCAAACGTCGCCACAAATTTTCAATTGGATTGAGATCAGGGCTGTTTCCTGACCGTGGTAATATATCTATGCCTTTATTATGAAACCATGCTTTGCATTCTTTTGCTGTGTGGCATGGAGCTGAAACCTGCTGAAAAATAAATGGTGCTGTGTTGTAGGAAGAGATCCCTGATGGAAGGTATCAATTTTGGTTTCAGGACAGTTTCGATGTATTTTTTGGCATTCAGGATGCCATCAATCACTTGAATTCGGCCCACACCATCTGCAGACATACATGCCCAAATCATGACATTTGTTGGGTTTTTTGTAGTTGCTTCAATGCAATCAGAATGAAGTGCTTCTCCTACTCTATGTCTCACGTATTTTCTACCATCACTACCAAAGAGCGATATTTTACTCTCATCGCTACAGATTACTTGCTTCCATTGATTTTCTGACCCTTTAATGTGTTCTTTTGCCCACTTAACTTGTTTTTCGCGTTGCTTTTGATTTAAATATGTTTTTTCCTTGGAATTCTAGCTTGTAGTCCAAATCCTGATAACCTTCTTATTGTTCTTGAACTTACTGCAATACCCGCTGCATTCATTTCACATCTAATGGCATCTGATGAAATTTTTCTATCTTAAAGGCATAGCCGTTTAATTTTCCTATCGGCAGTAGCACTTTTGCATTTTTGCGGCCTGATTTGGCCTTATTTTCCACTGATTTATTTTTTCATAACGTAAACAGAACTTTCGTACACCAGAACAAGTCACTGAACCAACAACTTGTCTTGCAATTTCAGCATAAGAGAGGCCATTTTCTCTCAATATGACAATTCGGCTTCTTTTTTTAGATGTCCAATTAGTTCTTCTTGTTGATGACATTGTTTAAAATTAGTTTAATTTAAAAAAAAGGACTTTAAATATTCAAAAACAGCAATACTCTGTTTAATTGTACTAGTATGCATCATTCCGCAAAATATTTCCACAACAATAACTCTTTTACTATCCAAATAACCTAAACTATAGTTACAGACATTTGATTGGTCCTCAGAACAGTGTTTTTGATTGGCTAGTACGCTTTTATTACAAAACACGTCCTTATTGAAAACGATTTGTGTTTGTTTGTTCTACTAAAATGAGCATAACTTTTTTTGTAATACTGTCCTTACAGATATTGTAATACTGTTTACATTATTAAATTCAACATTAAATTACCTTCAATTTGATACATAAACGTTTGTATTTAAGTGAAAATTATGATGTTCTACAAGCACACAAAGTTGAAAAACATGAAAATTTCAAAAAATGTCCAAACTTTTGGCCACCACTGTATATTCATAAAAACGCACACATTCATACCCAACTCCAAAATTAGCAAACTGGCGTAAAGAGAATTTCAATGAATTGTGATTCTAAGTTATGTATCTATAAAGGAATTCAGCCACAGATTCCCTCTTTAAATAATCTTGAGTTTTCTTATAGAATTCGAGCACCGGTACAAACTTACCCATAGTCAGACTAGGCGTTATTGATTATGATCAGCTACGTGGGATTTAGAGAAAGAAAGGTAATATAATAAGTACAAAATAACCCCTCTCTCATGAATAAAAATAACGTTCTTGTAAATTGAAATGACTATTTCCGAAATTTAGGTGTAAATAATGTAAATTTCATCTTTTTAAACGGTTGAATTTCAACATTTAAATTATGCATTGCCTACTTTAAACGTTCAAATATTTCATTAAAAAAATAGTAAATTCCGATGCATGTCAGAAGAAACTGTTATAATGGAAATGAAACAAAATGGAAAATTAAATCAATTTCATTTATTTAGTTTCATAACGTATTATTTCGGAAAATTAGTTTACAGAAAGAAATTTAGATTTTAAACACAGTCATTACCATCCGTAACTTTTGTAGATAAATACATTTGAGAAGACGGTGAAAATTTCTCATAATAAACATAATCTTCACTCGTCAGTCTTACGGAAATATTATAAGTGTTAACGATATCATATTTTAAGATTTAGTAATTAGACGCATACTTGCTAATGGCAGATGCAATTAAAGAACATTCGAAAAAGTTTCCACATCAATAAATCAAGCTGATGAGTAGCATTTAGAAAATTGTCGACAGATTATATAGTTAATAATAATATAAAGTCTTGTGTTAAGTTTTATTTTAAAGGAAGAATTTTCGTAAAAGTTTTTTCATTGAAGGCTAATATATGCAGAGAAGTATATTTGTAAATAAAATAAACTTATTCGTTTAATAGTATTTAAAATGTGGTGAAAAGTTGAGATGATAAACGCTCCACGAGCCGAAAGTAACTAAATATTTAAAACAAATATTTTTTTTTAAATTTTTCAAGTGGTATTGAAGGATTTAAAAACCTATGTCTTTGACTACATTTTTATATATATGTGTGACATTTTGGAAGGTTTTGGAGTGATCAAGGCAGCGTTCCCCTTTAACAGCACAGGTAATTGTAGTCGTTCACATTCAGAAAACATATTCATAGACGTGAAAATGAAACATAGAGGAAATAAGCAGACAGTGGCTTCGTTTCAGTTATTTTATTCAACCCAACATATCAAACATATGAGGGTAAATACTCTTTAAAATTGGACGCTATTGAGTTTCAATGATATTAACGGTTACGAGAATACTACAAGGACTTCCATTATTCTATGACTCCAGAATTATTTGTCAACGACTTCGAAAACAAGATAATCCGTAAAAATGCTGTGTCCGTGCAGTGCAAGCGATTTTTAAAAGACCTAGGCGCTAGGATACAAACGCAATATCTGATCTGTTTTAGCCAATCATAGTCTGAATTTGAAGGAATTATCCCAATTTCCGGCGTAGAGATATCGTACTGATTAGACTTACTGATGTTATGGCCGCCAAATGATTTTTCTGGTTTGAATTGAAATTATCGAGATGCTCTAAAATGCGCTAAAAAATAGGAATATTTGAGCTTCGAGAATAGGTATAAAATATATTCTTTAACTGCAGACGATTTTTTTAGAATACGAGAGAAGAAATTTAATAGTTTACACAGGTTAAAAGTGAGAAATATTTAAATATTGAAAAATAATAAAAAACATTTAATATTTTAATATAAGAAAGAATTTACGGAAATACGGATTTTTAAGATGGAATAATTTAGGAAACATGAGGTTTTATAACTTATTAAAATAATTATAGTGATTTTAAATATGGGAAATGATAGGGATTATATAATAAGGATTTTAATAAAAAAGGGTTTTAAAATAAGAAATATAAGCGCGAACCGCCATTTTCAGAATAGAGTAAAATAGAATAAGGGTCATTCCACAGTATTTGGTTTCGCAAGTTTGAAAAAGAAGTTTTATAAAAAGTTAAGTGTAATACATCATTTTAAAGCTTTAAATCTATTCTATTAAATTTATCAAGAATAATATTATTATTTTTAAATCAAATAAAAATTAGAGCATTTTTTTTGCAGCCATATAGAAAAATTTCGTCATAGGTACCATACGTAACAAATAGCCTTGTCCTGTACGTAACAGAAATAATTGGCTTTCATTAATTAATGACGCAATTAAAAAATAATTTTAAAGTTAATTAATAAAATGTATATTTCTGCTTCTACTCATTAAATTTATTTGTGAAAATATTGCATAAATTCAGAGCAAAATCCAAATTGCTAGAGGTACTTTTAAAACATTTTTTGTGATGTCCCGTACGTAACACAACTTTATTAATTAAAAATATATGTCGTGTTTCCAAGTTCAAATCCGGGAAGAAGGCAGTCGTGCTCGTGATAAATAGGTTTAGCTATGTTATTGATTTCCCTTTTAGTTCGCATCAGGCGGCCGGGTGGTATCATCAACAACAAGAAATGTCAGTCCATATTTTTGTCGAAGAACCTTTTATTTCCAGTTTAAGACATCTCTTCAGGGAAAATGCTCATTAGCCAACGCTAAACGAAAAAAAAATACAACGTTCCATTATTTACTAGAATCCGTCCCGATTCTTATAGCAAACACCAGCGTCGAAAAAATCCTCTCCGAATCAGGATGATCGTGTTTTTAAACTAGCTTGCGTAATAATACAGAATACGTCACGTGACCCGCTTCTATCGAATCAAAAGGTCTCTTTTGGAACTTTATCAATATTTCCGGTGGATTTATTTTGTTGTAAAATGCAAAAACTTTCTACGCCCATCCAGAATATTCCATAATCTCGTACCAGATGCCTGTCATATCAACAAACCAGCTTATCTGTTTTTGAGGCTGTAGCTAAACTTCGAATTTAATACGTAATAAAAATAATAAGAAGAAAAGAAAATGAATCTTTATAAAAGGGAAAAAAAAAAGAAAGAATTAAAGTTTTTCGGAAATATTTTAATAGACATTTGATATTTAATAATAGGATAACTTTATGAAATAAGGTTTTTTGAGCGGAATATTTTAAGAGATACGATATTTTAGCATTTAAATAAAGAAGTTATAGCAATTTGACCACACGGGAATAATACTAATAAATTTTAATAATGGATTAAAATAAAGATGTTCTATTTAAAGAATAAATTAAAAAAGCTATCGCCATTTTTAGAATAACTACATTCGAATAAATATTATTAAGTGGATTAGGAATAATTGGCTTTACATATGGATAGTAAAATGCTATTTTAAGAATGAGAATTATTTTAATAAGCTGGGTTATATACCGAATATTATTGAATGGACAAATTTTATAGAATAATTGCGGAAAAAATTTAAATTTTGTAATATATATATATGTATTCGCTCAAAAAAAATTCATAAGAATCTAGTTGAAGTGATATATAATG
This sequence comes from Maratus michaelseni, assembly GCA_963931845.1. NCBI lineage: Eukaryota > Metazoa > Arthropoda > Arachnida > Araneae > Salticidae > Maratus > Maratus michaelseni. The sequence goes on from OZ007588.1 coordinate 156,582,698, forward strand.
CATTAAAAATAATTACAAACTTTCTCCTTTGTATTTTGATACTGAAAAAAGTACAAATATCTTTAAAATTTGCTGTGACATGTCCCGTATGTAACACATGAATACTGTGGAATGACCCATAAATACTTTTAAGTAGATCAGGATAAAATGACTTTAAATGTGGATAATGAAGGACTTTTTTAAGAATAAAAATTATTTTAATAAGTCGGGGTTATATACGGAACATTACTAAATGGAAAAAAAATATAGAATATATTAGCAGATTGCGGAAAAATCTAATTTATATATATATATATATATATATATATATATATATATATATATATATATATACATATATATATATATATATATATATATATATATATATGTGTGTGTGTGTGTGTGTGTGTGTGTGTGTGTGTGTGTGTGTGTGGATTGACATCAAATACATAAAAACAAGACGTGAATGTGACGATCATACAAATCCAGCCCTAATTTCTGAATCAAGTTAAGAATATTGCTCTCCTATTACTTATTTTACTGCCCCTGCAGTTTCTTTTTGTTTTTAACTTTGTTTCTAGGAAATGATTCTGGCCTCACATGGACTAGTACAAGTTTCTTATTTGCTAGAAAAAATCAGGATTAGTATTTGTAAATAATGCATTGTATATTAAGAAATAATGTAATGTATTAATACTGAATAATTATATTGGTTTGTTCTTCTGCGTCAAATAATGCCTTTTTCATAAAAATAAATAAATACATTTTCTTTATATTAAGGAGCTATGTTAGGTTTTGGTGAGTATTAATAAGTTTAATTTGTACTTAAATGCATGTATTTGACTTAATTTATAAAGTTTAAAGTACTTCAAATAGTTTTTTGTTGTTTTTTTATGTAATTTTTTGTTTACATGGTAATATGTTACGAAATTCAGCAATCCTTAATTCAAGAACTTGATAATGCAGTAAAATGTTTAGGAATAGTTTTTTTCAGATTTAAATATTTTCTCTCAGTATAATTTTCATAAACTGTATACCACAAATTAATATTTTAAATAAATCTGGAAAGGGGAAATTGCTCGATTTTATTATAGCCAATAAGATCAATTTCTTCGAAAGACATCATATATCCCAAGAACGACTAACTCAAATTTAATTGCGATATAAATACTTTATAAATTTGTACATAGGGGATTGTAACTTAGTGCTAAAAAGGCATAGGCGGTAGATTTTAACTGAGTACTAAAACGACATAGGCGCTTCTAAAGTTATTTAAGCAAGTATATTTTCATATTTTTTATATTTCGTTACTTGGGTGTAGAATAATTCATATAAAATGCTTTTTAATATTTTGAATAGCAATACGGTTCGAAACTTATTAAAGTGATGTGATATTTCTTTATAAAAAGAACATAATTCTTTTTAAATATTAAAATGAAATTGGAATTTAAAAGCATTCTTATTTTTATATTAAATTTAAATAATTTCCTCTCATCTCTATTCCCAATTACCAAATTATTATACTATATGAAAAAGAAAATTTTATTTCTCTCACAATTGATTCACCAAATGATGCATACCGGCTTCAGTATTATTTAGCTTAACATCATCAGTCATATACGAGGGGGGGGGGGTAATATAGTTATCGGCTGACAGTGAAAGCACAGGATTTTTGACAAAATTTCATATTATTTTTCAGTGTAGTCCCCTTGGAACTTAAAGCATTTAACACACACTCTTGTGTGCTAATTCTTTAGCCCTGTACGAGGGTGGTTCAAAGCGTTCTCTGCCTGACAAAAAAAATACAAGATTTTTAACAATATTTCATTTTATTTTTCAACTTGCACACAATACATTTCAGAAGACTCTTGAGAAATGTTCATTCTTCTGCGTTTTCATCGACGTTCAACAAACGCGGAACGTATCGAGCGGAAAGCATTTTCACATCCAAAACATCGTGTAAAATGTAGTGGACACGGTCTATCGATATCTATATTATAAAGGACAAACGTGTTCGTGCGTAACGCTGACGTCATTTTGCGAATGGCAACAGTTGACGATGAAATTTCGGTTTTGCGATTTTTGTTACAGCAATTTTTTTTAATTTCTAAACATCGCACATTTTTTATTTTTACACCGTTATATAGGAAAAATAATCTACTTTCAAATGCAATGTGTTTGAAAACTGTATCTTAATTGACTGATTTATTACAATATTTAAATTAAATTTCAAGAATAATTTTTTTAAATCTATCTCTCGCTTGCAGACGATTACAAAATATTAATCTGTTTGCAATTTAAACAGTATAAAAAGTTCAGCATTTGTCACCAGCTAATATTCAATAACGAAATTAAATCTTCATTAAGGAATAAATAAAATATTATGAAAAAAATACAGATTTAACAGACATGTAATTGAAATAAGCGCTTAAAACTGCTGAAATTATCAGAATAATAATAAAAAAACTGCTGTAGGTAACGAAATTTATAGCGATTTCTTCAGCTATTAACTTATGGCTGGAGGCCAATACGAAATTATAGGTTTTAATAAATTTCAAAATTTTATTTGAATTTGTAATTGACACATTTCATATTAAAATGCTCTTTGGTGTTGTTGGCAATCTAACAAAAATTATTAAATGTAAAAAATCTATTAGAGTTTTCAATAACAAAAAAAAAAAAAGTTTTCATATAGTCTTTATCCCGGGGAGCCCGGGTTGGATGCCCTAGTGTTTTTAATGTCAGAAAATTCGCGTATCTCAATCGGCAATCACATGCTCAGAATCGGTATCACAATGTCGTATCATTCAATATGGCATTGTGAATTTTTGAGACGATTTCGTCAGTCGTAGTGGTTTTTGGACGTCCTGAGCGTATCATCGTGAATTTATTTCGTACCATGTTTAAATTCAGCAGCCTACTTTTTTATCGTCAAATATGAAGGACAACAATGCTTTAAGGTTAAATGTAACTCTTTTTGTAACTCGTGAGGGCTAAACATTTTTTAACAAAATCTTTTATGACCGCTCCAACTTAATTTTTCTTTACATTTTTAGAACATGTCAAAACTCCTTTATTTTACTGTATCGCCAAGTAATAACCAATAAACTCACGCGTCTGAAACTCGGCAGCATGTCATGTAAAGGATCATACTTTACAAACATCATTGCCATTTGTTTATACTTGTTCCATCTCTGTGTCAGGCCGAGAATTTATTAACCCACCCTCGTATTAAATGTGTTTTTATATTATTGACACCAATCTGTAACGGTCACAAACGATTAGGTAGCCAACTGAAGTAATTTAGCAAGTATTGATTTCAAAATTTTTATAACCAGGGTTAGTTTATGTATGCATGTGAATAACATTTAATGCTATCCTAAATGATTTATTTGCTCATCTTAGACCTGGGACGTGGAGACGATTACGGAATAAAGCTTACAAATTTCATAAAAAACTACTGAAAAACGTACTTAACTTAACGAAAAATGAAGCAATTCTAACTGAAAGTACCGTATGCTAAAACATTTTCCGAATTAAGAAATATTTGTATTTTGCGTAATATTTTATACACATATCATGAAGGACACGCCCAAAGACCTTCAAGTGGGTGCACGTAGCCAGGGTATATACTGCTTAAGATACTGGATCCTTGGACGCCAATTCATTTGGATAGATTTTAGTTTAAAGATAAAGTTATAAAGTTATTAAGTCATAAAGATTCGATTTTCATTTGTAATAATTGAACAGCATCTCGAGCGAAACGTACTGTTATAAAATATAACATTAACAAAGTTAATAGAAGAAAATAAAGAAAATAAATGTGTTTTGTTCCATTCATATAGCAAAATTTTGTTATAGAACAGGTTCTTTTTTTTACTCAAACGAAAACTTTATAAACTCATACAAAATATTGGCTTTTATTCATGATGAAACGTGACCATTGATAAGACTAAAAATGAGTCAAGAACATGAAGGGACCACTATATGCGGTCTTAGAAGAACACCGAAAGAGAGCGAAGGGAAGTTCTTTCACTTGTTAGAAGAGAAACTCGGATGAATCGAAATATCGCCAAAGGGGTTACAGTATTGGTGATTTTCTTTGAAAAGAGCGCAAAAAGCATTAAAATTGTGTAGAAATAAAACATTTTAGGCACAAATCTTACAAATATTTTTACAGAGGATTGCCAATATGAGTGCAGGCACTCAATCATAGAAATGACGGGTTATGAAACTTCTGGAATTTTGAACCGGGAACTGGATGTTTTTTTCAAACTTTCACTGATTATTTTTAGAACAGAATAGCATTAGCAATAATTTGGTGGTTGCTCTGTGATACAATATCTGATCGAATAAGGAGATGAGAAATATATTCAACTGTGGTTCCCTTTCTTTTTTATATATTAACAGACAACGAAAATATTTAATGTAAATCATTATGGGGAACGTTAATTGATTAAATAAAATGAAACTCGTTACTCAACTGAAAATTAACAAAAAGAGGAGAATAGGGAAAAATGGTTTAAAAATGGGTGGCAGTTGCTTATGAATAAACATATTAAAAAGGGAGACGAAAGTTTTTCTAAATAAAAATATATTTCTGGAGAAATTTGAGCATTCAAAGTAACGGAAAAGGAATTTTTTTAAACAACTATAAAAAAAAGACCGGAAAAATTACTGGCATAATTTACATATAATAGCAATAATGGAATAAGCAAAAATGTTTTATTCCAAAAATACAAAAATTGTATTACGTAGCTTCCAATAGAAAAAGGTAAAAGCTACCTATTGCAGTCGCCCGGAGGAAGTCCGTTCCGCAACATGTTGGTATATTTTCACCGATCATCAACCCCAGACCCCAATACCACCCCCGTTCAAATGTCGATGTATATATATACATATCTGACATTTGTCATGCTGTAAATCTCTATTTTATCAACTGTTTTAAATGTGAATGAATATGTTTACAGGACATTCCAAGGTCTCGACCGGGATCGTTGGCAAGCTTCATCCACCATCAAGTTTCAAATTGACCTCTTAAAAAAACTTTAGTTATTGAAATTTAAAAATAAAATTATGTGCGAAAAATAGAAATTAAAGAAGTATTTTCCTTTAATTGTTTGATTTCCGTACATGATCGGAGCTAGTTGAGATTAAGCCGAAAGGTAGGCCTTCCCGCCCGGTTTGACCATGACCCTGACCTTGACTTTCGTACAAGGAATACGGAGCACTTTTTGTTTTGCCTTTATCTTAAGAATTGATAAGATATAGCGGTTTTAATTTCTAGGGTCGCTGACATTTTGAAACAATCTGATACTTCTCATTCGATTCTACTCGTATTTATTAAGCAATTTGGATGTGAATGATCATGTGTACAAGACCTTCCAAGATCTCGACCGATTTTGTTGGCCAACTTCATCCGCCATCATGGTGGTCACTTAATTTTCTTTAATTTTTTAACAATTCAAAAAGATGTACAAATAATCATTTTTTTTACTTTAAGTGTTTGACTTTAATAGAAGTATTACAGAGCATTTTTGGCCTTGCCTCTATCCTTAAAAATTGTTGAGATATACCAGTTTAAAATTCTAGGGTCAGTGACATTTTGAAACAATCTCATTTTTGTCAAGTTACTGCACTCGTATTTATTAACCAATTTGTGTGTGACTGAGCATATGTACAGGACATACCAAGATATAGACCGAGTTCGTTACCCAGCATAATCTGCCATATTCTTTTAAAATGTCGGCCACTTAAGTACTTCAAATTCTATAAAATGTACAAAAGTATTCGAAATCTAAACAAATTTCTCTCCTTGATACAAGTATTCAGGAACATTCTATGGTTTCGTTTCTATTTTAAAAATTTGACTAAGATGTACAATGCAGTTTGAAACTCTAAGGTGACTGATTTTTCCATAATTAGGTTTTATTTGGGAGTTTCAGATAACATTGTATCTCGCAATTTTTTTAATTTGCTGTAATCATTGTTGTTACTGTCGTATATTTCAAGATATATAACCATATCTGCTATTGTTAAATTCTCGTCAAGCTTGGCCATACTTGACGAAATATCGTCAGATTTGTCGACTAACAATAATTAGTTATAAATGAAGTAAACTTGTATATAGCTGACTTAATTGGCGAAATTCTCATTCAAATTCAGTATTAACGAAATCTTGGAGTGAAACTTCTATAATCGGATTCCACGCATTTTACCTTCGTGTGTTTGAGTAAAATGGGCGAAAATTTCAAAAACAAGGGATATGGAATCTATCTTTTCCTACCGATACATTTCTCAAAATCTTTTTTTTTTTCATTCAGATTGCTATTTAGAAACACAAAATAGGAATTTTTAACAACGCTAATAGCGTACATAAATTTAGCGATGTTTTCATATTCTAATGTTGAGGAAAATATTATTGATGCAAAATGTTTCCTTAAATTTTATTCTTATTTAAAAATTATTTTAAATCTCTAATAATAACGAAACGGAAACTCGATATTTTTTTACATTACATGAAGATAAAAAAAAGGAACAGACTGTTTAATAACCAAGTCCATAAATCTTTTGTAAGGTATTTTATAAAATTCCTAATGGATTTTGAATAGTAAATGAATGATTTGCGTTATTGAAAAGAAAACATTTTGAAGATATTTCAGAAAGTTACTGATTTGAAAATTTATGTTAGTTGCAATCGATAGTATATTTAGATAAAAGAAACGGCATTTCCAAGCAGCAAAATATTTTATCATATTTTTTTTTCTGTATATCTCTCTTTTTTCTATTAATACACGCTTATAAATGATAAAAGTTTTTCACTAAGATTTAGATTGGGGGAGTTTTAATTTTGTTTTTGACTTATAATGTTAAAATATTTCATATTCAAGCGGCTGTTTTTTAGAAAAAAATTACTGAAGGATACCGTTGCATTCTTTTACAATTTAATATTGAAGTTGGTGGGATTCAAAACATAGTAGTGGGTAGTTTAAAGTGTCAATATGTTAAAAGCGCAATTACACGTAGCGACAAAATTGCCGCTACTTTCGGTCGACACCATGTTAGACCTATGGCTCGAAAACGAAGCAACGTTTTACTGTCGGATAAATTTTGTCGTCTGGTGCTCCTTATTTTTAGGATCTCCCTGAACAGAAAATGAAATTCTTGGAAAACTGTCTAGAAAAAATCATTTCTTTGAACAGCCAATGAAAAGCTTTGAAAACTGACGAGTCGCTTCAAATTATCAAGTGTAATAAATAGTACTGTTAAGAAGTATTTTCTATTAAAAATCCATTTTATAAAGTAAAAACATGTCCGTGAGTAACACTGCCGACATATTCATGGAGGAATATATATATATATATATATATATATATATATATATATATATATATAATTATAATATCTATGAATTTCAAAATACATATCAAGTTCTAATATCATTCTACATTAATCTACAAAGAGATAATTAATGATATTGTTTAAACAGAATACCACATATCTAATAATTAACATGTGCAATCATAATTTTACCATATCATGTGCTTCAATGGTAATTGGCCAAATTTACTCATACCTGAATAATATTTAAAAAAGAAAGAGAGAGAAAGGGAAAAAAAATATATAGATTGGAGTTGCTATTAAGTAAACACAAATGGATTAATAAATCAAATATGAACATTATACAATGGAAAACTGGACCACAAGAGAACAAACAAGAATTGGATATGAAAAAACACATGTAGATGTACTCGTCAGCTTGGTTGTACCCACATGTGTTTTAAAAATAATTCAGTATTTCATAATTCTACTGGCATGATGCTAAGAACAGTAGAATCAACCAAGTATACTGAATTATTACCAGATAACAATTGGAAAAAATAAGATTGGATATATTTAAATTGGAAATAAAAAACCATTAAGAATATATAATATAATTCACTTACATCGATGATCCCAAAAACATTATAAATCACCTCACCAAATTACCACTAGATATCATTTTTGAAATAATATTGGAAATTAGAACCTTTAAATTGTAGATAAAATATTTTTACTCACAATAATTATCCTGAATGCACAAAATATAGAAACTTCTGTATAATATCGACGTCCACATGGCACGCACATAATTTTGACAATCGAGTTCAGAGAAATGATTTGAAAGACAAGTTGAGAGCACATTTTTTTAAACACAACTCCATCGATGACACACCAACACAAAATGATTCAAAAACACACAAAATTATTCTGGTGATAATACACTTATAACAAAATTATATCCGTGAATATATAATTACTCCATCTAATTTTAATTCCTAAAAGTAAAATTAATATACAAGCAATAGCTCCCTCTATAGTTAAATTAAAAATAATATTAATAATATTATCATATCTACCTGACACGTAAAGTGTCGCCATCTGTTGGTGTTATAATTATTCATAATTAATATCTATTTTCATATCCACTTTATTAGTTACATATACATTTCATTAGATTTAATTATATAAATAAATGTAAAAAAAAAACAAAAAAAAACAATACTACCTAATAGTTTTACATTAAATTCGAATAAAATCTTACAATATGAATAAATCTACACAGAATTTATTCATCCTGCACAGCATTTCATATATACTTAATAAGAGTATATTATGTAAAATAGATATTATTTAAAAAAAAATGTGTTTTGCTGCCAGCTGTATTAATCTACTGATATATATTATAGACTTATAATTAAATAATTAATGTTATTGTTACTACTACTTAAATATATTTTAGACTTGATATTAAATAATTAATGTATTATTTATACTAATACTTAATTATATTTTAGATTTCATAGATTAATTTTAATATCAAATTAAATAATTCATAAACAATTCAAATTATCTCAAAATTTATAAAATTGATAATTATATGTAATACTACTGTGTTACAATCAAATTAATGTAACGTAGTAATTAAAATACATGTTAAATTTGATATTTCATAGATAAAAAATAAAAAACTATATATATATTTGTATATATTGCAAATAGATATGTTTGTGAGTTATAATTACCAATGTTTATATATATTTGTAATTCTAGACATCGTAAAATTTCAATTTTTACACCGTTAAATAAGAGAAAAATTCTGGTTTCAGCTGTAATTTGTTCCTGAAATATATCACAATATAGTGAGTTTTTATGGTTTTCAAAATAATTTTCAAACGGGATTTTTAAAAAGCCTATCTCTATCAAGCGCAGCCCCATTATAAAAGATTAACCCGTTTTCATTTTTAAACTAACATAGTTCGGTATTTTTTCTGGTTAATATTACCTAAATAAATAAAACCTTTATCTTTAAGTAAATATAACAATAAAATAATATATACGAACACAAATTTAACATTACTGTATTACTGTATTACTGGGGGGGGGGGGAGGCTCGAAAGCCAAAGCACCGCGACCACAGGTCTATTGTTATACATACATATAATCACATACATATAATCCAAATACACACTTAAATTCTACGAATCAAAAAGGTGTTCTATATGTAGCGGTCTTTGGCGATTGCTTCAGCTAATAACTTGGCAATCTTCTTATACTAAAATATCGTTGTTAATAAGTTTCAAAACTGTATTTGAATACACTGTTAATATTTTACATAAAAAATGCTTCTGGTCTAGTTAGTGTTCAATTAAAAAATATATATATTAAACGTAATTATTTGAGTTTAAAAAAAAAAAAAAATGTTTTCACCTATATTCTGTAACTCAGGAGTAGGATCACTTAGTTATTTTAATAACTAGAATAAATAAAATGTATCAGAAACAAAATATCGATTTTGTATATTGGTCTCTTAAAAACAATTAAAAATTATTATAATAACATGAAGAAATGATTACATTTAAAGCAAAGTGCTATTAAATAATAATTATTTTTATTAAGCTATTTCTATAATAATGCATAGAATATTACTGATGTATTAATAAATTAATAATTTATATATATATATATTACGATGTAGTTCAGGTACGAATGAATCGCATTAGTGACTACCGGAATACTACCGGTTTCTTTATTACAGTGTAGATATTAATGATGATATGGAAAGAACGCAGTCGTCATATCCTTACCAGCATTTAAATGGATTCGTTAAAACTCAGGCACGGATGGAAGGTTATTAGTGGTGGCCTGTATACTACCGGGTTTTTCGTGACGTTGAAGTTGCACTATAAAATTTCTGAATTCAAGTTAGTAAACATTCGTCCCAATTTAATCATTTCCACAGAATAACTCGATAAAATACACCAGAGCAGTAGTTCATGAATAAGAAACTTGTTGCAGGAAAATCAATGTTTTTATTTTCTGAGAAGTCATTATGACTACATGAGTCATATTAAAGAGACTCACTGAAGGCTTTGATGTTCACATGGTTGTTATAAAATGCAAGCACTCCTGTGAGTTACATGATGCTGAGGAACAGTTTGTCGTCAAAGAAATACGATGCTAACCGTCGAAGAGATACAAGACACTGAAGAGATACGATGCACTTAAAAAGACACTATATACAATGAGATACAATGCAATGTTGGGTGAGGCTGGGGTCACTGGAGCAGCGTATTTATTTAACAACCAATTTAGAGCAACAATTCTGACGGTCCGTTCCCATGCAGTATGTTTCATACTCAAAAAATTGGTGTATGGTTATGAACGCGCAAACATGACCATCCAATAGCTCCTAAAAAAGGTGTGGCCATGAAGAGAGTGGTGTAGAATACTCAAACGTCAATGGCTAAGAAACTAAGTTAAGGAGGGTTAGCATGACGTAAATGTAAGAACTTAATACTGTAGTCGGACGAAAATTGAAGATAAAAGTCAGCGCGCGAAAGCAGAGGCTGACGGGAAATCGAACGATATTTGAAAATAATAAAAAATAAAAAGAAGGTTAAGAAAAAATATTCTGAAAGAATAAATATCAATGTCTCAATAAAAGGAAATTAATCAAATGGATTTTAGGAAGTTTTGCAATTTAGAATAATTTTTAGAATAGGGATTTAAAGAATATTTTGACTAAGATATGGAATTAAACCAAAAAGGGGATTTAATAAAAAACAGAGAAATACTAAAATAAATAAAATAAATAATATTTAGTAATTTAATAGAATGATAATAATTTCGAATAAAGACTAAGAAAATGGCAAAAAAATGCATATACAGGGTGGTTATAATATAAGTACATCCATTTGTAGATGTCTGTAGCGTGAAGGAATAATCGGAATGAAACCAAAATCGGTACACTTACTATATGAGAAGGAGGAAGAGGATTGGAACAATAAAAAAATAATTGCAGTAATCGTCGACAGATGGCGCTTTTGAGTGTGACATGTAATGTGTAATATTGTGTACCATAGACGTGTCACAAACCTCAATGACTTTACAGCATATTACAACACGCGCGTAACATCACTCCTGATACGTTAAATCCCGTAGTTGAGCCCGTCCTGCGCCACCTGGATTGTGTGCTCCAGCACAATGGTCATGTGGAATTTGAACATGATCGGCTTCGCCATGCAAAAGCGTAATTACATTCACTGTGACATTTTCCAATAAATTAGGTATGCCATCCGGCTTTACGTTTAATTCTTTGTTCTTGTATTACACATTACATTTCACACTCAATAGCACCATATGTTGGTGATTATTGCAGTTATTTTTTTATTGTTCAATACTTTTTCCTCCTTCTCGAATAGTAAGTGTACCGGTTTTGGTTTAATTCGTGTTATTCCTTCAATATATATATATATATATATATATATATATATATATATATATTCGCTTTACATCCGGCTTTACGCTTAATTCTTTGTTCTTGTATTACACATTACATTTCACACTCAATAGCACCATATGTTGGTGATTATTGCAATTATTTTTTTATTGTTCAATACTTTTTCCTCCTTCTCGAATAATAAGTGTACCGGTTTTGGTTTCATTCGTGTTATTCGTATTAAATATATAACTTTTGTATTTAACATTTTCTTTGGAAAATCGTAGTTGGCGCTATAATCGAGTAAAATGCAATTATAATAGTTTCTATTGAAAAGTCTGGAAACGGTCGAATAAATCAGGAAATACACATCGGATTGAAAAACGGAAAATATATGTTCGAAAAATACAAAAATTATTCCTTTGAAAAATACATTTTTGCCAGAATTTATTTTTGCTAATTCATCATTTTTCTGTGAGATTTAACATTCTGTATCGATTTTGTAAATAAAAAAGTCGCTGTTTTATCCTACAATTCGTTTTAAATATATTATTATTAACTCTTTCAAAATCACTCGTTTCCGTGAGTCACTTTAGCAAATTTAGTTTAATATATATATATTTTCAAAAATTGCCATTGGCTTTAGAAACAAAAGTAACAAAAATACAAGACTACATCTAAATTTATTTCAATTTCTAATTCCGCAATCCATTTTTTTTTAAATATTAACGTTAACTATTTCAACAAAATTCATTTGCGAAAATAACTTTTCAGACTTTCTGTTTCGGCGATGTTTAAAAATCGACAACTGCTTCGGAAATCAAAATATTAAATCTCAAAGGTACCAAACTATATGTACGATCAATTGTATCTAACCGCAATCCCATTAAAAAACCTTAATATTAACATTTCCAATAAAAAAAATATTTTCCGAAACCTTGCTCACGCTATTTTTGATTTTTTTCACAATGTCTAACTTTCTCTTTAATCAGAAAACGAAAAAAAAAAATGACACAAACTCAATGAGCATACATCCTGCTTTAGAAAAACATCTTTGGTTTTAAAATATATTAATATTATCATTTAAAAAAAAAATTCGTTTCTGGAAGATTTGTCAGAATTTTTTCTGATCGCTTTCTTAAATCGTGAATACGCACGTAGCTGTTGATCTGCTGCCTTTATGCCACTAAGTATTTTACCAAACACAGTTTGGAAACATTATTTTTATAATTAAAAATTATAATATTAAAAATTTCAAAGAGTTTATTTAAATCGTGAACTACAATGTTGGCCATCCAAAATGCAACACCAAGAAGGACGAGAGATATCAAAGCCAAATTTACATCAGAGATTACACATAATATCAATGTTAATTGATTTGAAATACAGCCTTCTTTGAGGTGAGGAACACGAGAAAATCAGTAAGAAGCGTTGTCTCCACGTCTGTTAATAACAGACGCTACACGCCACGACATTGAGTGAAACAGACTTTGGATGTGTTGTTGGGGAATGGTAGCCCATGCTGACTGCACACGTAGCCAGAGATCACCTGTTGTACCCACGGATGCGGTATGCCGAGCTCGGCGTTCTCCAATCATTTACCAGACATGTTCGATGGGCGATAGATCTGAAGAACGGACATGCTAGGGTAACATGGAATATGGTGGGCTAAGAAGAAAGCTCGAACATTGTGTGAAACATGTGGTCGCTCATTGTCCTTTTCTAACGTGGCCGCAGGCTAGCCCTGAAGGAAAGGAAGAAGAACAGGCTGCAAAACGTCAGAAATGTCGCGTTGTCTGTTAAGTGTACCGTTAATACGTATTATGGGGATGCGGAAGTGGAATCCAATATCACACCACATAATAACACCGGGTACAGGACCAGTATGACGATCCATAACACAACACTTGAGCAGTCTCTCTCCACCGTGTCAACAAACTCTAATCCGATTATCGTGTACTGCAGACAGAAGCGTGATTCGTTCCAAAACACAATGTCATGCCATTCGTATGTCCATCTTCGCGGTTTAGTGCACCATTACAAACACAAACTTCTATGGTTTAAAGTCAAAGGTATGCGAAGCAGTGGACGCCTAGGAGACATTCCACTGTACTGCGAAAGACGTCGAAAGGTTCGTGCGAACACCGATTGTTGTGTTACAGAATGTATTCGTTGAGATATGGTTGCGGATGTGGCAGTGCGCTCCGTCAGTGGCATGCGCACAATATGCCACTCTTTCCTTGGAGTGGGGTGATAAGGCGGTTGCAGTCACTCCTGTAGGTCAATGGTTACCTCCTGCATTCACCAAATCCATATTCTCATGACTGTTGCTTGGCTACGTCCGACACGATGACCGATTTATCGAAAGGATAATCTGTAATCTCTACATGCAACGATTCTGCCGCTGTCGAACTCAGAAACGTGCTCGAATGCTGCTGGTGTTTTTCTACGAGGCATACTAATGCGATACACACAAAAAATCGCACAAGATAACAATTCACATTCTTCAAAACGGCAGTCTTTCCTCAATTTATATACAGTTTGTAAGGGGTGCTGCAGTCGCCCATGATGTACGCGTGCGCTGAAATCGTAATCATTAGCATATCCTATTGAGCTGTACGCATGATGCAAATTTCACGGTTTTTGGATGATTCCTTCATGGTGTTACATTTTGGATGACCAGCAGTGTATAAGATATAGTTTTCTACTTAAGAGTTAAAATATTCAATGAAAAATTAACAATAGGAGAACAGTCTTGCAAATCATTTTAGCACTTTCCAACTTATTTGAAAAGTACTTATAAATTCGGTTTGTATGTCTGTCTGTCAGTGCTTTAACTCACGTAAATATATTTGGACTGTCATGCAATTGATAAATGTTATTGAGATTTACTACGACGTGGTCGGTATTGAAAATGAAGTGTGTTGAATTTATAGTTTTTTTTTTACATGGACACTCAAAAAATTACATTATTTTACGGTCTATGGGAAAAAATCATTTGCGGTTAATTTTAATGCCGTTACACAGTTTCAAAAATATCGAAATTGATATGTATAACTGAGATGCATTACAGAAGGTTTACTGTAGAATATGATGTTTATAGTACTTATAGTTACAGGGACAGTCAAAAGAATTCCGTTACATTGCAGTCTATGGAGGGAAATCGTTTCGGGTTTATATTTTAATGTTTCACTATTTCAAACACATTGAAATTGATATAGTATATCAATCAGGTGCATTCAAAGTGGCTTACTATAGAATATTGTGTGTATAGCATTTATCGTTCATTTACAGGGACACACAATATAATTCGGTATTATGTTAATAATGATTGCTGATAGTGCGTTTTCAGTTGCCGAACCCGTTTTTAATTTAACTCATTTCTTGTCTATTTCTTGCCGTGTATAAATTCAATAGATCATATACAGGGAATCACAAAAGTCCTATAATGGTTTACTGGCAGAAATTTTAAAAAGATTATTTTAAACTGTGGTTAAAACTTTCCTAACTGAATTAACATTTAGCATTCTATGTAGTGCATATACAATTTATAGATCACATTCAGGACTGCATAAAATAATTCTGATGTTTTTCTGAATATTGTTGGTAATTCCTGAAATTGGGTTTTTGAATATGTTTTGCATTTTTTCAATTGTTAACATAGATATCATATTTCACGTAATTAAACGGTGAAGATTTGTAAAAGAATTTTGGACTTGTTTGATAGTGTTACATGATATATGCTTGATGCATGCGTTTTCGTTCTTGTTACTTAAATTTTCATTTAAATTTCAATATCAACCAACTCTTATTTTAGGACTATTATTTCGACTATTATTTCGAACGAGAATAATATAAATTAGAATATCTTAATCTAAATAAGCTTTTAGGGAGGATTTAATAAATTAATAATTAGTTCAATAAAATAAATTGAATAACGAAAAATAAAATCATTTTTCTAAACTCCTGCCTGAGTACGTGTCAGATTTTAGCCTTCTGATTACGAAATGCCTGTGTAACTTTGAAACAAAATAAACCAAATTTTGTCTGGATGAAACAAACATTAATTGAAGTAATATTACAACAAGATTTTTTTAAGGTGGAAGCATGACAACATTTCGAATTACTACAACATAAACCGTTCTTGCTGTTAGCCCTATGTATATATTTTTGGACCTTGAAACTTCTACATAATGTCACCTTTTCGTACTTGCCTAATTTTCCATTCAATCCTGTATTAATTTTCTTCAGTCGATATCGTTTTCCATCTCTAGTATCGTTCAAATCTTTCTTTTCGTTTTTCAACTCGCCGATAATGTTTACTGTTCGTTTCGATATCGTTCACCACAATGACCATCGTTTTCTCAGTCTTTTTCCGAATTCAGTTGCAACCGCCAGCTTCGATATCGTTTCAATCGTAATAGTATAGGGGAGCATGCGCCCAGACGCCGTGTAACAGTCTTCAAAGGCACTCTAGATTACTTTGCCGATAGGCAGTTTGAGAACTTCTCAACTTAGCACATCAGAAAGGGGGCGTTTTCGGAAAGCGGTATGTTGATGTTGTTTAAAAGGGATGAGAAGGCAGTTTGAATGGCGAGAGTGAGGCAGCTTTACTAAAATGATATTGGTAGATGCCAGAAGAAACAATATCAGTGGCAGTATAAAGTCTTTTATGAGTGCAATGATGGTATTGAACGTTTTTTTTAGTGTTTGTTTATTTCTGCTGTTGAAGTTGTGGTTTTTCTTTCTTCTGTTGGTGATGTACGTTCATTTCAAGGATTAATTAATAGTGTGTGTGGACTGTTCTTCAACTCTTTTTTTTCTTCACATCTAATGCCATGGTGACTAATAAAAATAAAAGGCCTGTTTTAATTTGTGTCATCACGTTCAATTTAATTTCATTTTTTAGACAGGTCCCTGTATCCGGACCGGCTATCACTTGCTATAAATAGTTCGGTATGTTTATATAACTTGTACATAGTGCCAATATCAATTACTAGTCACTTACACCACTATGATTGTAACGGGTTTTTAAAATAGTCACCGAATTGAAAATCAAAAGTCACGATTTTGATAAATGTATTTTATATACACTTTGAATAATATAAAAAGAAAAAAAAACAGTATTAATATTAAACCTATTTTTGACTGGAATTCAAACTCTGTAACTATGCAACTGAATATTTTACAGAATTCAAATGCAGTTAAAAAAAACTCTTCCATAGAATGGAGCCAAAAAATAATTCTTCTAATGCATACGAAACTGAATATTTTATAAAAAGCAATAAAATGTTTTAGTGAAATATGATATTTTCTCACATAATCTAATTCAAATCCTGAGTAGTTTTACATTGTTTAAAATAGCATTAGAATAACTTATTTGTGATTTATAAATATTATATTGAAGTATAAAAATTTCTTTTTTAGATTGAAAATCATACTTTATGTAACTATATGTTATGTATAAAATTATAAAAATATTACAATTTGCATTAAAGGAGATATTTTAAAATGTTGTAGAAAATGTAAGCTGTGATATATAAATATATATTTAATTCCTTAAAATATGAAACAATTTAACTTTATGAAAGAAGGTGTATATAAAATTCCATATCAATTAACTATAAACACTGTTAGCAATGTTGTAGCAATTCGAAATGTTCTCATGCTTCCACCTTAAAATAATCTTGTTGTAATATTACTTCAATTATTGTTTGTTTCATCCAGACAAAATTTGGTTTATTTTGTTAAATAAAATTAAAACATAAAAACTACACAGGCGGAAGTCTGTATGTTTCTCATCAGTGGATGGACAGACAGAATTAAATATCAACCCCCCCCCCCACCCCTTCACTATAAACTTTTAGGTTTCGAAACAAGAGCTGACATTAAATTCAAAATAGAATTACTTTTTTAAGAAAACAAATTAAAATTAGATTAAAAAACAATTCGAGGTTACTTTTATAATAGAAAGCTTATTAAAAACTTAATACAATATACGCGAATTAAAAATTTAAAAACGGTGACTACAGAAAACATAAAATCCCGAAATACACTAAAATTAAACAAAGATATATAAATTAACTTTATATAAAATTAAAATAAAATGAATGCAAGGCAGCCGGTCTCCGTACATACCTACAAGAAAAAGTTAAATGGACAAAATTGTTTATAATTTACTTACTACAGAAGTCCTCCACCTTGTAGAAAATAAAATTAAACTGAATTTCATTATCCTGTCTCTTAATTTCACGAGCCACTTTTGAACTTTGAACTTTGAGGGATGGGGGCTTTGAGACCTATAGCTTTAACGAGGCAAATATGCCGCTTCATTCAGTTCAAACATCCACGTCCACCCGTTCTTCGATAAAGACTTTAGGGAAGACATAATCATACAGAAAGATCCAGAAGTGGAAAGATCCATCGTATCGTGGTTATCCACCAAACCATAATGTTGCCATCTATCTTTCAGTAATAACTTCAAATAGTACTTCAAAAAATCGTAAGGGTAATTGTTATGGTAAAATGAATTTGCTAAAAATGAAAAAAAAAAAATGCTTATTGGAATTGAAATTATTGCCACAATTTTTACTAAATCTAATTAACTGATTAATGGCAATATTAATATGAACTTTTTTATGTATGTTGGAGTACCAATGAGGCATGCAGATGGTAAAAAAATAAAACTGTTTCTTTTGTCAAATAAATCCAAAAATAAATCATTACTTGAAATATTAAGAGATATATCTAAAAATCTGCACTATAATCATGCTGGTTCAACCGATTTAACTGTAAACAGTTATACATATATATATCATACAGTAAATATTTATTATAAAAAATCATTTTTTTTAATTTTACCCCTATGACGAATGATGAGGATATTATAAAGTATAATTTTATAATACACTGAATGAATGATGTTCTGTGTTATATACTGAACAATCTCCTTCAGACATTTTATAGATCTGAAAAGTTATACATATTTGTAGACAAACTGGAGAACACTAAAATATATTATTAGTATTTATGTATTATTTTAATGCGTAATCGATATTTGTATATCCATGCTTTCGTGTATTAAGATAAATTGTAGGTTAAACTCATATTTTTTCGCAAAATATTGTATTGTATTAATAACATTCACATGTTTTTCATCAGTAATTTATTTAAATGTGAGTAAGGATTACCATTTACACTCTAAAATCGACATTTTCAAAACTGAACAAAAAATAATCAAATCAAGGTATGTCGCATAGTCAAAATGGATCCTAATAAAAAATACTCAAATTTGAAACATGTATATTCATTTCTGAAAACATGCAAAAACTCAAGAATAAAACATCATATGCTCATATTTAAATATGTCCATGTTTCAAAATTGAGTATGAACTGACTTCTATGTGCTCATTTTTGAGTATTTTTATGTTTCAAAAATGAGTTTGAACTGAACTAATCATTTTTAACACTTTCCAACCTAGTTGAAATGTGTTTATGAATTCGGTTTGTCTGCCGTATGGCCGTCCGGCCGTCTGCCGTCTGTCCGTGCTCTAACTCCCGTAAATATGCTCAGATTGCTCTGCAATTTTTATATGTTATTGTCGTTATCTATAACATGTTCCCTATTTCAACGGAAGTGTGTAGCACTTATAGTTTTTTTACAGGGACACTCAAAATAATTCCGTTACATTGCGGTCTATGGATAAAAATTATTTGCGGTTTATTTAAATAATGTTTCACTATTTTAAACGCTTTGAAATTTTTATATATCACTTAGAAGAAGCTTAATATGGAATAGGGTGTGCATAGCACTTATAGTTACTTTACAGGGACAGTCAAAAGAATTCCGTTACATTACGTCTATGGAGAAAAATCGTCTGTGGTTTATTTAAATAATGTTTCACTATTTTGAACGCATTGAAATTTATATAGATCACTAAGGTGCATTACAAGAGGCTTACTACAGAATATTGTGTGTATAGCAGTCATCGTTCATTTACAGGGACACACAAAAGAATTCTCTACTGTCTGTTAACAATAATTCCTGGAAGTGCGTTTTAAGTTACTGAACGCGATTTTAATTTTAACTCGCTTTTTGTCTATTACGTGGTGTGTATAAATTCTGTAGATCCTATACAGTGAACCACAAAAGTTCGCGAAAACATTTCAGTTTATTGACAGAAACTCCAGACGGACAATTTTAAACTGTGCTACGCGTTTCCTAACTGAACTAAAATTTAGCATCCTATGTAGTATATATACAAATCTATAGATCCTATACAGGGCTGAATAAAAGTATTCGGATATTTTTCCGAATATTGTATAATGTTGGAAATTCCTGAAATTATGTTTTTAAATATGTTATGCGTTTTCCAAATTGTTTACTTAGATGTTATCTTTTAGCTTATTAAACGGTAAGATTTGTAAAATTATTTTTGAATCGTTGGAAAGTGTTACATACTCTATGCTTGATGCATGATTTTTCTTTCTTGTTGAGTATGCCCATGTTTTAGAAATAAGTATGAACTGACATCTATGTCCTCAGTTTTGAGTATGTCCATGTTTCAATATTATGAGTATTTCTGAGATTTCAGAATTGATAGCATTGGGTCGTCATATTTGAAACGAAAAGTTTCATAACAAAATGAAAACATCGATTTACTTCATATTTGAAAGTGTCATTTTTCTCAGTGTACAGAAATGGTCTTAATCACAGGTCTTCAAGAGGTGGTCCATGGACCAGCAGAAAAATCTGCATTATTTACATTTTTTTATGTTTTACTTATAACTATATTTTATAAATAATAAAAGTGAATATAATCGTAGAATTCGATGATTAAATAAATGAAATATTTCTTTTCGGAAATACAGGTACTAAAAAATAGGGAGATATGTCAACTACGTCGTTACAGATTGAAAAACAATTAAAATTTGGATTCAGTTTTCATAAACATATTTATGCAAAAATACATTTTAACCTGTCACAGTCATTAGAACTCTAAATTAGCTGAATTTTGGGCTAAATTCGGCTTGGAACTAAAACGACTCTCCGTGTTCCAGTAAAATCTTGGAAGGAGAAATATAGGAACAAAATACTCATGAACGATTGCATTTATTGAACATATGAACTGAATTTTTTTAAATAATGCAGGAACAAGTATCATGCTACAAATATATGATGCTTAAATAAACTTCAATTGTTCTATAAAAATGTTCTACAATAATATTTAAAATATATATATTTACATCTACACATTATTTAGAGTTTTTTGTTATAATTATATCAGCTCTTTCTGCGACTACTACTGCGATTAATACTTAGTTGTAAACCGTGAGCCATATTTTCACATCCATCATTTATAATTTCGTTATATTGAAAAGGTTCGTTTTATAATAATAAAATGGCAACTTTATGATCATTATTCTACAACTGTGTTTATATTTTTAAAATATTGGTGTTTCGCGGAATTTAAAATTTTGAATTTATTTGTCCGTGAAGTCCGAAATGTGGGCGACCGCTTCTCATATGTGCCGTTTTTAATTAGAAACTACAAATGTTTAAAAGTTAATGGCGACATCAGTTTAAAGACGGCTCACAATTTATAGAACAAATTAAATGCAAACACATTTTTTTTTCTAAACATTTTGCGAAATTGTATATCTGTATGATATATTCACAATAATACAGAAGAATATTCAATTTAGTAATTTTAGAAATTTTGATTTACTTTGTATTTATTCCGTGCTTAATTTTTCATTCTTTCAGAATAATCAACAGTGTGATACAAGTGGAATGTTTTGCCATTGAAATTGATGAGGACGCCTCCACAATACAACCCACGAAATTAAACATGTTCTAAATCATCCAAAAGGTGACTGCTTTGTCGTGAGAATGGCAATGTTTATTGTTTAGAAGGTATCCTTGAAAGGAATTGACGTGTTTTCCTTGAATTCTACCGTTCGGGCCGTCATTATGAAATGCCCTCTTTGTTCCATTGTATAAGTGCATTGTCAGCCTGTGTTATAATTGGTTGGTTTAGTGTTCCTTACTACCTTTAAAATTATGCAACAGTTATTATATGTGACATTGCGTTCTTTTTTCAGTTAAATATACACTTTAATGAGTGAAAATTGGTCAATATATGAAATTTTATTTGGAATTTGAAATCAGCATTTACAGATGAATTTTTATGATATTATAATTTCGTGCAGGATGCAGAAAACACATTTTACGGAAATTAAGACGTTATTTAAAGGATAATTTAAGATCTATAGTTCATTTTTGTCTGATAGACACAAATTATCGATGACGAAAACAATATTAGTGACGAAGAATTTTAAATTATTTACAGAAGTATCATTAAAAAAGCTGAATAGTGTATTGGAGTTAAGAAAACATTTAGTGCATGCTCGGTAAATTACTTTATTTGATTTTCAGTTATCTTTTTATACGTTGCCTACTTGTGTAATTATTTTTCCCTGGCCCATTTATAATGATGGTTTTTTTTCACATTTCTAATGATTTTATTCTGTAATTAACAAACCACCATTTTTTATATCGTCCCTACTTTCCCTGATGAAACAGAATTTATAATTGCAAGAAAACTTGTTATATGTCATCTTGTTGTATAATTACAATACCGTTACTTTTACAGAAATGTTGTTTTGAATAATAACGTTTAGTAAAACAAAAAAAATAACCTAACTGTTAAATTATCGAGTAGTTAAAATTTTTCATCTACTTAAAAATTGATAGTAGAACTTTTTTATAAGCATGGTCATATTTCACACTTTTTCAAATTATTTTCCAATTTGCATTGCTCAATTACCTCCTTATACTGCTCAATTACCTCACAGGAAAAATAAATAAATAATTAAAGTGTGTTTCAGACTTTTTAGGACACGATGCGTACTGTTACATATATTATATTCTTTGATATTATAATTATTTACAAATATAATATTCAAAATATTTATTTTACACTATTCATAATAACTAATGAAATGCGCATAAAAGTAAATCATCTGATTTAATTCCTTACTTTTCAGGAAAAAAATATTAAAATTAAACACCTTAATGCATTGAAAAATAGCATAATGTGCCAAGATTCTGTAAGTGAAAAATATATCTTATATGCTTCGACATTTTAGGAAATAATACAATAGCCATTAACAGATTTATTACTACGACAGTTTAAACAAATTAAATCTAGAAATATAATGTTTAATGGATCAAAAAGTTTTATAAAATTATAAATATATAACACTTTTAAGATATTATTTTTATTTGCTACAAAATCCTTCTTCCTTTATGCTAAATATTTAATATAAAATATTCCTCATGTTAGTTAACTGTATCTAACTACATACAACGATTAAAATATGTGAAAAAGAATAAGTAATAATATTTCTAAAAAAGGGTGATTTATTTTTAAAATTTATACCAGCGAATTTTATTTATGGGGAAAGTAGTTTAATTTACTAGAAATGTACGCTGAACATTCAAAAGAGAAATAGTTGCATTTTCCTAAAATCAAAATGTAGTACTACTACTTTATGAAATTCTATGTTTATGCTACAAGCTATTCCTATTACTGAATATAGTACGCAACGCATACTAGCCTCCATTTGCTTGTTTAAATGGAATATCTTTTCAGCTTTATTGCATAGAAATTTTAAATAAAAGAAACATGTTACGAAATGCAATATGGTAAACCGATATTAGAATTGATTAAAATAAAATAGTCGCTTACTTTTAGTCTGAAAATAAATTATAATATATTTCCCTAAGAGATAGACTAGGGTTAATTTAATAGAAGTCGCATTCACAATTCGCGTTTTTAAGGCATTCTTCATCGATCATTCATTTAAACTTTTATGTTTTTGTCCGTTAGACAGTGCTACTGCATCTTTTCTGCTTGCGGTCGGTAGGAGTGATGGTTGATTGCTAACCTAGTGACCGTTTTAATCTTGTGGATGTCTTGTCTTTCTCCTTTGAAACTTTAGAAGCCATGTAACAACTATTTCCTGAGGATGGCCATAGATAATTGCTGAATCTTTGAGGGTTTTAATTCGATTTTAATGTTTGTGTAGTGGTAACTTTAAGACATTTTTATATACCATTCAGTAACATTGTGATATTTTATACTTACGTAATTATTGTATTACTTTTTCATGGTGTAATCGTCTAGCATTTATATTACTATATTAATATTTGTTGTAATTCCCAACGATTTAAACTTTCGTAATAAGACTGCATACGAAAAGAAATGGATTACAAAGAAAAACATATTTCAATATTATTTTTAAAACAATATAAATTCAGCAAACTGAGATACGGTTTTCAAACAAATTGTAGTTGAAAGCCTATTTTGTTCTCTATTCGACTACGTAAAAATTAAAATTGTGCAATGTTATAAAAAAATACAGTATAATCGAAAATTATTGCACAGGTGCTTTTACTTCATTATGACGTCTGCGTTACTTACGGCCATGGTTCTACTTTATAATATATATAGATACATTAACGAACGATAATTCCCTCTACCGTTAAAGTTAGCTTTAGTAAGAAATCTTGGAAACTCTGCTGTTGAAATTCATTCTTTATAAAGATAAACCGTTGTAGGGAAATAGATCATAGCTAAAAACCAGAGGTTATGACAGATAAGACAATAGATACCGTGGAATTTTTACGTAGTCTTTCGTTTAAAATACTAGCAATTTTTACAGACGATTAACAATTGCGTATCTTGTGTATTAAGCTCATACGATTTTTTTTAAATATCAACTAAGATTAATTTAAATAAATAAACAATAAATTAATTTTAACAAATATTTTAATTAGAAAAAATTCTTCTATATTCTTATCATTTATTAATAATAATTTTGTAGGTCGGAGAAGGAAAGTTTACAGTTTACTTTCCGGTTTCAATTTTCAAATTATTATTTTTGTTATTTTGTTTTTGTTACAGGGCTCCACTATTTAGAAATCCATCGTTACGCGATTGTCGTTTAAATTATGTTTGTCGCAAAACACATTTGACCTTCTATTATTGTGGTTGTTAATTTTTACGATTTATTTTTGTTACGAGTGCAGTTAAAGTGAAGACTACTCTTTTACTTTTTTTCGTATTAACGGTTTATGGGCGCAAGATTCACTTGGCTCCATAATTGTTGATAGTAGTTTTTAATAATTTATGGTCTGTTCAGCTTATGGGGATCAGTTACAGTTAATACTGTATCGTAGGGACGGTCGGAAAATCATCTTTTTGGAAATCTGAAACACTTGTGGTGGGAAAAGTTAGGTATGGTCACAATAAAATACACACCAATTTTTATCAAGATCGGAATATGGTAAGGCCTGTCTCCAGGACATTGAACTTCTTTTTATTCTTTTTAATGGAAATATTTGATTTTCCGAACTTTATATCTACTTTTCTCAATTTCTGTAAGTGAATTTAAAAAGTATTCTTTTTGGGGATTTTCTTAATGATATCCTTTACAAGTGGACCCTATTTTCTCTTATTTCAAAATCTCTCAGACTTAAAATTTAAATTTGACAATTTATGGGGTTTGTCGAAAATTGCTTTTGGGGTTTTCACTGTCTCTTGAAAACAGCTGACATTCAATATCATCGTTTAAACTTTTTTTTATATATAATTATATATTTCAATATATTTTACTTTTTGTAGCGAATTGTTAAAAACTCCCATAATTTAAAAAAATGATAGTTTTAAGTATTACTAAATTTCTTAATAACAATGTAATTAAAATGTGAGATCTCCTTGCTTTAGGCTGCGACGGTACAGTAGTTAGTGCTGAATCTAAAGATGGTGTCATTACACCACTTGATCAACACATAGGTGAAGCGTTACAGTGGATCATGTGCCAGTTACATGAAAATTAATTATCTTTGTGTAACATTTTGCATCATCTGGGCGGAAGTACCACAGGATCAAGTACCCACTCGGGAATTATTGGAAAGCAGTTGCAGAAATGTCAAGAAAATCCTGTCGTGTATTTTGAGAAGTGTGAAGTGATTTTACCTTAACCGAACACTTCAGAACTCAGCACAGATCAGAAGTACCTTTATCAGATATACTAAGATGTTTTCAGTGGTTTTTGCCAGCAAAAATTGAGTCATCAATTTCCAGGAAAGCTATCTCATGCGAGATGTATGACAGCAGCAAGTAGAGTATTATGCTTGTATACTGGAACAAGCAACCTCCCTTCTCATTTATAAACACTGGTGGAGTTTATCTGCAAGGAATGCGTACCAATGTGATTCAAAATGACGTGGAAACCATCAATTAAATATGGAGTGAAACATCTCTGGCAAACTACTCAACGCTCCAGGTACCTCAGTCAAGATCTGAGGAACGTGGTTGATCCTGTAATTCATAGAAATGCACTCAGAAAAAGGAATTGATTAAAACTACAAAACATTTTTGTTGAGTACATTTTGGTTGTTTTAGCAAAATTGGAGTAAAATTGAACCAATTTACTTCAATTAACAAAACATTTTTGCTGACGATACAATTTTTTTTTTTTGGAATTGCAAAAAAAAAGTGGTTTTCAACAAAAAGTTTTTTTTTGTTGATTCAAACAAAATTTCCATTGACCTATATTTAAACAAAATTTTTGTTTAAATATGGGTCAATAAAAATTTTGTTTGTATCAACAATTTTTTTTTTTTTTTTTTTTTTTTTTTTTTTTTTTTTTTTGTAATTCCAAAAAAAAAAATGTTGTATCGTCAGAAAAATGTTTTGTTAATTGAAGTAGAATGGTTCAATTTTACTCCAATTTTGCTAAAACAAAAAAATGTACTCCAAAAAATATGTTTTGTAGTTTTAATCAGGTTCTTTTTCTGAGTGTGGTTTCTTTGCTAATCCAGAAATTTTAATTCTTGCTATATTAGTGGATGATCGAGAACATATAAGACAGTTGGGCCTCAGGAGAATAATAAAGACAATGAGTATTCCATCTAATGAAACCAGATCCTTTGTCATCCCAACCACGGATTTTAATGCAAGTGACTATTCAGAACATATCAATTGACAATGTTGTAAGTTAACAGAACCTCGACTCATGAGACATCCATCAACTGAGGATCTTCAGAATACGTTAAATGGTGGATGTGTTTCCCTTTAGAGTTTTAAGAATTTCCTTACTCACAGTCAAACAGTAGAGAGGGAATTGAAACTTATCACAGAAGCATATTCTGCTGTTCGTGGTTCTGTTGCCCGTAATGGTATGGTTCGTTCTACACTGGAGTCCAGGAGTATATTGAACAATTTCAAACACAAATCAGTGCAAATGTAATAATGAAGATTGTATCAGTCATTTGAAGTTGAAAAAGTTCTTGCTTTAAATTTATATAGAACTGCAATAAAGGACATCTATTGAATTCTACTAGGTAGACTACATTTTACTTTTTTGAATCTACATTTTATTTTTAGTACATCTGTCAAAGGAAAACTTTTTTTTGGAAAATTTATCGAATCATATTGAAATTATGACATACTTATTTTATCTATTTAACTGTATTAAGATTTAAATACCTTTGTTAAAAAAAAAAATAGTATTTCCAACAATTTGAGGGAAAATTAATAAATTATATATGAAAATTAGAAAAAATCCCAAAAATTGTCAAATTTTAAAGACCGAAAATTTTTGAATTATGAGAAAATAAGGTTCACTTGTAAATTATATCATTAAAAATTTTCCAAAAATGCATACATTTCAAAATCTCTTTCAGAAATTCAGAAACTTAGGCCTAAAGCACTGAAAATCGTATATTTGTCTTCAAAGAAATAATGAAAATTTCAATGACCTGGATTTAGGACCTACCATATTCCAATCTTGATAAAAATTAGTATGTGCGTTTATTCTTACCATACCCAACTTTTCCCACCACAGGCGTTTGAAATTCACAGGTCGAAAAAAAAAATCAACCAGGCCTACTCTATAGACTTTTTAATTTTAATTTATTTTATTTCAGAGGACCAAAGGGACAGATCTGTTAGTATGTACAGTCAGACACTGTTAAGACGCTAACGGTTAATACGCGATTCCTCTTATATCCGGATTTTTTCTTATCCCTTCAATATTGCCCATTAGAGTAATGTAAAAATATCACGTATAATACGCGAACGGTTAATGCGCGATCTCGCTTAATACGGGAAGAAGTTTCTGTCCCTTGAAGCAAAAAAATGTCGCTTAATACACGAAGTCATAGAATAAGATGTGAAATTTCTTTTCTCTTCTCAAATGTTGCCAATATAGCGGTATTTTCTATATTCAGATATATACCGCTATTTTCGTAGAGCAATATCCGCCTTATGTAATGACAGTTAATTAAGGCGAATGATACGAATCGGAAATAGTGGTAGATATTTGAATCTCGCTTAATTAGCAACACTACAACTGTTGTTGATAGCTTGTCCTAATATACTTTGTATCTCGTTTCGGGTTGGTTTTCACTGAAATAGAGAAAAATAGTCGAATTTTTGTCTTTTTTTGCTAGTTATTCTTCCTTCTTTGAGCGGTGTGTGTTGTCGATAAAGAAAAACACTCCTCTTTTTTAACTATATTTCTTCGTTACTTTAATGTGATGTCTGTTTGTTTACTTGCACCACGAATTTCGTGGAATGAAGTCATCTCTTATTATGTTGTCGAGTTTTAGCAAATTTTTTGTTAATATGCAGAATAGCTATAGAATCAAAAGGACGGTACAATCGTTGTAAGATAATTTGGACAGCATACAAAAACATTTAATCTGAAGGGAATGGTATATTAAAAAAAAAATGCAAAATTAGTAAATATTTCGGAATTATTGTTATGTATACTGCTAAAACATCAAGAAAGAAACGACAAAATTATAGCTGCTTATTTGTCTAAGAGAAGGAAGATAAAACCAAGAAATACCATTGCGTATAAAGCATAATGTTTGACTGGTATACCCGAGTTCGATCGTTCAACATATCTCTTAATGTATAGTAGTAATACAGAAGGTTTCACGGGTAGCAAAGATTATAAACGAATATTTTAACAGTCAAGTGGTAGGCTGGATTGATTTTAAAATCGGTATTATGGAATCTTAAAGGTGCATGTTTCTGGGAAAGTGGCAACAGTGACCACCGACGATGTAAAATATCGAAAAAACAGTGTGTTCCTGCATGGATGGGTGGGTGATCTTTCTGCCTCCTAGAAACGCAACTTAGACCAACAAATGCAGGAAAAATGTGGAAAGGTAATGTCATTTTTGAAGAACTATTCAGCCCACACTAAGAACATTCCGGTTTTTAAAAACGTCAACGTCGAGTTTATGTCACCAGTGTGTCCCAGCAGATTGATAAGACAGTAAATAATGCAATAAGACAAAATTAATAAAAGTATCTCGTTCACTGATTGCCCTTGAAATGATACAAAAATGGCATCTGTCAGTTTTCTGGCTAGAATGCAACCTAAGCACATATTAAGATAGCTCTAAATAAAAAACAAAGCGAACTGTTACCGTGAGGCCAATCTTATATGAAACAAAATTTATGCTCAGCGCGATGATTTGGATGACCACCTCCCGTTTTAATACTGAATTGCTGTGAGTAAACACAAATCTTCCTCGAAGACGAATTGACATGAAGAGAAGGCATCAATACAAGCAACGTGAAATCTTAGAAGCTTTTATCAAAGACGCAAAATATACATATCTATACATGTACAATGACTCAAACACGAACATCCTCTGTTCGGACATTATGTGCAGTTATAAATGCCTATAACGTCTTGCTCCGACACATTATAAATATTGTTATGCGTATAAATAATTATATTCATTTTTAGTGAAGTTGTCTAATATATATTAAACTACTACTGTGTTTTATAATGCATGTTGTACCAATAGCGATACACGTCGATCACAACAGATGACACTTTACAAAAGTCAGATGTTGAACGAAAACCGGGTAAGAAACTAAAATTGGTGAAGACTGAAAAAATACGATTGTGGTTCTATATTTCGTTTTTGTTTTTTATGTTTGGTTTACTTTTTGTCATGTTAACAATATTTTTTTAAAGGAAGATTAACAAGGATAGTATTTTCTTATTACATACAAAAATAAGTACTGACTATAAGGTTACTCACTATCAATATGATATTAATCGGGCTTGTTTTGCAAAGATTTAATAATTTTCGTATGTTTAGAAAAATAGTCTAGCAGGAAAATTATTTTTATTGTTTTATGTTTGGTTGTAACGTATTAATCAACAATAAAGTTATATTTCAATCTTTTATTTTTTTCAGTTACTATTTCAGTCGGTCCTATAAAAATAAACAATAAGTTAAATTTTAAACTAAGTCTGTGTAAAAAACGGCATTTCGACCGTAAACACATAAACCAAAGCTAAAAAGCGCAATGAGACGATTAGATGTGTAAATAAGCTCAGATTATGCAACATTGTGCAAATCGTATGTTAATACGCGATTCCGTTTTACTTTTTGACTTTTGTCCAGTCATTCTTAACAGTGTTCAACTGTAGTTTATTTGAAAAAGTAATAATTTAATGTTTTAATCAATATTTTTAAATTATATTATACAGCACAGAATACATTTTTGACATCATGTTTAATAAGAGAAAAATCATGTTTTTGATCTGAGATTTGTTTTATAGATTTTTAATTTACATTCAATTAATTTACATTCAATTTACACCAATTTACATTTTTTAGAATTTTTGATTTTTGATATTAAGTATTTAATTTTTATATTTTAGTTTAAAATTCAATAAAGCGCAATATTTTATTTTAAAAGCCAAACCTAATATTTAGGTCTCAAAATTTTAGATACCTTTCAGTTTTCATTCGTAATTTGTTTTTTGAGAATTCCTGTTTTTCAGAAAAGAAAAAAAAAATTACATATCATAATAAATGAAAATGTATTTTTATAAATGGCGTTCTTTCTTTCAAATTCAACAGTGCGTTCAATTTACGAAATCAAAAAGTATTTTTACGTAAACATAATTTAAAATCATGGTTTGTTACTCAAAAGGGAAGAAATTGTATCTCATAAACCAAACATTTCTTGTTGGTTTGTAATGGAATTACTTGTTGCCTAAATTTATCATGTTACAAAGCATTTTTGGACTGCTACTTTGAAATATTTCCTTTCAAATTTGAAATCGTGGAAATCTGGAACTTTTCCAAGAGGAAAAGAAAAGTCAATGGATATTGTTCATTTATCTTATGTGCGGTCTACTATTTTTTCCATTTTTATGTAGTAAAGTTTAGGCTGGTTTATAAAAACTGATATGAGTATGATAACTCTTATAACTTCGACTGTAGAAAATACCATACCACAGATGTACTTGGCATATTTTTAGTCAATCAATAGAGTATTATCAAAACAAAACGTATTTAAAAATAACTTACTGTTTTGGAAATAGTTTCTATTTTAAATTCCGTTGTTATTCCCTGTATAAAAAAAATATCACATTGTTCATAAAACTTACATTTTAAAACTAAGAAAAATATTTTTGAAATTGCTGCCATAGTTTAAAAACTGTGCAGAAAAGCTCATACACACAGACAAACAGAAAAATTATGGAAATAATGTTTACTATTTTTTTTCTTTTTAGCTAATAATTGCAAATTAATATTCTAAATATTATTTCATTTCGATCATTCCGTAGATAAATAAAAATGTATGTGAAGTATGTTTTTACAATTTTTGGAAGCGATATTTTTCTTAGATAAAGTTGAAATTTTAATTTCAAAGAAATTGATAATTATTTATCTATGGTTTTCTTCTTTAAAATATTCTTTTCAATTACATTAAATATCTAAAATAAAAATATGTTTTTTAAAATGTTATTCAACAGTTTAAAAGCTGTGGTTAAAAACACTTACACACAGAGATACAATAAGAAAACAACATTTTCTAATTTTTGTTTGAGTTAATAATTACCGTGTAATGTTTTTTTATTAATTATTAATTTCGGGAATTCTGTAGAGAATTTAAAAAGGTATGTGAAGACTTTTTACATTTATTCGAAGCGATAAGTTTTGTTATATAACTTATTTTAAAATAAATTCTTCATTATTTAACTATGTTTTAAGTACATACTTTTTTTTTAAACATCATTAAACACCTAAGCATCATTAAACATCTAAACATCATTAAACATCTAAACATCATTAAACATCTAAACATCATTAAACATCTTACATTAAACATCTAATTGGTAATATATATATATATATATATATATATATATATATATATATATATATATATATATATATAGTAAATCTCGTAATATGTCACCGATCGCCAGAAATATTTTGCTCTTTTTTACTGCTTTGTACTGCGGTGGAAGAACATTGTAGAATATAACAAAAAGCATTGAAACATAAAACATATTTATTGCGGATGCGTATATAGCAGAACTTCTACAGGTTGCAAAATAGGGCTATATATATATAATATATATTGAGTCATGCGGAAAGCTCTGCGGTTTTTGGAAGAGAAGCGCGGTTTCGTTTAGTTGTTTTGCTTCTGCTGAAAAGGGGTGACTTTGAATGACCCAGATATGTAAATTCGGCCTTTTCTGCTTCTGATACACAATTCTTCTTTTGGTTGTGGCATAATATTTCTTTCAATGCAGTGCTAAGAATGGAGACGCAAAATATTCATCTTTGTCAATTATGATTTTTTTATTTCAAGAAAGTTAAAAATGCGAGTCAAACTGTTCATAAAATTTATGCTGTATAATGGACAAAGTGCTGTTTCAGATGACACAGTTCAAAGGTCGTTTGATAAGTTTAGACACGGAAATTTCAGCCTAAAATATGATGCCGCTTTGGACGACCAACATCCGTAAAAAAAAACCCTTAAAAGAAGCTATCACTGAAACTCCACGTTACACAGTTCAAGAGCTGTCACACAGAATATATATTCCAAAAACTACAGTGTATGATCATTTTATAGCTTCATTTAAGAGATGTCCTTTTTAACATTTTTAACCTAGTTGAAAAGTGTTTATGACTTCGGTTTGACTGGCCGTGTGGCCGTCTGCCGTCTGGCCATCTGCCGTCTGGCCGTGCTCTAAATCCCGTAAATATGCTCGGATTGCCCTGCAATTTTTATATGTTATTGTCGTTATCTATAGCATCCATAGTTTCCTATTTCAACTGAAGTGTGTAGCACTTATAGTTTTTTTACAGGGACACTCAAAAGGATTCCGTTACATTACGGTCTATGGAGAAAAATCATTTATGGTTTATTTAAATGATGTTACACAATTTCAAATACATTGTAATTGATATATATAACTAAGGTGCATTACAAGAAGCTTAATATGGAATATGGTGTGCATAGCACTTATAGTTACTTTACAGGGACAGTCAAAAGAATTCCGTTACATTACGTCTATGGAGAAAAATCGTTTGCGGTTTAATTAAATAATGTTTCACTATTTTAAACGCATTGAAAGTTATATATATCACTAAGATGCATTACAAAAGGCTTACTACAGAGTATTGTGTATATAGCAGTCATCGTTCATTTACAGGGACACACAAAAGAATTCTCTACTGTCTGTTAACAATAATTCCTGTAAGTGCGTTTTAAGTTGTTGAACGCGATTTTAAATTTAACTCACTTTTTGTCTATTACTTGGTGTGTATAAATTCTGTATTTGATATACAGGGCAGCACAAAAGTTCGCGAACACATTTCCGTTTATTGACAGAAACTCCAGAAGGAGAACTTTAAACTGTGCTACGCGTTTCCTAACTAAACTAAAATTTAGCATCCTATGTAGCATATATACAAATCGATAGATCATATACAGGGCTGAATAAAAGTATTCGGATAATTTTCCGAATATTGTATATGTTGGAAATTCCTGAAATTACGTTTTTAAATATGTTATGCGTTTTCCAAATTGTTTAATTAGATGTTATCTTTCAGCTTATTAAACGGCAATGATTTGTAAAATTATTTTGGAAGCGTTGGAAAGTGTTACATAATCTATATTTGATGCATGATTTTTCGTTTTTGTTTACAGATGATGATGGTCGACCAGAGCAGGCATCATCTTCAAAAGCTGAAATTTCCGTACTTAAATTTCTCACACCGTCTTCGAATTGTGTCATCTGAAAGAATACTTTTGACTAGCATTTTTATGAAATAAAAGAACATAATTGACGAAAATGACATTTTTGGTTCTCCATTCTTAGTGCTGCTTTGAAACAGCAATATTATATCACAGCACAAGACAGAATTATAGAACGCAAGCAGAAAAGACCAAATTTACATATCCGGGTCATTAAAAGTCACTCCTTATCAGCATTACTAAATAACTAGATGATACTGCGGTTCGCTTTAAGAAAGACCGTACAACTTTCTGAATGATCCAGTATATATGAAAGGTTTTAGATGGATGAAATAAATACATGTGAAACTGACAGCTTGTGAATGGTGGTGATAATTATCAGTCGACGAATCTAGATAATCATGGCGAGATGTAACAAGGCAATGAATGTAACCGTTTGGTAAATTCTCCAGAAAGAACAAGACAGTTTTTCCAATTTAGGCGTTCATTTTAGCAAAGGAAAAACGAAACAACCCTCGAGATGTTCCTAAAGCCCTCGGATTTGACTATAAATCATTTCATCATATTAATCGATCTTAAATAGCTAACTTAGAAATACTATGAATTATAAACACAAGATAACAGTTTGATCAACGCTTGAAAACAAGACAAAATTCTGCTTCCGAAGTCAGGGCCTTCGCTTTTTGTTAGACGTGCGGAGAAATACGCAATCGACATACAAGAGGAATGAATCAACCGGTGAAAGGATTGTTCGAGTGCTGAACGGCTAATCTAATGAACGCGAGAGGGGGTGGTCTAAAGAGAAAGAAACCTCGACATTGCAACGGGGTCTTTTTGAAGTGAACTGTCCAACGCGTGAAAACAAATTCATGAACTAAAAATAACAAAAGGGCTTTTAAAAACATTCGAAATGAAAAAACTAGCTTTTCTCAGAATAATATAGATTGAATAGTT
This sequence comes from Maratus michaelseni, assembly GCA_963931845.1. Taxonomy (NCBI): domain Eukaryota; kingdom Metazoa; phylum Arthropoda; class Arachnida; order Araneae; family Salticidae; genus Maratus; species Maratus michaelseni. Next base: position 156,617,507 of record OZ007588.1, read on the forward strand.
GATAAATGTTTATGAATTGACTTAAAGTTTTATATTAAGATTTTGATTAATATAATTATTAATATACGCGTTATGAATTTAAAGAGAAATGAAATAGAAATAGATATTATTAAGAAATAGGAACATAATGAATATGTCGGAATTTAGAACGATTTAAAGGAATATTGCGAAGTAAAATTTTTATATAACATACATATATATATATAGATAGAGTTGTTACATAAAGTAAAGAATTTAAATCTATTTGAATAAGTGTTTATATAAGATGAATTTGTATCTGAAAATTTTTATAAATTAAGTAAATATTACATTGGTGAGAAAAAAAATTACAATGTTGATATATTTTAAAACTTTAGAAATAAATTAATTTATATATTATATCTAGTAATAAAATATCGGTCAATATTTTGTTTAAAATATGAAATAAATGTTTTGTTACGAAAAGTAAAATCTATTCATTTTCAACTATGTATTTCTAGAGATATGAAAAAAACGTTAAATATTTATTCTATTGAAAACGATTTTGGTGAAAAAAATTATTGAAATACAGCTTTGAAGAGTTACATTGAATTTGCAGTAAAATGTTAAAAAAAGAGCACTGTGATAGTTATATATAAAATTTGTATATAATAAAACAACATGTAGTAAAATTCGTAGTTTAAATATTTACATTTAATTTAAGTTTTGCAAATAAAAGAATTTTTTGTCAATGGAGAAGTTTTCATTTTTACAAGCATGACACTTAAGTATGCATTAAACAATTTTTTTAAGATCGGATAATAGTATGTATTTCCCTGCGTAACAAAAAAATAAACAGTGTGATCTTTTTTGCTGTGGTAATTTTTTTTTTTTTTTTTTTTTTTTTTTTTTTTTTTTTTTTTTTTTTTTTTTATTACTTCTGTGTAATATCTCTTTGTATAAATGTAAAGAGGAATGGTAATTTAGAATTGATTGAAAATATAGTGTATCCAGTGAAAACAGAAGTTGCTCTTCAACTGCGCACCATGTTTTGTATTCCAATACAATGTTGATTTATCATATATTTTTTTAATTAATGACTTTAAACATAAATATTTGTGCTTTTATACCCAATAGAACCTAAGATTGCGCTATATTGTTCATCATAAAAATATATCATATAAACGTCGCCTGTTGAGTGAAAAACGTCAAAATTTAATGAATATTCTTAATACATATCTTACACATTAAATGTTGTTAAATTTCATCCCATAGAAGCTGCGATATAGCTGCCAAGGAAATCATGAAAAGCACAGCATAACAGCGCATCATGTTGAATGAACAACGTCAAAACTCAAGTAACATAATTTTTAGTAAATGTCTTGCATGTTAAATTTTGTGAAATTTTATGCCAAAGTATCTGAGATATCGCTATTGCAGAAAACGTTTACAACAAGTATTGCAGTAAAACGTGTTGTGAAAGATGCACCAAACCTAATCATAACCAACTTATATCAAGATCAAACTAAATCCAGAGTTTTATGGAATTCCGTCCAATAGATGGCCCCACCAGTGGCTGAGAGGTTCTGCTCTCAAAGATGGTAGACGGGAGGTGCTGGGTTCAAACCCCTTTCGCGATCGTCGACCTAACCGTTCGCAGTTTTCCTTGGTTTTCTTCGAACCTTGCAGTAAATACGGGTTAGGATCCCTTAGAAAGACCCCATGGAGGGCACTCCCTCTTAGGGCCTATATCCCAAGAGTAGATAATCGGCCGTCATAACTCAAAATACCAACAACCGTCCGATAGATGTTGAGATATGGCTATTACTGTAATCCTGAAAAACACAGTACAGCAGCGCCCCCCGTTGGGCAACATATAGCAAAACCTAATCAGTATCTATTTATGTCAAATTTTAACAGAATTTCCATGAATTAGTTCTTGATATATATGTTTGCGATCCCAGTACTTTGTTGTTATGTATATACATGAAATTAAAAAAAAATCTTATATATAATGCTTACTTTATATTTTACTTCCTACGATTCCTCAGTCTTGCGTTATTATTATATTATTATTATTATTATTATTATTACAGCTATTACTGAAATCGTACAAGATGCAGCATAGGGGTGCCTCCTGTTGGGCGATATACACCTGAACCTAGGCAACACCATTTAATTTCAATGTATAAAATATATAATATTTTGTGAATTTCCGTGCATTAGTTCTTGAAAAAGAGCGGAGTCATACACAGGGTAGCAGAAAGACGGACGTGCAGAACAAACAGTCAGACATTTAAAAAAAAATCAAATCGTCTTCAGGATATTCCAAAACGTGTAAATTAATTTAAAACTGGAAGCCAAAGATGTTTGCGATCCCAGTACTTTCTTGTTATGTATATACATGAAATAAAAAAAAATCTTATATATAATGCTTACTTTATATTTTACTTCCTACGATTGCTCAGTCTTGCGTTATGCTTGCAAATACAGCTTAAAAATTCAGAGTAGTTTACATAATAAAAATATAATAAAATTTAAAATGATTCTCACTTTTTCAGTAAATATAAAACGAGTTCTTTGAAAAAAAAGCGAAGAATTGCTCTAAAAATTAAATAATATCTTTAATGAAATAGTCCCAGAAACTTGCCAGTTTATGAGATCTGTGACAAAAAAAAATTCTTGCGAATAATTTCGATTCATTTAAACAATATCCTTAATGAAATAGTCCATTAAACGTACCCGTTTATGAGATCTGTGATACTTACACCCCCTCCCCTCCTCCAGATACAACTATTTTAGATGATGGGATTTATTCCGGATGTTCATTAACTTGTATGTATATATATATATATATATATATATATATAAACATGTTTTCTTTTGTTAGTCTCCCTTGTTCATTTTTGTTTTTATGCGGAAATATTATGTTATAAAAGTGAAAATATTTCATCATCTTAAAAAAATTAATGGCACTCGAAAGTATGTTTGTTTTGGCTCGCCTTCCAAATGGCCTCATTTTTTTTCTAGCCTATGCACATAGTCTATGCATATAGTCTAATTCCCCATTTTTTCTTATAGTTATGTGTGTTAAAATTTTTTAATTTACTAATCTATACTTAAAATTTACTTATATTTAAAATAAATTCCATGCTATTTATCTGTTTAACTCAATCATCTATTTCTTTTATAAATAATTATGGCTACAAATAAGTTATGCTGTACCCTATGAATTGGCAATACAGGCATCCCCCGACTTACGTAAATTCGCAGTTACGTAAAATTTTTTTGAAAATTTAATCTATGAACTCAACAGCGCATTTGATACGTATTTGCATACTTTTGATAATTATTTTACAAATAAAGAATGTAGATAAAAATTATAACTATAGTAATATAGTTTTATATATTAGAGAGATGATGAAATTTTTTGTTGGGATTATACAAATTAAAATGAGGCAAAAAAAGCTCGGGTTCTACCGTTATCATTATGTTTGCTGAATCCAAACCAAACCAAAACTTAATTTTAAAGTTTCGATACAGAGGAACGAGTGCATATTTTTTATTCGAACTTCACCTGCGAAAATTGGAATTGGTTGGTATATATGACAACAGACAAGCGCAGACTTAGTTGTGGGATATAGTTCTCGTGAACGACAGATAATACTAGTCCATGCTTGGCGCTGTTAGTTTAGTCATTTGTTTATTACCGTTAGTGTTTCATTTTTATTTAATGCAAAATGTTTTCCAAACGCAAAATCGAATGCACTGGTAATAAGTTTTTTAAAAAAAGGTCTGCAATTACTTTAGAAGAAAAGATGAAAATAATTAATATGTATGAATGTGCGAAAACTATATCAACAATAGCTCGGGACGTAAATATAGCTATTTCAACAGTAAATACGACAGTGAAGGATAAAATTAGCATTCTTGAAAACATGAAAGATGCAGTAACATTGAAGGACACAATAATTACCAAGAAGAGATAGGGTCCGATTTCAAAGATGGCGAAATTATTAACTCATTGGATCAAGGATCTGACATAGAAGCGGATACCGTTAATTTTTCGTATAATCCAGGAAAAGGCCAGGTGTTTATATACAGATTTACAAGAGAAAGCGGCATCACAGACATGGAGAGTGTATTTAAAGCCAGTGTTGTGTAGTTCGAACGATTCAAGAAGCATACAAGTTTACACAGCATCAACGTCACGGGTGAGTCAGCAAGTGCACACTGTAAAATAACTCAGAAGCGTTTCGGCACAAGGCGGAAAGGTTTCCGGAAATTTATAGTAAACTTTGTGTTCTCCTCAGTTACTTGTTATTTTGGAATCGTTACACGTATTTTCGGAAAAATATTCAAAGCGGTGAATTATTCTGAAGAAGTCAGAAACGTTACATTCAATACCGGAAATGTTTTCGAATAGGTAGTGTAAAATGATGGTTACTGAAAAATTCAGAAATGTTACACTCATTCCGTGTAGTTTTAAAATGGAATTCGAAATGAAGTAATATTTGCGCATGCACATCTACTCCGACCTATTGCACATGTCATTGTTCTTGAGAGGAAAGACAGCTTAAAACAGATGCAGATGCAACGTATTTATATGAGCTGTAAGTATTCTGTTTTATAATTTCTTTTATTTGAGAGAACAATATGCTTTTTTTTTCTTAAATAATATTATCAGATTCTATTTTATTGCATATTAATATTACATTTGCAGTTAATCTTTTGTTGTATGCACAAAGTATAACTCGTTTGATAATTTCTTTATAATCTTGTTCCATGAATCTAGAGTAAATATTAGATATTTGATTGATGAATAATAATGCAGTACTAGTATTAATGAAGTACAGATAGCACCGTATATACGTCTTTAACAGCTTTTCGTTTTGAGATCGGTTCTGTTTCATAACTTTTCTAATGATGAAATGTATCGTTTATATGACAGAACAAATTCCTAATTTCACTTCCTTGTTTTTCCTTCATTTTTTATGAATCAGATATTTATAAATAAATATAATTGAAAATTTGATTTATAAATCTATAAATAATTCTTTTTTTAAATCCGGTCTCGTGAATTCCATGCTGATACATTTGCATTATGAAAATGCTTTATTTCCCAAAATAGATGTATTATTTTTAATACCTTTAAATAAATATATTTTTTTGATCTTGTAAGTATAGATATTATGCCAAAAGATTTCGTATCCGTAAATAATTATTTTATTTTATGAACTGTATACTTATAAAAATATATTTATTTTCTCAGGTTATCTCAGCATTTGTCAAGTTATACGAATAAAATAATACCTTTAAATGATTATATTTAGAAGCATGATAGTTGTAAAACACTATATTAAAAATATTTACAAACAGACAAAATATTTTTATCAATATATCTATTTATAAGTATACAATTCGTGAAAACAAAACAATTACCACAGATATAAAATATTTTCGAATAGTATAACTATTTACCAGATTTAAAAAAAATGTTGAAAAGTATTACTAAAATCTATCTATTTATAAGTATAGGGAAATTAAATATTTTCATTGAGTATCTATTTAGAGGATGGAACTCATGAGGGTGCATTTAAAAAAAGACTTATTTATAGATCCATAAATAAAATTTTAAACGTTATTTATTTACGAATATCTGATTCATAAAAACTGAGTGAAAAACGTATAGTATAAGTGAAATTAGGAATTTGTTCTGTCATATAAACAATACATTTCATCATTAGAAAAGTTACGAAACGGAACCGATCTCAAAAAGAAAAGATGTTAAAGACGTATATACGGTGCTATCTGTACTTCATTAATACCAGTACTACATTATTATTCATCAATCAAATATCTAATATTTATTATAGATTCATGGAACAAGAGTATAAAGAAACTATCGTTCGAGTTATTTAACTGTGTATACAACAACTTCTAAACTTGTTGTACTTGTAAACTTGTAGTAGGTAAACTAAAGAAGTTTCCAGACGACTAAACTCTGTTCATACAAAGGAAAATTTGAAAGCCTCTCTTCAGTAGAAGGACATACTCTCAAATTTGGAGTTATTTTAAAATGACAGAAGTATTTGTCATAGATTAAGTTTTTTCAAAGTTTATTTCGCCTGCATAAATAGCTGTAGAGTGATATCTTGAGTAGAAGTCTAATAATAAAAGGTGAATAATAAAACGAGTTCAGAAAAATATATGTTTCACACCAGAAATTACAGAAAGTTTATAATATGGCTAATTCTAGAGTATAATTCATCTACAAGATCATACTTCATTGGATTATTTCTATGATATGATTAGCGAGTTCGCTCACCGAACTTCGCAGAAATCCCAACCACGATGATGTGTAGTGGGGTTTCGCCTTGAGCGAATGTAATATTAATTTTTTTCTAAAAAGCATATTGTTCTCTCAAATAAAAGAAATTATGAAACAGAAATACACAGAAACATTTCCGATGTATACAAAAACATTTCTGATGTATGCAGAAACATTTCCTATGTATACAAAAACATTTCCGATATATGCCGAAACCTTTCCGATGTATACAAAAACATTTCCGATATATGCAGAATCGTTACTGAATATCTGACTGAAATATAAAGAAACGTTTCCGAAATGCACGTAAATGTTTCCAAAAACTACAGAAACATTTCTGAATATCTGACCGAAATATGCAGAAACTTTTACGAATATCTGACCGAAATATTCGGAAACATAACAGAACCGATGGGCCACATTGCCACGAGATAGAGTAACGTTTCCGAGTTTTTTTTTTTTTACAGTGCAGATGCAGACGCGGCAAGAAAATTTCCCGAATATCTGGCAGAAATAATAGAGGAGGGAGAACATTTGCCTGAGCAAATATTTAATGCGGACGAAACGGCTCTGTTTTGGAAGAGGATGCCAACACAGACCTATATTGCAAAATAGGAAAAATCTATGCCTGGATTTAAGGATGCAAATGATCGGATCACCATTCTGATTGGTAGCAACAATTCGGGGGACTTGAAATTTAAACTTCTTACAGTGTACCATTACCATTCCCAGAGACCTCGGGCCTTTAAGAAAATTGACCCGAGTAAACTGCCCGTAATTTGGAAATATAATGCCAAAGCTTGAGTTACCCGTGAGTTGTTCATTGATTAGTTCAATAGCCATTTCATTCCCGAGGTGAAGGAATTTTGTGCCAAGAAAAAAATTCCGTTTTAAGTACTTCTCTTTCTGGACAATGCACCCGGTCACCCGAAAAAGTTGGATGACATTCATCCTGACGTGAAAGTTCTTTACCTACCTCCTAGAACCACCGAACTATTTCACCATATGGATCAAGGCGTTATTGCACCTTTCAAAGCCTATTACTTGAGGGATATGCTTTCCCAAGCAAGCAAGGCCATTGATAATGGTGAGGGCATTAATCTTCGTGATTTCTGGAGGAATTATATAACTCCATTCTATTAAAAACATCGGGCTGGCATGGGATGAAGTCAATTGGACAACAATGAATGCTGCGTGGAAGAAACTCTGTACGAAAATGGCGCAAAATACTTTGCAGAAAGAAAAGAAGTCAATGACTGATATAGGTATTGAATTGACAAAATTTCAGCAAGCGACGGATTCGTGTGTCCAACTGGTTGATCAATTAGAACTTGAAGTGGATATTGTTGACATTAATGAGCTTATTTTGGCTCAAGATGGAGAACTTACCAAAGATAACCTCATTCAGTTACAGACATTCCAGAATTTTGAAGAAAATAACGTGCCGATTGAAGTAACTCCTGACAAGGAATTTACAACAAAGGGATTAGCCGAGGGTTCAATCTGATGGACATGGTACTGGCAAAATTTAATCTATGGATCCGAATAGTGAGTGGTTTGAGAACGTTAGCCAACGTATACATTCAGATATGTCTATCTACACGGCCATTTACGTTGACAAAAAGCGTGTGACCACACAGTCTACTCTAAATAAGTTTGTGATATGCCGCCCAGAGCAACATCAAGATGACAACCCCGACAACCCTCAGCCTTCAACATCGACAGGGCAGAATTTACTAGAGAGCAGGATTTCTGTTCACAATCATATATCTCCAGCACTGACTGTCCCACTACAGAACCAAACTAACTGTCACAAGTGCCAATACAATTTTGAATATGTGAACTATAAATAGTATTATCATAACAACGAATATTTATTGTTCGTTATTCTTAGTTGCCATCTAATTCTTAATAAATCCAATTTGTGCTTATAAAGAATTATTTTATTTTGTGAGTGCTATTCATTTGTCTTGTCATCGAAATTTCGTGGAGAAGAGGTAAGTCAGTCCTCTTTAATTATTTCTTATTTTTATAGTCTTTTGAAGTAATCTCAAAATTGTTATAAATCACTCCATCAGAGTTAAATTTATAAATCCCAAATTCCACAAGATATTTTTTATTTGAAAACTGTTTCTTCAGTTTACCTTTATATTTTTTCATATTTGTATAAATTATATCCGAGTAAATACTACTGCATGATGCTTTATTTAAAAATTAATACTGTGTAAATAATCTATCTCTCTATATATAATAAATATTGCCGTTTCTTACGAAATTTTACTTAAGCAAATTACACATTCCACTTGCGTAAAATTCGAGTTACGTAGAAGTCTGCGGAATGCATTAATTACGTAAGTCAGGGGATGCCTGTACACGTACTTCTAGTCTCGTTTTTGCGTTGCAATGCAACTAGAAAGTCCTTTAAAGTACCCACACTGTTCAACACGTAAATTGTTATATAATTTCCAGTTAGTCTTGTTTAGGCCGGAAATCAATAATTTGGTTGCATAAAAAAAATAGTAAATAAATAAAAATTAATTAATTACTTAATTAAAAAATAACTTCAATATAGTATTTATGCTTTATTCGAAATCTAATATTTAACAATGTTTACTAGATGTTTGCATTGTATAAGCTACATACATATAAAAATTTATTCCAAAAAATCCGTTTATATTTGTTTATAAATATTCTATAATAATTATTCGGTTAAATAGTCAGGTTTAAATAATATTCAGTAAAGTTTAATTCATTTTTCCACTTCGTCTAGAAAATAAATTAATTTCCTTCTATATTTTACGCAGTTAAATTTGTAGTTATTTAATTCAACGAGACGTTTTACCACTTTTCAATGCATAATTACTTCAAAATTAGTTTTTCTGAGATTGATTTAAGTTTAATAGTCACATCTAAGTCATTTCACACATCGTTTTGCTTAATATTTCTATATTATTATATTTCGTTAACCATAAAAATTTGCGATGGAATGAAAAAAAAAATGCTTTTTGAGTGAAGCATACTATTTTTTAAAATATCCATATTTCTGTGTTAAAAACGATAGAACATAAGTATACTCTTTAAATGTAAATTAAATATTAGCACAAGAAAACATTTAAAATGTATAATAAACATCTCTTTGTAAAATATAACGATTAAAAATTGAATAGTTTTAAAGAGGATTTTTTCGTTTCAGTGAATTTTTAAAGAGATTACCAGTATTTTCTTACAGAAAAGCTACTTTTATGGATTTGCGCTATTACATCAGACGAGTTTTGCTGAAAGTGATATGAATGTTAATGATATTTCTCCTGAAAATCCTTGTAGAAACCATGTAAAAATCTATTTTTGAAGATATTCTGTAAAGCTTGATCCTATTACAAATATGACAAAGCTGTAATAAATGGTATGCAGATGTTCTAATAAACAGTGTGTTTCTAAATGAATATCGAGTTTTTAACGCTTTGTAGTATCTATTATATAAAACTTAAAGTTATACTTAATACATAAAATGAAAGAGCAACTCAAACAGTTTTACCTACTAACTTACAAGTGTTCAATCTGAGCACCTTTCGTCACACGGCACACATCAAGTCGATAGCTCAGTTCTTTCCAAACGTCACTCCACGCTCACCCGATCTGACGCCAGTGATTTCTACCTGTTGGGGTTCATAAAGAATTATGTGTATGTTCTTCCACTACCAGCTGACCTTCCTGACATAAGAAACAGGATTGAGGCAGCTGTAGAAACAATTACCCCACAAACACTAATTAACGATTGGTGAATTGGGAAGAACTGAGCTATCGACTTCATGTGTGCCGTGTTACGAAAGGTGTTCACATTGAACACTTGTAAACTTGTAGGTAAAACTGTTCGAGTTGCTCTTTCATTTTAGGTATTAATTATAATTTTAAGTTTTATGTAATAAATACTACCAAGCGTTAAAACCCCGATATTAATATAGAAACACCCTGTTTAATGAAACAGGAAAATCTTTATAGAAATATCCGTCATTTTTAATAATTACGGATTTCAGTTTGTATCATTCGAATAGTCAATTCGATAATACAAAGGATGACATTACAGAAAGTAAGGACATACATCTCAAACTTTTCTATTCAACCTATTAACAAGTATTGCAGGTCTTCTAGATTTAAAAGATTTAGCATGTCCTATTGATACAGATTCAATTAATTATGTTTTTTTTTATAGTTGCTATGCTAAATATATATAAAGGAGCACTTAACTACTTCACAAATATTGAGGAAAATCAATTAATTCTTTGGATAATCTCTTACCATAAATATCGAAAATGAACAATTCTGAAAAGTGGTTTTCTTTACGCAGATCTAAAATGTAAAGCATATGATCAGATGTAACAAAAATAGACATAAAGTACGTAGATATGGTAAATATTTCTTAATTCTTTTTACAGTGGATTAATAAAGAAGAAGAATTAACAATATATTCCATAGCATAATAGGAACAGAGTAAAAAAATAAGCAATGTTTTGATTTATAAATTTATTTAATTTTTTATACAACGATCCCATTGTTAAGGTTAATCTAACATTTTGGAATTACAATCTAATTTTTCTGTTAAACATACTAACAATATGTTATATTTTTCAGAATAATATATTTGTACATTTTTATGTTCACTGACATTCGTAAACTTCAACTATTGTAAGTGAAAAATGTAATTTTCTTTATATAGTAACTTTTGACAGACAAAATGTTAATGATGGCCTCAGAAAAAATACAATTTTTGTCTTTCCGTCCTTAAAAATGATTTCTCTCTCGTAAAATAACTATGTAATACATACGTCTAACAAATCTAATACTTTTTGAGCAAATCAAGCATCATTGATATGTTCTGTACTTTTTTTTATTTTTTAGAGGTATTATTAAATAATGCTTTAGATATTATTCAGAAAATAGTTTACATTTTTATTTTCGTACGATTTAAATGCGTTTATCTATCAGCACTTTTCAAAACTTGCTTGCAATGTGTAATGCTATAGTTTATTTAAAACAGAACTGAGATTGATTAAAATAAATATTTTTTAAATCATTATTATAATTCAAATAGTATAAAACAAAAGGCAACGAAAGGCCGAACATGAATAATTTTAGTTCGGGCATTTGTTTTATTTCTAATTTTTTATTGAAATCAGATTTCAATAAAATGTATATATATAAGAATGATGTTTAATCCTGTTAACTCAGATATACAAAAGTATAATTCCATAATTATATTTTCAGTTATATTCATTTTCTTTTATTTTCGATGTGGAATTAAATTACAATATTTTTTTATATAATAATTCAATGTATTGAATTTTTTTTTTCTTTTCCGCAAAAAGGATTTTAACTATCATTTCAATTTTAAAATGGAAAATATTCAATGCATACAGAATTCTAAAAAGAAGTAAAAATGTACAAAAGAGTAATTTTTTTTCAAAATGATTATATTTTGAATGTAAATTGTCTACTTCTATTCATTAGTTTATCATGGAAAAATAAGTACATAAAAATATTATTTTATTAAACTGCCGAAACTAATGTTTGTTTTAAAAATGCTGATACTTGTCAAAGCATTTGCTTTGTGATGAACTAGCTTTGCAGAATAAAAAGTGACAAATAACCAAATTTTAGAATAAACACGTAATTATGAATAAAATATTAAACCGACTTCAAAGGATTATTTTTAGCTTCTTGTTTGTAACAACTCTGTATTATTATTCACATTACTGCCCTGTACGTTATGTGGTATATTGATCCAACTACGTAAGTGTTTCTCTTGTTAACCGCAATACCGATCCAAAGCCCAGGACTTCAAATCCACCTTTTAATGCATTAATTCATAATAATAAAATATTCTGCAATTATACTTATAATATCACTTTTATATTTTATGTTAAAAAATAAACATATTGACAATTATTTATATTCAGATATATAAAATCGTCATCTTAAAAATTTAGCGAACATTCTTAAGAATAGGAGAAACGGTTATCAAACGAAAACCAGAAAAGTTAAAACCCAATTCGAAACCGACTCAAACCGTACCTGCCTGATCGCGATACAAATAGAGTCAACCAGATCCGCAATGAAAAATAAACATTTCTATTAGGACCGAAAATATGGGTCCGGTGGTTCTTCTGTAAAATCGGCTTGACAGATTGTTATTAATTTCGCTTATTTTGACACGCAATAGACGATGAAATATTAAACTTTTTTAGATGTCCCTGTAAATAAACTATATACGATCCGATAATTAATATAAATTCCTTTCTGCCTGTACCGGGAGGAAAAGGTAGCTACCATATTCCTTGGTTTTAATATTGTAGCTGATTTTATTTGGAAACATGAAGCTAAAATTCGTGGAACCCGATTAAGGAAGATCCATGCACTGTTATCACGAATACTGAATTTGAAAGAGACATTCGCAAATTGGTCAGGTATTTTCAAGTTGGTTTCATTTAAGCCAACCTATTTTGTCGTCAGATTTGGTGATATTCCGCTAAATGTTTCTAAGCTTGGCTACCATTTCACACTGGCGTATATGAATGTATAGTTTTAAGAAAGAGTTGAAACAATAGTTACAACAACAGGAGAAAATTTGTTAATGTGAAAACATGTCTACTAAAACTTATAAATTAAACTTGTTTTAGGAGGAATCCTGCTATTTATTTCTAAATTTCAGCTACCCTAAACTTTCAAACCTCCCTATATAGGACATTTTTTAAAGAAATAAAAAAATCTCCGGATACCTTGAATGAACGCGGAAAATTTAACAGGAAAAAATATTTAGGATTTCTTATTTCTTTGTATGTCTTTTTGAATATGAAATCTGTAAGTTGCTGTCAAATTGAAACGAAATGGTGGATGAAGCTGGCCAAGAAACCTGGTCAAGACATTGATAATTCCGATACACATGCTTATACACATCTAAATCGGTTCAAAAATACGAGCATTATCCGATACGAGTAAAATAATATATATATATATATATATATATATATATATATATATATGTGTATCAGCATTTAGACGGACGGTGGTGTAGAGTTCTTCCATAAGTTGCACTGCAAGAACAAACATATATGTTTTCCCTTACATACGTCTCGCCCCATTTTAGAAGAAAATGTATCGGGAAATAAGGAATCAAAGGTGAAAACCAAATATGAGTAACTGATGAAAAAAATTGTTATTTTTTATTTATTTATTTATTTATTTTGCAGATTCTTTATTTTTCGTCTTGCTAGTAATATTGTAACAATATTTAGTTTTTAAACAGTTGGGTTTTGATACCCTAGTATGGTTTTCAAAATATTTATAAATTCAATATATTCGTCTTGTAATGTCAAGACCCATCTATATCTTACAAAATCCTTAATACATTTCTTTTCTGTACGCATTTGAGTATTAAGAATCGTTGGGAATCCTCGCGCCCCGCTGAGATGGTGGCAGTTAGCGGTGTTCGATTTAATGAAATTGTAAAGTGCATAATTATTAGACAGGGTCGAAAAAATCGAATTTTGGATTATGTAATTCTAATAGTACGTGAAAGTTGCATTATCCCGTAAATAGTAAGCGGTCACAATTTCATTTTTATTGGTAAATACCTTTTGCCTCCTCAAGATGGCCAATGTTTTGAAAAAGGCCCATTTTTTACTAAAAATAATAAACATTAGGAAAAAGAACAATCTTTTTCCAATAGCGGAAAAATGGTATACCATTCCATGATAATTATTGGTAAAAAAAAAAATTAACCAGATAGATTAATAACTTTTGCCTCCTCAAGATGGCGAAACTTTTGAAAAACTGACCAAAACGTCCATTTTTTACTAAAAATAATAAAAACCAGAGGGCCCGTGCGAAGATTTCGCACTGAAATCTAATATTCTTTAGGTACTTCTCTATTAACCTGTCGACCGCTTTTCATAACAAAAAACTACCGCCAAACTGTAAGATTAAACGCCAAAAATGCAGTCCCATTTACTTGATGTCAGAATCATTATGCGTGTTTGTTACGTCATCTAGTGGTATTACATTCGACATTTGCGTGTATTTTTCATTATATTTTACTGATTTAGTAGTTATTATATTAATTAAAAAACAATTGTGTCCTTAAATTATTATATTTTATTTATTTTTTGATATTCCAATGGCAACGTTCTCCCGTTTATTTGGCGATAGTTTTTTGTTATGAAAAGTGGTCGACGGGATAATAAAGAAGTATCATTTTTTATCAATATGTAATATTTATTAGATGCAGGTTTAAACTTCTAAAGAAAAAGCAAGGATAAAAATATCTGCAAACAACATTTAGTTGTTAGTCAAGCCAGAATATCATCTAATTTATTCCATCAAAGTTTGACTAAAAACTGATCCAAGATTGCTAAAGGCACGCGCGAGAAAAAAAAAATTAACAATCGTATTTTGACTGCATTAGAGGATGACGTCATCCACTTCGAGAAAACCATGGAACTTATAAATCTAAACATTTCAATTTCAATTTCGCTTTTTAATCATAAGTATAAAATAAACCCGTGCGGTGTTTTTTATAATAATTGCTATGAGCTTTATATAATGTGATACTTTATTTTTTTGGCAACAATAATTTCAGGAAAACCTTTCATTTCTTTCATGAAAACAATGCCGATTTAATTTTTTAATTTCAGCAAATTTTAATCAAAAACATGTTTTAACGAATTGTTAAGTGGGCTATGTCAGAAGCCTGTTCTAAGACCTTTCATAGGGTATCTCATTCGTTGTTCTGCGTTTCATATTTTCTGAGTAAAAGGGATGTTGACAGGAGAAATAATATATAAGGATTACAAAAAAGAACAATCTTTTTCCAATAGCGGACAAATGGTATAGCATTCCATGATAATTATTGGTAAAAAAAAAATTAACCAGATAGATTAATAACTTTTGCCTCCTCAAGATGGCGAAACTTTTGAAAAACTGACCAAAACGTCCATTTTTTACTAAAATAAATAAAAATTAGGAAAAAGGACAATTGTTTTTTAAGAACGACCAAATGGTCAATCTTTCAATCATAATTAACTGTAAAAATTTTAGCCAGATCGGTTAACAACTTTTCCCTCCTCAAGACGGTCAAAAATTCGAAAAACAGCCAAAAACGGCCAATTTTTACAAAAAAAATAATAAAAAATAGGAAAAATTACAATTATTTTCTAGTAACGGCCAAATGGGCTACCATTCCATCATAATTAACTCTAAAAAATATAACTGGATCGGTTAATAACCTTTTTTTTTTGTTTTTAAGTAAAAAATGGCTGTTTTTGGCACTTTTTTGAAACTTTGCCCGTCTTGAGGAGGGTAAATTTCTTAACTGATCTGGTTAGTTTTTTACAGTTAATTATGGTGGAATAGCAGATCGTTTGGCCGTATTTAAAAAAAAAACTTTTGTCTTTTTTCCTAATTTTTATTAATTTTAGTAAAAAATTGCCGTTTTCGTCAGTTTTTTTAAAATTTCGCCGTCGTGAGAAGGCAAATGTTATTAACCGAATTGTTTTTTACAGTTAATTATGATGGACTGGTATTATGGTGAACTAGACCATTTGCCCATTATTAGAAAACGATTGTCCTTTTTCCTAATTTTTATTATTTTTAGTTGAAAATGGCCGTTTTTCAAACATTGGCCGTCTTGAGGATGCAAAAAGATATTAACCAATCAAAATGAAATTTTGCACACTTACTATTGACGGAATAATGCAACTTTCCCGCTCTATTACAATTCCATAATCCAAAATTCGATTTTTTCGGAACGGCCTAATACGTATGCATCAACATTATTAAATGAAATATTTTTTTTTTCTTTTAAAACAAGAAAAGTTTGATATTTCTGAATTAAAATAGATGCAATTAACACAAATACAAATCAAAGCATGTCTTCAAAAATGACACTTTGATACAATGCGACAATGCGTGCTTCACTAACCCTCCCCGCCCTCGAAAAAATAAAACTGGACAAACAAATGTGTTACTAATGACAAAAGGTAGCATAAAACATGTTTTACCTCTTATTATGCCAAATCAATCTGTATAAAATAAACAAGTAAACATATTTAATGAATTTTTTATAAAATTTTTAATTAGTTTCCGAATATTCTATTTAATTTTTTATATGTATTTCAATAAAAAAATATTTTCTATAAATTATACACAAAAATAACTTTCCAGATGTCAGTATTCCTATTTGGAAGCATCTAAAAAACATTTAAAATGTTATTTTGCTGAAATGTGGACATAAAAGATTATGGATCATAAAATATCTATAATCGTACAAGAGAATACAACTTTGACCTGCTTCATAGTTCAGTCACTAAACAGTTATGCCTCCTTTATAGTGATACATCTTGAAATTGACTGCCAAAAGTTTTCATTTTTTTCTGTAAAACATTTCCGTAAAATGTCTTTTTAAACTTATTGTCGAGATATATTAAATAAGTTGTTTTACAGTGTAAGCCACACTCCAATATGATAATGTACTAAATGAAAATTAATTTGATACCTGAACTTACTTTTGGGTCTTTTTGTACTATTCGTTTTGTTGCCACGAAATATTCGACTTTGAAAAATATAATGGTGCAAACTGATCTCCAATATGACAATTGAGGGATTCGGGGCAAAAAAGTGCCAAGCCACATTTTTGGTGAAATAAATCTAACACTATAATCTGTTGCTTAATATTGTAAATTATAATGTCCTACATATAATTTTGTTCTAATGTCACTTTGTGGCAGCATATGTCCTGGGTTTCGTTTTTACCCATGATGTTTATTCCCTCAATGAAAATAGTTAATTCACAAAAAATGTAATAGTAATATTATGAAAGTAATGCCATATTGTTACTCAGAATATCTCAAATGTTACTAAGACACTGGCGGGAAAACTTTATGTTATATATCTTTATTTGCGTATTTGATCAAATTTTCAAATTGAAATATTTCAGAAGTTTAAAAATGTGGCTTAGTACGCCCTTGCCCCGACCTCCTCAGTTTCTTTAAACTTTTATCAATAACACGATATAAATGATAAAATGCCTCAGTACTAAAGATTATGAAAAGTGCATTGATTAAAAGAAACAATATAATAGGAATGTTACAAACAATTATATTCTCTTTAATATGTACTTACTGGTCCGGTACCTTTCAAAATACAACCGAAGTAAATTTCGGAGGCTTTAAACTAAACAAAATGGATTATTGTAACCGGACTAGTTGCGAAGAACTCCAAACCATTTAAAGAAGTTTTGTGAAGTAGTTTTCGGATTGGAGTAAATGGAGTTTATTTTAAGAATGATTTATGATTTGCTTCTTTTGACTCCTATTTTTTGGATTACAAAATAGATTTTTTCTTTTCGATTCCCGCATAATATTTTAATCGGGGTGATTTTTTCTGCACGTTTATATATATATATATATATATATATATATATTTTATCTAAATAACGCCATCATAAATGTGTATGCACTTATTTTTACCGATGAAATAACTCTTTACATTGTATTACAAAAATCTATATTAAGTACAGAATGAACACTTACTTAAAAAACAAAATAAAGAGTTCAAATGAATCTAAGATTAACATATGTGTGAATTTGTATACGTGATAGATGTCAAATTATGTTTTATTGAAAACCATTTTATGAGAAATAGAAAGTTAATCACCATGGTTATTAGAAATAACAGACAAGTTAAAAGAAAGAAAAAAATGTAAAATAAAATAAAAAATAAATTTTCCCAAATTTTATGTGTCACACAAAGAAGTTTTTTATTTCTCAAATTTTCTAACAAAAATCAGTTTTGATTTTAGACCAATTGTTCAGGACACCATTCCTCATTTAGACAGATACATTTAAAAACATGTCAAAAAGTTTTTACATTGAAATACATTTTGTTCAGTGGTACAGAAATATCCTAAATTCTCACAAATTTCATGATTTAATCTAAATAGTTAAACGCATACTTGCTGATGACAGTCGCAATTAAAGAACACTGTAAAAAGTTTTCCCATCAATAAACCAAATTTATAAACCTCGTTTAAAGAAATTAAATATATTCTATCATTAATCATTAAAGATTTTTCGTATTAATTTCCCTTAAAAGTACAAATTTACATAGAAACTCATTTTTTTCACGTTAATGTATCGTAAAATAAATATTTCAACCAAAAATTGATTACCAACATATTTAAAAAAAATTTTAATTACATAAATACGTTAAAAACGAATTATTCAAATATTTTCTAATAAACTTTTAAAATTTACACTTTAGAAAAATATGTTTGAATTTGTTTCTCCCAAGATAAGTAATGTTTTAAAATCTTTAATTTGCAGTAAACGTAAATTTGAATTTATTATGTTACATTTAAAAACAAAACAAGATGTAGTTTAATAATCAAACCCATTATTATTTTTGTCTTTGTCGTTTATTATAATCATGAATAAGTTTCGAATAAATGATTGAGTGATTTGACCTTTTCAAAAGAAAAGAAAACTTTTGAACATAATTCAGAAAGTTACTGGCTTGAAAAATATCAGAAGTCAGTTCGACTCAATCGATTGTAAATTTGGTGAAACAAAAAGTTCTGGTTTTGAAAATCTTCTGTTTGATTTTTTTCTCTATCTCTGAATTTCTTTTATAATGCACACTTAAAAGAGATAAAGTAAGATTTCGATTGTACGATTTATAGATTCTTTTAATATACCGCAAAACTTTTTCATAAAATGTCTTTCACTAAAAAATCTTAAATAAAACCCCCAGAATATTTAAAATATAGCTAGGCGTATAAAAATGTTAGAGTTATATTTTTTGTGTGCGTGTGGGGTTATATTCTGTTCGCAATAAAATTATAGTAATATTTTGTGCGAGTGTAAAACATTACATTTTGAAACGTAAAATAGTAGAATTGCGATAATTCGTAATAAGCAAAAAATATCAGAAAAAAAATATCGAATTGTCATCATGAATAAATTTCGAATAAATGATGAGTGATTTGGCTTTTTCAGAAGAAAATAAAACTTTTGAACATAATTCACAAAATTACTGGCTTGAAAAACATCAGAAGTCAGTTCGATTCAATCGATTGTAAATTTAGTGAAAAAAGAAGTTCTGGCTTTCAAAATATTCTGCTTGATTTTTTTTTTCTTTATCTCTGACTTTCTGGACACCTAAAAGTGATAAAGTAAGATTTTGAGTTTGCTATTTATAGACTTTTAATATACCGATAATTTTTTTCATATAACGTCTTTCACCAAAATGTCTCAAGTAAAATTCCCAGAATATTTAAAATATAGCTAGGTGTATAAAACTTTTAGTTATTGTGTGTGCGTGTGTGATTACACTCTATCCGCAATAAAAGTATAGTAATATTTTGTGCGTATGTAAAACATTACATTTTGAAATATAAAACAGTAGAATTGCGTTAATTCGTAGTAAGTGGAAAATATCAGAAAAACATATCGAATTGTCAACTGATAATAGGGTAGATTTAAACATTAGAGTTGAACATTACTATTGAATATAAAATCTATATCCACAATTCAGTACTACAGAATTGATTACTTATCACAAAATACATCGATCAGATTAAGCAAAATGTTATTATTTTTCTTAAGCTGTCGTCTATACTAAATTGTGTAGAAAATACTCATTATGTATGTATATGTATGTATGTATGTTTACAATATTGTGGATTTTATTCTTTAGAAATATTACTATATAATTATTCGCTGACCTCTCCGGAAACTGTTGTTTTGAAGTGTAGTACACTGTTTTTGAAGATTTATATTTTCAACATAGCAGTATATGTAGTTGAAAGGATTTACTGAATAAAATAAATATAACATCGTATAATGTTTTTTAATGTACTAAAATTTAGCGTGTAAAATATGCAATTATGGTGCAAAATAAATGTACAGCAACCGAAATAAATTCCGAACGATGCCTATAATCATCTGTTCTAAAAAAGCAGAAAAAATAGCATCTGCCATTTAATTGTACATTAGGTTGGGTCGAAAAAAACCGAAATTGATATATTCGAAACATAATAGTGCGGGAAAGTTGCCATTGATAATAAGGAATAAATTCGCAAAATATTACACTAAATGGTTAATATCTTTTACCACTGCAGGGTGTTCAAAGTTTCAAAAAATCGTAAAACATGTTTTTTTTTCAAAAAAAAAAAAAAAAAAAAAAAAAAAAAAATCCAACCATACCAATACAATTTCTAATAGAATGGAACAGCTACATCAAGATGTTAGTAATGGTCCAATAAAATTTCATTATGGTGAAATCATTTCTATTACCGCCACAGGGCGGCCAAAATTAAAAAAAAAAAAGGCAAACATTTCAATTTTCCGTGTTTTACAATTTTCTTTTTATATGTCTACAATAAAAAAAAATACATTATATCTAATAATAACTTATAAATGTCTAGTAATTTTTTGACCATGGGCATTGCCAACCAAGGCCGAGAGGGGCAACCCCCCCTCCTAAATTTGAGAGAAAGGGGCTTTTTCAAGGAATTTTGGGTATTTTGCGGTAAATTTAGGTGATTTTTTTATAGGAGGGCCCTTAAATAAATTTTTCATCATTTTACACTTTTGCTCCCCACACTACAAAATATCCCTAAAAATTTCCGGAAAATCCCCAAAATCCCTTTAAAAAGCCCCCCTTTCTCAAATTTAGGGGGGAGGGGGGCTCTGGCCCTTGGTTGGCAATGCCCATGATAAAAATTACTAGAATTTATAAGTTATTACTAGATATAATGTAAATGTATTTTATTGTAGACATATAATAAAAATTGGAAAATTTGGAAGCAACGGAAAATTGAAAATTTGCCGTTTTTTTCAAAATTTTGGCCTTCTATGCCGCGGTAATAGAAATGATTTCACCATGATGAAATTTTATTTGAACATTACTAACATCTTGATGTAGCTGTTGCATTCTATTAGAAATTGTATTGGTTTGGTTGGATAATTCAATTTTCTTTTTTAACTTTTTTTTTCTTGCGATTTTTTGAAAGTTTGGTCCTTTGGTGGCCGTAAAAGATATTATCCATTTGGTGTAATATTTTGCGAATTTATTCCTCATTACCAATGGCAACTTTCTCGCACTATTATTGTTCGATTATATAAATTTCGGTTTTTCGACCCACCCTATTGTACATAGTGTTATTTATCCAAGTGTGTGATTAAACTTTGTATGGTGCGTTATCTTCTTAGTAAAACAAAAAACCACTTTTTTGTGTCCAATGTGTTTTTTATAAAAATAATAAATATCTAACTATCGCATGCCAAGGAACTTGAATGTAAAAATTTCATGAAACTTGCGCGATTACTTATCAACATGTAACTTATGGAAAATGAAACCAATGGAATGCATGGCCTGGGTATACGTGTTTAACAAAACTCTAAATCTTGTTATGAAGCTCTGCATGTGCATACCCGATACTGTATAGAAGCCAATCTTCATGATTAAATAATACCAAATATGCAGTCTGCCACTCGTCAATTTTTAACCCCTCATCGGACTATTACGGGTACAGTATAGTTAAAGTGAAAGTTGTTGTCATATACATAATACGGATGATTCGCCGAAGTCAGTTATTGCAAAGAGAGTGTCCGAAATTAAAAAAAAACTATCATTTTGTGCATAAATGTAAAAGAATTGGGTCTCCTATTTAGAGCATAATCACTGCTGAAGGTGGTTTTATTGAATAAATATCGTCTGTATATAATGACGTTCATACCTAATTATTTTCATAATTTCAATGTAATTATTTGCATTCTTCTTCTAATATGACCTCAAATTTTAGACTCGCCCTGTTTACATGTACATAATATATATATATATATATATATATATATATATGTACTTTTCAAAGAATTCCCCTCATTCATCGCCATTTTATATGAGAAATTCTTCTTATATTCAAGGAAACAGTAATTTTAATATCCACGAATATGTAAAATGATGTTAAGCTCAGCTATGTTTTCTATTTCTGATCGCAAGTAGTCGAAATGTATTTTTAAGTATTTGGAATTCACTCAACTTCTTTTCTGTAATAACTGCTAAACGTATCCCGGTCCTATGACCTATTATGCAAAATGAACCGCTACTAATCCCTATAACAAAATCTACAAGCAATGAAAAGCGACTAAAACTTTCAGTATAAAAATCTTAAAATGTTATAACCTATAATAATATAGACAAACCAGAAGGACCCATGCGTAGCTTTCGCACATCAATCTTTTAATTTTTTTCTGGTACGTTTTAGCACTCATTTTTAATTAACTGATTTTTTTTTTTTAAATCAAACAACGCGTTTTAAGGAAATGTGTGTGCACTATCTCAGAAACTTGTCCAAACACTTTTTGAATGATACTTCATACATCGTTGTATGTTTTGTATGTGCATAGAAAAAAAGGATGTTGGCAACAGAAATAATATATATGATGATTACTTGTGTATAAGAAAATGGGAATAGATTGCCAGAAAATTTTTGGCCAAATTTTCTTCTCTCGCCAAGGTCATTTCTCTAGGTTGTCAAGACCCCTATACGAAAAAAAAACGAATTACAAAAAAAAAGAAACACTGAATCAGATGTTTAGGGAATTCATATGAAAGCATTTCCTCATATTTTGCAAAACTGTTCCATAAATGTCTTAAATACATAAATCAATATTTGGTACACCACTTTTTTGCAAGCCTATGGGAACTTAAACATGGAATTAAACTTTGTGGCCCAGCAGCCATTTAAGTGACGTCAGACTTCGCTGGCTTATTAACAGCTTAATGAAATATTAAAAAATAAATACTTACAATTTTTGTGAATGCTAATGAATTGTATTTCTAAATGAAAAATAATCCTTAAATTACGTAATCTACTGGTGCTCCGATACAGTTCGCATACACACAGCCACGATTAAACAAAGTAAACAAATAAACATTAAGTGACGCACGCATAAAAATTAAATAAAAACGCGATTAAGGGGACCGTGGACCTTTATTTGATCAAAAATCGACCCAAAAATGGAAATTAATTTTTGTGTGTATTATTATTCTTCAGTTTGTATTGAACCATTTGAAAAAAAACTGCATGCAGCTGAAATGATTTTTTGCAAAGTTACAAGCATTTGAATTATATGCGCAATCAATTTTTCGGTGCTCTAGTAAACTTTATACCTGTTTTTCTCAATGCAGATTTTACACGTTTTTATATTTTTGAAATGCTCCATGCGTCTTAATTTTTGTTCAAAATTCTTGAAATTGATAAGGAAGAATCCTGATACTGTTTACAAATAAACTGTGTATGCATTTTACAATTAGAATTCGTTAAGATAATTAAATTTGATTTATAACTTATTAAAATGCTAAATTTTGATGAAAATCGAAATGGAATTCAGAAAAAAATCTCTCAAAAATTAAATATTCAAGGGATTAAATAACTGATACACAGATTTGTTTGTGTATATTGATATTTGATAATGTAGTTTTAAGTGATCCAAATGACAAATCGAGGAAATATCTTAAAAATTAAGACGCATGTAGCATTTTAAAATTTGATTTATAAATTTGATTTTATTTTTAAATCCTAAAATTATATTAATATAAAAAATTTATTTTAAGGTATTCTATATACTTATGGTGAAATGTATATATGCACAAAATTTCAAATATCTGTGATGAAAAAAAAAATCAATTTCAACGTCCACCGTCCCCTTAAAAGCTCGATATTTTTTCAAAAAGTACGCTCAAGAAATTAACAATCGTATTTCAATTGCATTATAGGATGACGTCATCTCATAATGCAGTATTTTATTTTGTTTGCAACAATAATTTGAGTAAAACCTTTCATTTCTTTTATGAAAACAATGCCGATTTAATTTTTATTTAACAGCAATTTTTAAACAAAAACATGTTTTAATGAAATGTTAAGTGTGCTATGTCAGAAGCCTATTCAAAATCCTTTCATATGCTATTTCCTTCGTCGTTCTGCGTTTCGTATTTTCTGAGAAAAAGGGATGTTGACAGGAGAAATAATATATATGACATTTTTGTGTCTGGGTACCTACTATGTGTCTGTGTGAATAAACCGGTGCGCACAGGGCTACATTACTTTTGAAAGAAATTACCGACATGTCCTAAATTATGTGCCTTGAAGGTTGTTTTACGATTTTTATTATATATTTTAATTAATTAATAAATTAGTTCAAACGTGCCTGTATTATTAACTAAGCGATATATGTTGAAAAATACAAAATCCCAAAATGATTTATGAAGGGCAAGCAATTGTTATTTTTATTAGTTAAGATTATTTATTGAAAAATAAAATAAAACTTACAATATCTTACAGCTTACCTGTACTTCATGTAAATCAGGTGAAAAACTATTTCAAAGATAGAATCTCGAAAAAGAATTACGAAAATAGAATTTCGAATCTCGAAAAAGTAAATAATGGGTTGAGTTGAAATGAGTTTCTCATCAAATTACATGCAGAAAATATAAATTAGCTACTAAGAATAGAGTATCTTTATAAACGAGTGGCGATATATGTACTATAAGGTACCTTTATGGGGAAAACAATAAAAACTGAATTGCGAGCGCAGCAATTTTTTTCCTTCTTGTGATTTCGAATGTCCGTACATGAATAGCATTCCATGCGTTTTCAAAATGAAATTTTCGAGAAGTAATTGACAAATTTGAATTCTTTTTTACGATTTTCTTTTTAAATCTAAAGACATGAAAAGGATGAGACAGAATACAAAAGCTCACTTTAAGATATTTTAAAGATGAAAATTGTATATATTTTTTTAATTTTCGTTTAAAAATATCAAAACTTAGTAACGCAAAATTTAATTGGCCCTTTTGGATGCTTTTTAAATCAATTTTGTTTTTACTTAAAGAAAGGTGAATAGAGGCGGTTACAAAATGCCTGCCAAGTCTTCTGAAAATAGTACACCTCAACCATAGGTTCTTTGAAAATGATTTTTGGAAAAAAAAAAAAAAAAAAAAAAAAACATAAAATCACAGTAATCTGAAGCTCGTTTGATTAGAGACCAGTAAAGGTGTTGCCTGCCCGGGACTACGCTGCTGAAGCCAGTGGGATCCTTGACCCCAGGTTCATAGGAAAAACCAACGAGCAAACCGTCTGAAGTTCCACACGATTGACCGCTACTTTCGTGTTTGTATGTTTATCTGAAGTTTCTTAAAGAAACCACTGCGCGCAGAACAACACGATTTGACAAGAAGATACCTGTATGTACCTCGAATGCAGTTTAATTTTAGGTAGCTTTCATAAAAAACGGTACCTATTTCATATTGCAGCCGTTCAGAGGAAAGCAATAAAAGAAAATTTGGGTATATTTTCACCTATCATGACCCCCAGACCTCAATACCTCCCTCCCTTCATACGTTGGTTTATATATATATGTGGCATTTTGACGAAGTTGAGATCTTATGAGGAATAATATTCGATGAGAAAATGGCAGTCCTTCAACGAGATAGAAAGTTGCAGTCGAATTTAGCGAGTATGGCGAAGTAGTAAGGCAATGAAATGATATCACAGAATTTCTCCAGTAAATCCAGCCAATCTCCAGACAAATGGTTTTATTTAGAAGACGAACAACGCAGAGACAATTCCCAAAGGTCTAAAACTTATAGCCCTCGGGCTCACGATGTTTCACTTCATTAAATTAAGATGTTACTGGGCCAGATGAATATTCTACGGAATTAAAACCACCAGATACATATTTGTTTAGACTTCCAAAAACGTCAAAAATCTAGTGCACCTACCGCTGCGAGCGAGTTTTGTTCTCTCCGCGGAGA
This sequence comes from Maratus michaelseni, assembly GCA_963931845.1. NCBI lineage: Eukaryota > Metazoa > Arthropoda > Arachnida > Araneae > Salticidae > Maratus > Maratus michaelseni. The sequence goes on from OZ007588.1 coordinate 156,643,665, forward strand.
TATACAGAAATTTACGTCACGAGCGCACAACCCAATGAGTGAGAAGCTAGCTCCAGCCCAGCGAATGAGGCGCGAAGGAGAAGCTAAGACAGTAAAGAATCCCGTAATTGGGTGCGGATCAATTTTGAAGTTAAAATCCCAAACGCGCGAAAAAATCAGAGCAATAATAATAATAATAATAAAAAGAAAATGGCTTTTAAAAAACATTCGAAATGAGAACGCGTCTTGGAATTTTATAGATTGGGGAGCTGATAAAAGCGACGAATGAACTTAAAATCTTAGATTAAGATTTGGAATAAAATAATTATTAATATACGGATCTTTACTTTTAAAAGGACTTTAAATAGGAATAGATATTATTAAGAATTAAGGAAATACTGACTATGACAGAAGTTAGATTAAATTTAAAAGATTAATGCGAATAAAATGGAAGGATACGAAGGAAATAAATTTTTCATATAACATATATATATATATATATATATATATAAATGACATTTGTCATGCTGTAACTCTGTCTTATTTATGAACCGAGTTGGTTGCGACTGAGTATGTATATAGGACATACCAAGGTCTCGTCCGAGTTCGTTGGCAAGCTTCATCCGACATCTTGTTTCAAAATTGCGGCAAGTTATTATTTTTTTAATTTTTAAAAATTCAAAAAGATGTACAAAAAATTATAAATTAAAAAGGTTGTTCCCGATAAATTTTATATCGTGATAAAAGGATTCCGGAACAGTTTTCATTTTGGCTTTTTTTTTTTAAATGGCTGAGATATGGCAGTTTGAAATTCTATCTTGGCTGGCATTTTCGAACAGTCTATTTTTAACACTTTCCAACCTAGTTGAAAAGTGTTTATGACTTCGGTTTGTCTGGCCGTATGGCCGTCCGCCGTCTGCCGTTTAGCCGTCTGTCCGTCTGTCCGTGCTCTAACTCCCGTAAATATGCTCGGATTGCTCTGCAATTTTTATATGTTATTGTCGTTATCTATAGTATGTTCCCTATTTCAACGGAAGTGTGTAGCTCTTATAGCTTTTTACAGGGACACTCAAAAGAATTCCGTTACATTGCGGTCTATGGGGAAAAATCATTTGCAGTTTATTTAAATAATGTTTTACGATTTTAAACGTATTGAAATTTATATATATCACTAAGGTGCATTACAAGAAACTTAATATGGAATAGGGTGTGCATAGCACTTATAGTTACTTTACAGGGACGGTCAAAAGAATTCCGTTACATTACGTCTATGGAGAAAAATTGTCTGCGACTTATTTAAATAATGTTTCACTATTTTAAACGCATTGAACTTTATATATATCACTAAGGTGCATTACAAGAGGCTTATATATATTGTGTCTATAGCAGTCATCGTTCATTTACAGGGACACACAAAAGAATTATCTACCGTCTGTTAACAATAATTCCTGGAAGTGCGTTTTAAGTTACTGAACGCGTTTTTAAATTTAACTCGCTTTTTGTCTATTACGTGGTGTGTATAAATTCTCTAGATCATATACAGGGAAGCACAAAAGTTCGCGGAAACATTTCCGTTTATTGACAGAAACTCCAGAAGGAGAATTTTAAACTGTGCTACGCGTTTCCTAACTGAACTAAAATTTAGCATCCTATGTACTATATATACAAATCTATAGATCATATACAGGGCTGAATAAAAGTATTCGGATATTTTTCTGAATATTGCATATGTTGGAAATTCCTGAAATTACGTTTTAAATATGTTATGTGTTTTCCAAATTGTTTACTTAGATGTTATCTTTCACCTTATTAAACGGTATGATTTGTAAAATTACTTTGGAAGCTTTGGAAAGTGTTACATAATCTATGATTGACGCATTATTTTTCGTTCTTGTTTTGTTATACTGTAACTCTCATGCTGAAATTTGCATTCAAATTCCGTATTAACGAAAGCCGGTATTGAATATTATTTAATCGGGTTCCAAGATTTTTGGCTTCGTGTGTTTGAGTAAAATGAGTTGATTTTATAAAAGCATGGAATATGGAAGCTACTTTCTCTTAGGAAGTACCATTATCATCAAGTACCGTTTAAAATCCAAAATAGTACGTCCAACAGTCATGCAAAGCCAATTCTTGGAAATGTTGAGGGCATGACATGAAATATTGTCCATAAGTTCTAGCAATGTCCTCCAGTTTTCACGACCAACCAACTGTTTTAAGTAGCTCAAGAGTAAAAATTCACAGGCATTCAGGTGTGGGGGTATTTTAGGCCTGATGTGGCGAAATTGGCGGTTAATTAGATAATCTTCTGGAAAATTCCTTCTAAGCAAATTCTTAACGTGTGGCAATGTGTGGGATAAATGCATCCTGCCTGAAAATTGCTCAGTCAAAACACTGACGCGCTTGCAGGGACGGGATAATGTTACTATATAAAAGCGATGCGTAACGCTTTCCAGGAACGGAGCATGTCACGAGACCTCTTGCTTTTAATGTTTCAAAGAAAACGGACACAACATACAATTTGCTATAAAACAGTACCATACCATAAACTTCTGTGAAGCAACGGAACGTCAAGAATCTAATAAGAATTTTTTTTTCATTTCAGATGCGGTTGTTTGCGTATTCACTGAACCATCCAGATGAAAATGAGTTTCACCGATCCATAAAACAGTCCAAGGCCAATTCATATCTACCTGACAGCGAGAAAGGAATTTCAATTAAAATTTTAGACGTGCAGGGTAAAGAGATGGAAACAACTGCTGAATATGTGATTTTGTATTAGAGAAATATCGGAGAATTTTATTAAATCTTACTTTTATAGATATATATTAGATTTTATAGAAAAATCGCATTAACAATAGCATTAGGTTGGTCTAAGCTGCTGAAATGTCCCGATCTCTCGTGCTACTCATTAATTATGATGTCCAGTCCTTTTCCATAATTAATGCAACATCTCCAATTATCTCTGCAGAAACAGGTTTCTTCCTCTTACAGGACGAACACTCAATGATCCTGTTTCCTCAAATTGCCTGATCGTTTATCGTAAACCATTTTTTGCCATTTTGCCTTTGCAAATGTTTTTCACTGTTCGAATCCTCCACAAAGCTTCTGGCGCGGAATTGCCATTTTGAAAAACAAATCACTACTAAAGCACAATCTTGTAAAGTGCACGACATTTTCCGTAGAAAAGGCATCAGACTGAAAGAGAGTGGTTGCGTTTTTTTTTATTTAAAAATTTCCTTGTACGCGAGCAAATACATCACGTGGTTGGTAAAATTTACACGCATCCTGCAATTGTATCAGAAAACGCCATCTGGTGGCATTTTTAAAAATTGATTTCTTCTCTTAGATGCCTTTCACGTTCTGTCATTTAGGCGCATTCCAAATGTCACATTTTTTTCTAATAAATAGTTCCGACTAAAGACAGCTCTGAGTAGATGTACTTTAATTATGTTAATCCAGTATTATTGCTTTACCAACTTTAAACATGAAATTTAATGATTAACACACAAAGTGAATATTAATACATTAATTAAAAGCTACATAGGTACTAACAGAGACTTTCTAGAAGAGGGATATTAATAAAAATTAATATCATATATTAGCAATATTTTTTTTCACACACTTGCTTTGAATAATAAAGAAACTGTATTTAGACAAGACTAAATGCAATAGCATCTAAATAATTATATTTTATATATTTACAACATGAAAATTTCAAATATAATTTAAATAAATTAAATATATTTCGTGATAATTCAGTTTTAGATTTCTTGAGCATAAATAAATAGTCCATTACTATTTTTAATATGCAAACCATAGTTAAATTTATTTATGCTATATTTTAAGAATTTGCTTGTTGTAGCAGCTTTTTTCAATTTACGAATTATGCATTTAAAGCAAATTTTACATATATTAAACTTTGGTTAGATTCTATAAAATGAAATACCAACAATAACATGGAATTTTCGAATGTATTTTCTTAAACACTACTTTCAGAATTTCCAAACGTAAACAAATGTCATATTTTAAATTTCTTATTCATTGAATATTTAAACTTGTTTTCTTGAAGGAAAATCAATTTACGTGAATCAATGTCAGATATTTTTTTTAATTTATTGAGTTCTTCTGTTAAACCTATGATTTTTTTATTCTGATATTTTGTTTGTCGACATCTGTAAAATAATTAAAATATTAAAGGTATGAAATACCCATATGCGAAGCTTTTTTTTTCTTTTCCACTGTTAAGTTTTTGATAACGTTAAAATAAGGTTTAATGAATAATACAGTGTGAATATTCGTATTTTGAATGGAATCCATACTAAGATAATACAGAAGAATTTTTATGAACAGTGATATAGAACAAGATACTAAAACCACATTTTAAAGAAAATTATTATATTTCATTTTTTTCTCACGAAACATTATGAATTTTTTATTGAAAATATTTTTGATTTGAGACAGAATGTGTAAATAAAAGGTTTTTAATAATTCATAAAAAATGAAATTTCTAAAATATTTCTTGTGACACAACTTTCAGATTCTCTAATCTTAAAAGAAGTATTATATATAAAATTTCCCATATTTTATTCAATATTCAAACAAGTTTCTCCAGGGAACATTCAATCCACTCTATGAAATGACAGGTATTTTGATTGATTTTTTTCAATCGATTTCATATCCAATTTACCTAAAGTCCTACCATTGTCAATACAGTAATAAAAAATCAATTTATTCTAAAAGAGAGAACTCTGAAAACAGGTGAATATATCGGTAAAAAGGCGTATTATAGAATATAAATGATGCATTTAAATAAGATGTATTCCTCTCATAAGATGAAGTTCTTTTGTTATAGATCCATTTTGTCATACGTATAAAATGACTAGTTTTAAAAACATATTTTACTTTTAGTCATAGAAAGAGAAAATTAAATGAAGTGTTATACAGAAACAATTATTCTTTTTTGCTTTGCACGTTAGACATTAGATCTCTAATTTTATCATAAAAAGTTAGAAAATAATTATAATTAATTGATACATATCTACATGATTTTGTTGAGCATGGAAGACTGATTTATTAAAAGAATTATGCTAGCTGAGATACCTCAGTCTGAAAACGACATTTTTAAAACCGTTCAAACAATACTAAAATCTCAGTATGTCGCATAGTCAAAATGGCACCGAATCAAAATTACTCAAGTTTGAAACATGTACATACTCATTTCTGAAAACATACACTTATTCAAGAATAAAACATCATGTGCTTACATTTGAGTATGTCCATGTTTCAAAAATGAGTACGAACTAACTTCTATGTGCTCATTTTTGTGTATTTCCATGTTTCAAGAATGAGTTTGAACTGATTCTAATCATTTTCGAGTATGTCCATGTTTCAAAAAGGGGTATGAACTGACCTCTATGTGCTCAGTTTTGAGTATGTCCATGTTTCAATATTCTGAGTATTTCTGATATCTCAGAATTGAAAGCATTGGATCGTCAAATTTGAAACAAAAAGTTTCATAACAAAATTAAAATATCGATTTACTCAGATTTGAAAGTGCTTTTTTTCTCATTGCTTAATCTTCGTGATATCGGTAATATATATATATATATATCTTTTTATAACTGTGTTTCTATTGTGAAAGTAAAAAGATGAAGTAAGTTAAAAAATCTAATCGATAATTCTCAAGTATAATGTCAAAATTCATTAAGTGAAGCGCTGTAATGAATGTATTATTAGGTATTTTGCCGAGTTTCATATTACTGAAATTCCTTATTTAATATATTTGTACATCCTTGGGAGAAAAAATTTTTGTAATTTGATAACAATAAAACACGTAATTCTTAATCATGTTTTAATAAAACAAGTAAAAGATTTGTAAATTTTATTTTTCGTTACTACTTACATGGCAGTAAATATTTTATTGATCATTGTAATTAACTGCGTCAATCTTTTTGTAGTAAAATTCTTCAATTTTAATGTAGAAGCTTCTTTTCTTAAAGAAAACTCATTACAAAACATTTTAGTATATCAGTGTATTTTAATTTTTTGGAAATATTTTTTTATTAATTTTTAGAATGAATTTTCGAAGATGCACTACTTTGCTTCCTGTTAGATGAATATAGAGAATAATAAATATGTGTAACGTTTGTTTAAGGTTTTTTTTCCCTTTTGTAACCAAAAACTATTTTTATTACTGGATAAAATATGCAATAAATAAGCCTCCTTTAGTTTTCCATTAAAATATGTATACATTTTCATGAATTGAATTTCTGAAGAAAGACGATTTCTTAGGGAAAGTTCGAAATGAATAACAATTCGAGAAATGAATGTAATATGAATGTTACTTCTTTAGTATGCCCAAAAATTTCTATTTAAAAAAAATATACAATATTAAATAGGTTTATTCGATATTAGGTTGGGTTGAGTTGATTATTGACGGCCAATTATCTACACGTGGGATATAGGCCCGGCGGGAATGCCCTTCGTGGGGGTCTTTTTAAGGGAACCTAACCCGTATTTATGCATGGATAAATCCACGGCTCGAAGAAAACTACGAAAACTCCGAACGATTAGGCCGATGGGCACGATTGGGATCGAACCCAGCACCTCCCGTCTACCAGCTTCGAGAGCAGAACCTCTCAGCCACTGGTGGGGCTTATTCGATATTAGATATATTCGATATTAGATATATTCCATATTTTGTTTATATATTCGATATTTTATTTCTTTACATTTTGAGTTCAAATTTATAGAAAAGGATAAATAATTTAAAATGCTGTTCACTGAATTAGGTGTGTATTATTTTATATTTCTAAAAAAAAACTAATTATTTTAACTATTTCATTTGCTTTTATTACATATATAAGCAATGTAATGGAACTACCTCAGCATTTGAAACTTAATGGTGGCAAATTGATAGTGACAATCCCTGTTCCAACATAGGTTATATTTTATGTCGCTGGTACTAATCCCCAAGGGGTGCGGTAATGAAAAATATTCTAATTTTGCAATTTTCAGATAATAAGGGGGCTAGAAATTTGAAATTTGGCATGGTAGTTACATAAAAGTTGTAAACGCTTCCTAAGAACAGTTTCTAAACAATTCGAAATTTAAAAGGATGAAATGAGCAAAAAACGATCTAAAACATTCTAAATTATAATTTTTACGGAATAACTGAAACTAGCGAACCGATTTAAAAAGTAATGTGGGTAAATTGATAGCGAAAGTCCCTGCTCTAACATAGGCTATATTTTTTATCGACGCCACTACTTGCAAATAGTTGCAGGTGCGAAACACGTTCTAAAATTGCCATTTTTAGGATAATGAAGGGGTTAGAAACTTGAAATTTGGCAAGGTAGTTACTTATAATATGTAAATTATCTCTAAGGATATATATTTTTAAAATCGAAATTTAAAAGGGTTATGTGAGGGAAACGTATTCTAAAAACGTTCGAAATTACAATTTTTATGGAATTGTTAAGGACAGAAACTTGAAATTTGACATATGGCTGCTACTTTTTAAGATTAAAATGCACAATCAGAATAGTTTTTTTAAATCGAAAATTAAAAGGGTGAAGGAGAAAAAAAGTTCTAAATTGCTATTTTTGTGATACTGAAAGAACTGGAAACTTGAAATTTGGCATGACGGTTACTTTTAATTTACAAATGCTCGCGAACAATGGTTTGTAAAGAAATTCGAAATTTAAAACTGTGAAATGACCGCAAAACATTTTAAAATATTCTAATACGATTTTATTGGAATTGTTAGGAACAGTAATTTGAAATTTGACATGGCTGTTATGAAGACAAAGATGGTCGCACTGAACAGTTTTTAAAAATATTGAAATTTAAAAGTGTGAAAGCACGAAATGCATTCTAAAAAATTCTAAATTACGATTTATTTGGAACTGTTAAGGCTAGAAATTTGAAATTTGGCATGGCTGTTACTCTAGAAACGTAAATGCTCACCCTGAACAGTTTTCTAAAAATGAAAAATATAAAAGGGTGCAAAAGCAAAAAAATTCTAAATTTGCGATTTATGGGGTACAATTGAATAAGGAGTTTGGTATTTGGCATGGCGGTTACTTTTAAAATGCAAATCCTCGTTAACGCTTTCTAAATAATTCAAAATTTACAAGGGTTATATGAGCGAAAAACGTGCTAAAACGTTCTAAAGTATTATGTAATTGGAATTATTCTAGTTAGAATCTTAATTTTTTTTATAGTGGTAACTTTTAAGATGCAGACGCTTGGTATAAACAGTTTTTTAAAAATTCCAAATTTAAAGGTGTAAAATGAGCGGAAAACGTTCTGAGTTATGGTTTATTCAGAATTGTTAAGGATGAAAATTTACAATTTGACAAGACTGTTATTTTTTATACGTAAATGCTCGAACAGAAGAGTGCTTACAAAATTCAAAATTTAAAAGGTGCAAAAGCGAAAAACTTTCTAAAATTGCAATTTTGTTGATACTGCTGGTCTAGAAACTTGAAATTTGGAATGGTGGCAATTTTTAAGATTTCAGTGCTCGCTAAGAACAGATTAGAAAATAATTCGCAGTTTAAAAAGCTGAAATGAGCGGGAAATATTCTAAATAACTTCTAAACTATGATTTATCTAAATAATTAAAGATAGAAACTTGAAATTTTACATGATTGATACGTAAGAGACATAAATTCACCCACAGAACAGTTTTTAAAAATTTAGAAATATTAATGCATGCACGAACAAAAAAGTTCTAAAATTGGGAATTCTGTGATATAGTAGATATAGCAGTTTGCCCAACTAGAAGTTTTGAATTTGGTATAATGCGGATTTTTAAAATGTAAATACTCGCTATTACAGTTTCTAAAAATTTCTAAATTTCATATGAAAAATTAAATAAGCCGAGAAATACATTCTAAATTACCATTTATTTGTAATTAATTTTAGATCGTCTTATTCATTTAAGTCTCATGTTCGCCTAATGCAGTATAATAATGAATTTTATTCATAATGTAGCTTAATTAGTAATTTTAGAATTATCCGTGGCAGTATAATGTTCTCTAATAAAAATAGATCCATGAATACCTTTTGGTATATTTCAATAATTACGGGAGCAAAGTTGCGGGTTTTTCTAGTTTAAAATAGAATTGAACATTTCTCTACATTAGCATTTTCGCAAAAATACATATTTTCACAATTCGTTTTTAAATTAGAGATTGTTTTTAGAAAAATGTTTCTAAAGACACAGTTTCAAGTGATACAGTGCGTCATAAAAGTTTATAGACAGCAGGGTTTTCTTATTTTACAATTGAAAAAAGAGTAACAATTTCAAAACAATTTATAATTATAAAACACATCAAGACAATAATAATATTATACAAAATAGTATTACCCAATTACAGAAGAATAATTCTTATTTAAATTTTACTGTCCCAAACGTTTATAGAAAACTCGTTTTTTTTTTCATTTAACGTCAGTGATACTCAAAACAAGAGTTTGAAGAAATTTTGACTAAAAACAACTTTTTCCGATTTTCAGCTTTAGATCTTGCTGCAAATTGACCCTTCATATACTTATCTAGGTAATATTCTCCAAAAGGGGAATATTAGCTAGATCTGATAAAACCTAGACCTGAGCCCATCTATTGGGTTCAGGTCAGGACTTATTTCTCGTCAATTCACACAGTTATTTCGTATTGTCTATACCACTGCATTGTAACGTTGGACACGTGAATGGAGCAATTGTGTTGCTGGTATCTCCATTTGTCCCTACCTCGAAACTTTCCAAATAGAAGTAACTGTAGTTCAAGCATTGTCTTGTAATTTTTGGAACATTGACGACCTTTGAAAAAAAAAACATTGGTTGTTCTATTCTAGTAAAATGCTTCCTACACCATGAGTGAACCCCTCCTTGTTGTCTGCTGAAATAAACTCGTCGTTCCTTGCGAAAATTGTGCCATTAATATGCTCAGCCATCAGGGTCATCTAAATCAAATTTATTTTCATCACTGTAAACAACACTCAACCATTCATCTGTCAAATTAATGTAATTGCGGATCCACTGAACACGCGCGTATTTATGCCGATTTGAAAAACTTGGAGAACGACATATTTTTCGATAATAAAGAAATTAACTTACCTGCAGCCGTCGATAAACCATGTATTTTGATACTAGAACACTTACGTCTTTAGAAATTGACCGTACAGATAGGTTCTGGGTTGAAATTAATCACATAAATTCTCAATCTTGCCGGTTAGTTGAATTGTTTGGTCGTCCAGAACTGGATTTTGTTTCATTATTGTCACACATTAACAAAAATTGGTAAATACCAACCCTGCTGCGTCCAATGTTTCTCGCACTGCCCACAACATTTCATTCACGAGCTTTTAAACGATAGATTTGCAAAATTTTCTTTTTGGAAAATTAGCTATTGCGAGGCATCTACACTGCAAATAAAGGAGTCTTAAAGTAAGACAAAAAAAACGACTGAAAAAGCATTTAAGACACGTAAATGTCTTAATATAGAGCTTAGACATAATAGATACCTTAATTTAAGACACTTGTGTGTCTTAATCGACTGGTGGTAGAAATGAACCAATAGGGTTTCAGTGGCCAGTGTCTTAATATGTAAAACGTTTTAAATTAAGACATTGCTTTTGTTGATCACATCTGAAATGAGAAGGGAGGGAGGTCAGGGCCGGCAAGTGTAGTGATGAATATCAGAGATAGGGAAGCCGGCATTAAAATAAAACTTTCGGCGTAGTTTAAATATTTATTTATTTAATATACTATTATAATTCACTAAATTTTCAAGTCTTATTACCACTAAGTTGAGTTACGACCAGTGATTTATTTTCGATATTTTTCGATTCGGCAGCGTATTGCTGCTTATTTTACTGTTTATTACTGTTAATTTTACGTTATAATACTGGCAGCTGGGGTGCCAGTATTATACTGTAAAACCAACACTTTTTTTTTTTTGCATTGTACACTCTCAGAAATAAAACATTCAATTTTGACTATTCGGCAATCCTTAAGCCCAATTTCGTTATTTTTGACAATCATTTCGTCAGAGAGTCACGTGGTTTTTGACGAAACGGGAATCCTCAAATATCTGACGAAACTGTTTCCTCACTGTTGACTATTCCGCAATTCTTGAGCTATATTTCAACATTTTTGACAATTATTTCGTCTCGAAATTAAGTGATTTCTAATGAAATGGAAAATCTCAAATATTTGACGAAAATGTTTCCCTATTCACGGCCAGATTATTTTTATTGTTAAAAAATCGTTCAAAAAAATTACGAAAGTACCAAATTTACAATATATTAATGAAAACAAAAACAAAAATATTTCATCCTTGGGGGCCGCTATAACACGAAATTACTAAATTTCTACTTTATTTTTCATATCTGATATTTTGCGTATATCCTTTTTGTAACTTTACCATTTTTGTAACGATTTTATGCATTTCTATTGCCTATTCAAAGATAAATTTTGCTAAAGTTATAGAATTTCGTTAAAAACAAATTCTTCTAAAGTTACAGAATTTCAGTTAAAATAGTAAAATGCGAACATCATTTGGTTCATTTTAAACAGAAAGCAACAACCATTTTCCCCCAAAAGTTAAAAAAACATAAAAATAAAAATAAAAATTTTAGGAGCTTTTTTTTATATAAGAAATAAATTCATGTAAAAATCAAATTTAAAATATGCCCCTTTAAAATTGATCCTTTTCCCCTCTATAAACAGTAAAGTGTTAAAATCTCTCCTCCAATATGCAATCCAAAATTTATTACTTCTGATCAACAGAGTAACTAGAGCATATTCTAATCAAGCCATATTCTAATTATTTATTAACCATAGAAAAACCATAATAATAATCTAGCCTTATTAATTAAAACATGCTGATATTATAACATCACCGATAAAAATACAATCTGCTTTCTAAAAATGTAATCACACATCAACATCTGGTAGATACATTTAAAATCAAAATCAAACAAGGTCTCACTGGCAAAGCAGGCAGCACGTTCGCCTCCCAAGCCAAAGGTTGCGCGTTGGAATCACGTTCAAGACTTGAGAACTGCGATGTAAAATTCACCTCCTCCTGCCAATTCGAGATGCTTCTAAAATTGTCAATAGATGGTGCCATCAGTCTTTTTTCGAACAAACAATTTGACGAAACGGCGGCTTTTTCAGACATTGCAAGTGTTTTAAAAATGGTGGCGTTTTAAGATGTTTCCAATGTCTTAACTTCAGATGCAAAAAGGTGTCTTAAAAAGTAAGGCACTTTTTTTTCACTTAAAATGTGACCATCCATTTAAGATACTGTTTTAACTGAATTTCAGACGTTTGTGTTTACAGTGTATGCAATCAATCGAAAATGGAAAGAGAGATTTGCTTTTATCTCAAGTAACTATTGCGTCACAAGTACATGACCTTGGAATATGCAAATTTTGGATATCAGTACTTAAATTACCTCTTAATGCCGATTGTCTATATATTTTTGAGACAGCATTATTTTTTAAATTTTATATCTGTTATAAGTTTTTTGAGTATTTTATTATTTTTATTTCGTCATTATATATTTTCATAATTTATTTTGTCTTTTTTACTCGTTTAGTTAGCCCTTAAATCCAATAAATACTTGTCTATAGTTTTTTCAGACGCACTTTAAATGAAATTGGAAGGTTAGTTTTTGTCTCCACATGTATTTCAAACGGAACATGCTAGCAATGTCCCAATTGAAAAATTCAAAAAATACTGTAATTTAAATTGTTTAAATACTACTTATATATATATATATATATGGTACCTCGAATACTGGAGGTTCTTTTTCCAGATTTAGTCGGAGAGTTTCCCTCACTAGGGGTTTTCATTGCAGTAGTAGAATATGTACAACAGGTATTATGCGAGTAGCCGAAAATAAGAACTCCATCGAATCACCAACAAATTTTATTTGAAGCTTAAATACATAGGTGGAGATCTCTTTCATCTCGTTCCTCGTCTCACTCAAGACAGATTTTCAATAAAATTGCGCATGATGTCTGTAGTTGTTAATAGCCTTAAACATTCCTCGATAAGCAGTCGCAAGAAGAAAAGATCTGGTCATTTTTACCAGGCAAACGTTCTAATTTATTTTAGCTCAAACGTCAACACCGTCTCACCGTTATTTATATATTAATAAAATTATTTTGTTTCATAAATATGTCAAAATATTTGTAATTTTTCAGATATAAGAACATATGTATGCAAATTATAATATTGAAATGATAATAAATTTATAATGATAATTATCGAATGCTTCTAACAACAATTCTTGTAAAAGAATATTCCACACTAAATACAACGTTTCCTTGTTCACCAATCGTGTATTTATAGTAAAAGTGGTTTATAACAACAGTTCAGTCACCGAAAAGTTGTTTTTGTTATAGAGATGATATAGTTATAAACAGAAGCAAGGCCAAATAAAAATAAATACATGACATAATATATATTGTGTTTCGATGCTGCATATACTTATCGTAATACAATAATGTAAATGAATAATATAACTTAATATATGTGTACTAATTAATAATTATCAGTATTTTAAAATTTGAACTCCGATATATGCATATTATTTTGTAATAGAAACGTCATCCCCTCATAATCCATTTTATTATACTACTTTTCCATGGTTCTGTACATAATTCAGTACTTGATACTTATTTACATTCTGTATATGATACTTCTGAATATTCTGTGCATGAACAATAAAATTACCGCATGAACATAAATTTAAAATATACAATTTGTAAATGGATTTACTCATATTTTTGGAAACAAATGGAAATTTCCCTATATATTTAAAATTCACATTGTTCATGTGCTGTCAATTTGATTTAGATTCAGCAATAGAGGCTTTTACTTGGTAATTAAATTCTCAACTTAAACATTACACACAAAACAGCTGTATTTAACTAAATAATGCATATAAAGTGTAGATTTTTAAAATGTTATTTTGAAAATTTACGTAGACAAACTCACGATCTGTTCTAATAGGAGAAAATGTACTTATAGATATATGCTTAGTATTATTTATGAAAGAAAATCTATCTGGACCACATAATTTATCTTGTTAGAATTTGTCGTTATAGAACTATTTTACTGTATATTCTTTTATTCTCCAATTAGTAAATATGCATTTCCTATACTTTTACTATATGCATAACCAATTTATCCTAAATATCTTTTACATTAAAATACAATATTTTATTTTTTATTTTCATTTAAATAAAGTGTGTGTTTATATATATATATAATATATCTAAAAATAAATCATATACTTAATTTTTAAAATGTACATTTGTTTTTCTCTGCATGCTTTAAATAAATACATTTTTTTAAGAAACAGAGAAGTTTTTCAGCCAAAGACGACCTTTTTTCTTCGGCAGATTCCAAAATGCTTGTCATTTAGGAATTTCAAAAAATATTTTTCTGTAAATATATATTCAATACGGTGTTCAGTATTTGTAAATTAAGGAAATGAAGATTTATATAACAGGAATGTTTTATTGTTGCCATTCATTCATAATAACATTACTTGTTGCCTAAATTGATTTTATTACAAAACTTTCTTCCATTGATATTTTGAAATACTTCTTTTCAATACTGAAGTTTGGCATGTTTCCAAAAGAAAAGTAAACGTTATATCACCTATTGCCCATTTTTCTTGTGTGTTGTTTTCATGTTGTAATACAACATGAAAACAATCATTGTATCGCTCATAACCTTGATCTCCAAAATGTGCGACGGCAGTTATATTTTCCAGACTTTTATTGTTCAGAACTATTGATATTTATTTATCTAATAACTGATTTAATTAAAGAGTTTACTTTCAAATTTGATATAATATGAAACGTGCAAAAAAAATCTTATTAGTCTTTAAAATAAAAATAGATTGTCAAAATTTGTTCCATAGCATTAAACTATGAATGAAAACATCCACACTCAAAGATTCGCTCAATCATTGTTATAAAAAGCGTCTTTTATGTTTTTGCCTCAGCTTACGATTCTAAAGATAATATCTTTATTTTTATGAAGTTGTACTCATGTTCGATGTATAAAACACAATCTACGTATCATTATTGTTTTACACTCAGATGGGACGACATTTAAACTTTAATTTCAGAGAGTGTTATATGCAACGCATCGTTATGTAATACTACATATTTTGCATTCATAGAGTATACCATATTTTCCAATTGTTTTGGAATGCATATGATTATCTTCCGCAAATGATATCAAGTTTTCTGCTTCTAAATCCATAATAAATCTTATATATATATTATTCTGACACATGTTATTATATTATTATATTATCATAACATTATAAGCTATTAAATCTCAGACTTTATGGATTAAATAAAGCTAAATTTTCTAATTGACAACAGTATTTCAAAATCATGAGGATTGTCAGGTCTGTACTTTACAGATAAACATCAATATTTTATTAGACTCTTCATAAATAGACCGTGCGTTGCGTCGTTTCACTGAAAATTTTCTGTTCTCAAGGACACTAATAAATGATCATACATCTGCTTACGGAAGTTTCTCTCTCTCTCTCTCTCTCTGTCTACGTACAGGGTGGTTCAGAACTATATGCCATAAATATAAAGACGGGTGGGAGGGACCTAAATAGGCAGATTTCGTATAGGAATGTGGGTGCGGAAATCCGGCGTTGAGGCAATAGGTGGCGCAGTTGAGTTCGGCGGTTGAAAGCGTATCGCTGCCTTGAATCGTCATTACCCGCACTGATTTCTAGCAAAGTGCATCGTTACACCAATGCGGAGCTTGCCGATATGAATTTGATGTATGGGGCTGCGCAAGGAAATGGGGCGGCTGCTCAAAGGTTGCGCGCGTTCAACGGCTCTAGCGCTTGTCGAAGGACTATTTTCTCTTACTGTGCAGTGCATAATACAGCTCATATGCAAAATATTAGAATAATTGAGAAAAAGTAATACGAAAAAATTATTTGTCATTTATTTATTTTTGATACTAAGTAAATGCAATTAAATTTCTTATAAATTAAAACTGAAATGTTTAGATAAGATTTTAACATTTACAAAATATAACATACAGTACAGTAAATTAGGTATACAGCTTTCTGAAACACAACAAAATATTAGAATAAAATTTAGACTAGTTCAAAATATTAGAATATTTTATTTTAGGCAACATTATTACCTTATTAATATGAAGTAAATGGTAGTTGATATTTTGTAGCATTCCCATTAGCTTTCATAACAGCGCACAATCAATCTTGAATACTATATACAAGATGTTTACAAACATTTTTATCAATATTAGCCCAAATAGACTTTATAGGTACCACGAACTCAGTTTTACTTGAAGGAGGATTTTCTCGGAGTTCTTTCTTCATTATACACCATAAGGTTTCGATGGGATTAAGGTCTGGTGAGTTTGTTGGCCAAGGAAGTATCTTAATGTTGCGTCTGAGAGTTGCGAGAGAGACGATGCATAACTTTCCAAGTCATTCTGCACTCATGCAACTCCAAATCATGACACTAGCGTCAAATTTTACGGAACGTTTAAAGCATTCTTTATCAAACGCTTCTTGCTTCATTCACCAAATTCGAATTCCTTGATTATCATATGAAACAAAAAACATACTTTAATCACCAAATAATATATTTGTCCAATCTAGTTCGCTCCATAAACGTCTTGATTTACACCAATTCAATCTTATACGCTTTTGTTTTGCAGTCATGAGAGGTTTTGTTTTCGGTGCACGAGATTCAACTTAAATTTATGGAGGCGTCTTAGTGTTGTCGATGTAGAAACTTCAACTCCTTCTTCCTTCCATTTATTGTGCAAGAACCGCACACTTTTAAAACGGTGTTTCTTAACTGTAAGCTTCAGTTTCCTGTCAATTCTAACAGATGATTTTGGTTTTCCTCCGCCATTTCGGCGATTATTTTGAAATTTACCATTTTTTTAATATTGTGTTAGTATTTTACTAACGCTTGATTGCGAACAATGTAAATAATTCGCTATATGAGATTTTTTTTACCGTGCCGATACAAATCAACCATACGAAGTTTAATAGATTCAGAAATATCACTCACACGACCCATTTTAAGAGAAAAAAGCAAACAAACTGCAAAAAGAATACTGATTTTAAATAAAGTCGTCTGAATTCAATCAATGATGCCACCATTTATGAATTGGTTATAATTAAAGGAGAATTAATGTGAAATATTCTAATGTTTGGAGCCACTTGCATAAATATTCTAATATTTTGACTTTTCAAAAGTTAAGTTGTCTCTATCAGATTCTTACGTTTTTTTTAATAAACTTACCACTGATTTCAAACTTCAATCTCTCACCGTTTAAGAGTTATTTATATTCAAAGTTAGAGATCCTTCGTGTGACACTCTGTACATACTCAGCAGAAAAATCTGTATCCAACAAAAAGCGCGTTCATAGCAATAGATAAAATATTTTAAACAATACAGAGCAACTCTATAATTTTATAAAGTTTTCGTAATACGGTATTGTTCTAATGTCTCAAAACCAAGCACATAAATGCGATTGTCTACATTTCTGATGATGCAATAAAGTTGAAGGTCATGTAAAAAGAACGAAGATTTCATACTCTGAGGGTTTACATCCTTTTCTATCAATCAATAGTTAATAACACAAAGCCGCAGAATTTTGCACTGCGGCAGACTGTCTCGTTCAATAAATGCAACCACAGTAACTTTCTAATCGCATATGGAAATATTTGATGTAATACGTCAACAAAATATGTGATAAAAAACCGTAACGCATCTCTTAGAGAGTTGAAATTAGTCTTACGATAGAAATAAGATAGCCTAAACTTAAATGAACTTCCATACGGTGAAGATAAATAAATTAATTTAGAAAACACATAGAAATTCGAAATAAGTTATTTTTACACACACACAGCACACGCACGCACACATATATAATAAACGGAGATGTCATAGATTCGATGGGAATATGGCGGTTTAACCTTAACAGCAACTTACTGTGACTGTGTGAACGTTATTATTACTTAGAACTTATAAACTGAAATCTTAACTGTAACCTTCAAAAAATTGGATTGTTACAACAACTCAACTCTATGTTTTTCAAACGCTTATATATCTGTAACCGTACCCTTCTAGAGCATTTCGATATCGGCTGCTATGTGTGTTGCATGGGGTGTACGCCCCTTGCATTTTTAATGTTAATATAATGTTTCTGTTATTAAAAAGTTTGTCGAATCATATTATTATTTATATTCACTGAGACATGATCTACCTTGCTTACAGAATCAAATTAGTTGGCTAAAAACCATTAGCCACCATAGGCTAACGGGCTAATGGGGCACCATAGGAATATATGAACTGCTAGTAGCTGATAAAGATGAGAGTGCTGTACATAGATAAGTAATGATTAAGTTGTAGTAAAAATTGACAACATGATTACTTTTACATTTGTAACCAAAATTTTACGATTAAGTATCATAATATGAATCTCTCCAAAATCAAACACTGCCTTTTTTGCAAATGAACTGCACGTCATCTTCTTCGCAAAGTGAACAGGCCTCATGAGCCCAGAGGTGACAAACATTGCACCTGATCCAACGTTCACCACTTGATCCAACCAAATGGCCAATACACTGACCACTTTGCCCGTTTGGAAGCCATGACAGAAAATACGTTCTACAGTGGAAAATAATGAATAGTAAGCGACCACTTACTCACCAATGGGAAGCTGAAAGAATGCTCTTTCGTTACAAATTCAATAAATAAATACATGTATAACATATTATTGTTAATTGTATGTAATATATGTCACTTCCCTTAGATCACAAACTTCAAAAACTGGAAAACCCGCTCTAAAATTATGAAACATGGAAGAACCACCTTGTTCAACGATTGTCCGGTTACTCACTGCCATCAAACAAAATATTTTGACCAAAAACCATGCAATTCCAGTGCTCTGGTGACGTCATTATATTTGATGAAAACATTTCCTCCCTTGTCCTGCCTTTCCCTATTAAAAAAATCTAAAAAGAAAGTTTATTGTTTTGCATGCTATTTATTAAGTGTTTTTTTTTTTTTTTTTTTTTTTTTTTTTTTTGGTATACGTTATTTACTCTTTGTATCTGTTTATCTTCGCGATAATATGGTAACTGAAAAAATTATGTGTAAATGTTCTTTCTTTAATAATATATTTTTTATTTCTTATCATTTAAGATAAATCGGTTAATACATTTTTATAGAGAGAGACGTAGATATACCTGCAATGCTGCAAATGATGAACTTAATTTTCTACATAATGTAACTTTTGACAGATAAAACCGATAAAAAATGTTATGGAAGAAAGATAAACGTTTATCCTTTCTTCCTTCAAAATAAAGTCCTTCCGCAAAGTATTTATGTGTAATATAAATCAAAGAAATATTATACTTATTTTTTTGTATAAATGCAGTTTAATTTAAGTACTTATTATTGATTTTCATATTTTATAAATGATAATATTTGATTTTGTATTAATTTTGAAAAATAAATTATCTTTCCGTTATTGGTTTTATTATTTAAATGCATTTGCGTTATAATAGTTTGAAAAATATTGTTGATTTTTATATACATTAAATTTTAAAGAAGGTTTGTTTGCAAATGTTTTTGTTAAATTCAGGATTGTAATTTAAAACAATATGCTAAATATGTATTGTTATAATTTAAGATATTGTTTAGTTATTAATTTTCAATTCATATCAAATTTAAATATTATTATTTACTTCATGCGAATGCATTAGAATTATTTAAAATCTGTAATATTCACTGTAAAAAATTTCAGAAACGTTGCTGAAAGTATCGGTGACATCTGCTGCTCGATACTAAAGGTAAGGTTTCTGATTGAAGCAGAAAAAAGTTTCAGCTAAAACACGGAACCATGCTGATTCGTAATGAAATATTGCGATTCGTAATGAATTCGTTACGAATAGGAAACGTTCCGTATTTTATCTGGAATATTTTTCTGCTCGAATCAGAAACCTTTCCGTTAGTATCGTGCAGCGGATGTCTCCGATACTTTCAAAAAGGTTCCTGATTTTTTTTTTTACAGTTCGGTATATACATATATAATTGTATATTGAATATGTATGAATTGCATTATAAATAATATTTGTTGTATTGACGTCACATAAGCTATTTAGAAAAGGAACTTAGTTTCAATCTATTGTTTTAATAGTTATTTAGAATACATTGAGTATAAAAAGTCTTCGCAGTCAATCATCCCATCTAATATATCTTTCTAATAAGAAAATATTCTATACATATATATATTGAAATGGTATAAAATTGTTAAACATCTCAAGGAATTATTAATCTTACAAAACTATGATTTCATTTTATTGTTGGTCACTTTCTAGGCTTTATTTTCATGGTTCGATTTAAAAAATGGTAACTAAAAAAAATGACTGAATTAATTTATGTTTGAATTCTTTGGAATCCTTTGCATATTTTTCAATAAAGATTAATAAAAAACCACGCGCATTTAAATCAACTAAAGATGTAGTAAAATAAAAAAAAGAATACATTTTTGTGTTAAACGTAAACAAATATATATAATAATTTGTATAATTATCCTATGCATATGTATTTATCTGCATAAATTTCGTCTACAGATTTGTTGGGAGAATTTTCGGAAAAACAATCTATCCGATACAGCAACATGGAATTTTATATCATGTATCATACACACACTCTCTAAAATATTCTTAAATTGAAGGGTTTTTTTTCTCCAACCTAACACAAAAATTAACTAAAATCGACAATATAAAGTAGCATTTGTGTCAAATGACTGGGGCTTTCCAGAAACTGATCTACTTGTTATTTTTTCGTGCCACAAATGAAATTTTTACGCATGTCCTAGACGCATCCTTTCGCATCCTTACGCATCCTCTAAAAAAACAAACAATTATCGAATCGAATCTCAAAATTGTCACGCCATTCTTTAGACAAAAATCGTTTAATTCTTAAATGTTAGAAACATGTTTTCCAATCATATGAGCATTTTGCCAACTTTCTGCCTGAATTTGTTACGTTTAACGAAATGTTTTGAGAGTATATAGTGTGTTTCATAAAAGTTCATATAATTTTGAAATTCAGTAATTCCTTAACTATAATAAATATAAAATAAAAGAAATAATAATAATAATAAATATATATGTATATGAAATAAGTGATATATTTATCAGGTAGCTGATAAATTTTGTATACAGTACTATAATAAATGACTTAAAATAATATTTACCAGCTGGCACTGAGCTGTCTTAAACTGTAAATGTGCTATTATACGAGGCGTTAGATACCGTTAATTTCGGATGAAACCATGTTAAACATTAGGGTGGA
The DNA here is from genome assembly GCA_963931845.1 of Maratus michaelseni. Lineage (NCBI taxonomy): Eukaryota > Metazoa > Arthropoda > Arachnida > Araneae > Salticidae > Maratus > Maratus michaelseni. The sequence continues at coordinate 156,665,066 of OZ007588.1, forward strand.
GCGAATTTTTTTTTCTTCAAATTAAAATTGGGTGGGGTGAGAAAGTTTCTCTATCTGATCCTCATTCTAAATATAAAATATCTTTGACAAATAGTAATATTAAATACTGCCCCAAGGTCATTGAATATTGAAAAAAAAAATAAAAAACGTACGGGCTTGGAAATTTTTTCTTTTCTCTAAATCAAATTTGGGCGATGTGGGAAAGTTGCTCTATCTATCCTCATTCTAAATACAAAATATCTTTGACAAATATTAATACTAGGACTTCCCTCAAAGGGATTAGTCTGAGTGATATTGCTGAGAACATAAAGTTAACAATTACGATATAAAGAAGATATCAACAAGTTTCTAAGTGAATATACAGCATATGATAGACAAGAGATAGATAAAGATACAACATATGAAAAATAGCAAATTAAATTATATAATTACAAAATATCATATATAAATTCATATACTGTTATGTTTTCATATGCATTTTTTTATAACATTTGGCAAATAATCTCATTTTCTTAAGCGGGAATTGTTCAAAACTTTAAAAAAAAAAAAAAAAAAAAAAAAAACGCCGGATCTTTTAAAACGATATTTTTAAAGTCACATAATCAGATTTGCAGCCAATAGCGTATTTTAGCAAGCGTAGTTTAACGCAAATTTAATTTAATTTTTGCAACATTTTCTTTGTGACAAATATCTAAATAAAATATTAAAAAATAAATTTTAAATATTCAAATATTAAATCAAATATTTAATATTTGAATTAAAAAAATTTCCTTTGTTTATTTGTATAACTATTTATAGAAACTCGTATACTTCAAACCACATTGATAACATGCTTTGCTACAAACGTGTCTACCAGTCTAACTACTCGTATGTCTTAGCTGTGTCTCTCTCCGAACTCATCTGTCTACTGTCTCTCTACTCTTCTGTATATCCGTCTCAGTATCCGTCTGTCTTTCTACCCGACTCTTTAATCGTGTCTCTACCTGTCTCGCTTCCCGTTACACTACTCGTCTATCAACACGTCTGTCTCTCTATATACCCCTCTCTCTACCCGTCTGTCAAGTCGTCTCTGTACTCGTCTCTCTATCCACCACGCTACCCCTCTCCCTACCCATCTCACTACCCCTCTGTCAACCCTTTTTTGCACCTGCCTCGCTACCCGTCTGTCTATTCGTTTCGCTATCCGTCTCTCTACCCGTCTGTCTACCCGTTTGTTTACACGTCTATCTATCTCTCGCCAACTCTTCCCAATATTTAAACAATTTAGTAAACGGAAGCCGTTTATCTGTTATTAAATGCAAACAGGAGTAATTTATCTAAAGAGTGTAATCAGATGCAATTTTTTTAAATACATACATAAACCAGCATAATAATTCACCAGTTTTATTTTCACAGTAGTTTATGTCATTTGACAGTAAATCTCAACTTCTTCAACCCGAACTGCGTCAAGCTTTTTAAAAAAGCCCCAAGGTCCGTATAACTGGGAAGGGGAATTGTCCTCAGGGCTATTAGATACATGTTATTAAGTTAAGTGAAAGTTTCGTAATCGGGTTCGCAGCCAATTTCTTATGTCAGAAAAGGTGGCTTGACGCCATTTTAAATTCATTTCTGTAAATTTCTTTTTCTTTTTTTGGTGGGTGGTTGGAGGGGGGGGTTCCAAATATATACACTTAAATTCAAAATTTTGCCCCCATGTTAATATTAGTGTTGTTTGTATTATCAATTAATACTTTGTTGATCGAGCTTCATTCGAAACAAATGTAAAAGACTTCTACAGGTTTTTTTTTCTAGGAAAAAGTTCCGTAATCGGGCCCTAAGCTAATCGGGGAATTTAATATCATTATTGTTTCTAACTCTTATAGAGTTAAAACAATATTGTTGCTAGCATTACTCTTGTTTGTGACCAACCTCTTCTGTGTATCTGAATAGGGAAAAGTTCCGTATCATGTACTGGTTGGTGACAAAGGCAGTTGTAGAATCTTACAAATTTTTCTAGAGAGCGGAAAAACATGTTTTTTAAAATATTTACAAATATACGTTTATTAAACCATGTTTTTGAGCCATTTTAAAAAATTAAGTACGGTGCTAAAATAAAATTTTATTGCCATTTTCGATATTTTAATAAGAAATGAAAATACATAACAAACAAATTTAACAAGACTAAGCCATTTTTGGGTACTTCTCTATTATCCCGTCGACCACTTTTCATAACAAAAAACTATCGCCAAACTAAGATTAAACGCCAAAAATACAGTCCCATTTACTTGATGCCAGAAACATTATACGTATTTGTTATGCCATCAAGTGGTTTTTAATTCGACATTTGCGTGTATTTTTCATTATGTTTTACTGATTTATTAGTTATTTCATTCATTAAAGTAACAATTGTGTCCTTAAATTCTTATATTTTATTTATTTTGATATTTCAATGGCAACGTTCTCCCGTTTATTTAGCGTTACAGTTTGGCGATAGTTTTTTGTTATGAAAAGTGGTCGACGGGATAATAGAGAAGTACCCATTTTTTGTGATAAATAATTGTTATTGCCAGGGGGGCAAATTGTAAACAATTAATAAGCGAACTAAAAAAATTACCGGAAAAAACTTGTGGGAATCTCAAGAAAGAAATATCTGATATAAATAGCATTTAAAATCTTAAAATGGAGAAGTGGTCCGTATAAAAATGCAAAACATTATACACCTGATATAAGAATTTTTTAATTTTTTTATATTTCCGAAAGCACAGATAAAAGGGTAAAAATCCCGGCACAGATGCCATATACTCACCACGTTGGCGCGATTTTTCCCCCGCCCCTTTGGCGAAAACTGTTTGTTGTGTTTGTTTACTTTTATTTTTTATTTTAATTCTATAGATTATTTTTATATGTATATCAATATTAATTTAGGCACAGATGTCATATACGCACCAGATTGGCGGGATTTTTCCCCCGCCAATTTGGCGAAAACTTTGTTTTTGAATATTAGTTACAAATACCATACAATAATAGCATGTAATTTTTTATTTCAATATAAAAATAAAATAACGTAATAAATGAAATAGCTCCTATTATTCAAAAATGGGAAATAAAAATAAATAAATGATAGTTTGATATAAATAAATATTGATATATATAATAAAAACAATTTATAGAATTAAAATAAAAAATAAAAGTTAATAAACAACAATTGAAACAAAATAACCGGATGTTGCAATCGCGCCAATGTGGTGCGTATACGACATCCGCGCCTTTATTTATATCAAACTATTATTTATTTATTTTTATTTCCTTTTTTAAAATAATAGAAGCTGTTTCATTTATTAAGTTATTTTATTTTTATATTGAAATAAAAAATCACGTGTACTATTTGTCACATTATTTGTAACTAATATTCAAAAACAAAGTTTTCCCCAAGCTGGTGGAGGGAAAAATCGCGCCAACGTGGTGCGTATATGACATCTGTGCCTTGTTTCATTTCACATAGAGGTACTGCTCTATTATCCCGTCGACCACTTTTCATAACAAAAAACTATCGCCAAACTGTTAGATTAAACGCCAAAAATGCAGTCCCATTTACTTGATATCAGAAGCATTATACGTGTTTGTTACGTCATCAAGTGGTTTTTAACGCGACATTTGCGTGTATTTTTCATTATGTTTTACTGATTTATTAGTTATTTCATTCATTAAAATAACAATTGTGTCCTTAAATTCTTATATTTTATTTATTTATGTATTTTGATATTTCAATGACAACGTTCTCCCGTTTATTTGGCGATAGTTTTTTGTTATGAAAAGTGGTCGACGGGATAATAGAGAAGTACCCACATATGTATTGGTACTTTTATGTTAACTTGGCGCAGTTGATAAATCGCCAAATATTTTTCTCATAACATCTTCATATTGCATTCATTTCATTTAAATATAAATCTTTCACTGATTTCATTTGAAATACATACATTAAAAATACACGTCTTTCACTCATTTAATTTAAAATACACGCCTTTCACTAATTCCATTTAAAATACTAAAAAGGAAAAGAAAATAAGAAATAATGCCACAAATCGAAACCTTTTATTTAAACATCAAAGAATTGTTCCTAACATACACACGCGAAATAAAAAAGCGGCTAATGGTGTGATTTACGCCAAATCTCTAATACTAATACTACTCTTACTAATCTCTAATACTTTTCAAACAGAAAAAATTCCAGATTAACTTTCCATTTTTATTAAATTGAAATATATTTTATTGTGCTGAATATTAGTGCTTGCATATTTTTTTGCTCCATGTATTCCATGAACTTTTCAATTCCGATTGTCTACGAAAATCTCCCGCCGGTGAAAATGACGTACGCACAAAATTTAGTGACGTATGTACTTTAATTGTGCTTTTTTATCTATTTTTTTAATATAACTTTCAAACGGTTTGACACTTATTCTTGGTAATAAATAGACGACGTTGTCACCTTTATAGGTACCTGCTGTAAAAATTTGAACGAAATCCGTTAAATATTTTTTGAGTTATGCTTGACGAAAGGTTTTAATATCCATCGTAGCTATATATGGGGCAAAGTAATACTGCGCTGTGTATGAGTCTTCGTTGCACTCAGACAATTAAATACTACCCCAAGGTCACTGAATATTGAGAAAATACGTAAAATGTGTGCATTTTCCCATTTTCTTGTCAAACATATCAAATGCACAAATATTATTAATATTAAATTAATTTTAAAGTTTACTTCTTCACTGTTAAAAATTTGCTGCAAACTGGTCCAGTCATTTGACCGTTTTTATAGAAAACGGTTACATAACCGTGATTTAACTTTATTCTGACCTTAATATGGGCAATAATATATTCAGAATAGAGTTAAATTACGGTTATGCAACTGTTTTTTCTGAAAACGGTCAAATGACTGGGCAGTTTGCTACAAATTTTTAAGAGTGTTAAATTATTATTTTTATACGCTTATAGTTAAACTATGTAATATTTATATCAAATCCAGGTGTCTTATACTGCCCCAATGCTTTCTTGCGTCATTTGTTCGAGCATATTGACGGTGCAACAAATGGGCCTCAAAGTTATAGAGGGTCTATTGTCAACTCTCTAAAAGATTGTGAACTTCTTCCTCTTGTACATTATAAGAGAATAAGCTGTACTTTACCAGAAATTGCTAATAAAAAGGATTTAAGCACGGATCAACTCTATTTGCATAAGATATATGAAGCAATTTCTTCGGGATTGTGTCCCGAAAAATTTTATAAAAGAAATCCTGGTAAAATTGTGCATTCTATGTGGCTTATAGTGGCGAATAGTATTCTTAGGCTATACGTTTCTTCAAGTGCACCGTCTGAAAATTTGCTAAGTCTGACAAATTTTATACTAAGAGTTTATTCAACTATATTGTTTCAAATTAAAACTAAGCCTTCATGCATTTACGGAGCTAAGTATTTTTATCAAACAGATATTTTATCACGATATTTACCAAAGGAATTACAAACAATAATAGATCCCGTAATTCAACGAAATGGTTATTTTTGTCATCTGGAAAATATTTTGATTGCCATGTTGGCTGACGATAGGGACTATGTAAGAGTGTTGGCACTACGCAGAATAGTATAATTTCGAAAGTCAAGACATTCTTTACGTACGTTAAAGTTACCTGAGATCAATTTTGAAGCCAAAGACTATATCGATTTTATAAAATGGGCTGAAGTGACTGTGACAGAACCACCATTAACTAAGTTCTTATATCATAACATTCTTACAAAGTGCATCCTAAATCCAAAGGTAATAGATGAACCCAGACAGTACACTCTATCTATAAGATGTCGATTTATAGTCTAAATACGTCTATAACGTCCATGACATCTTTTAGATGTGCATAGCATTAAACAAATAGATGTCTATAAGCCATTTCTCACTTAGGCATCTATTAGACGTCTATGACCTGCAATAGACGTATTATATCTATCACCCTTTCTACGTCTAAGGGAAATGCTTTTTTCAACGTCTAATGGAAATACTTTTCGATTCATCCAATGGATTTGCGAATAACACGTACAATGCTCATCTTATGGAAAAAGTACCTCCACTTCCATGCAACTGCGCGCATGCGGGAACGGAAAGTCCAGGCCGTTCGAAGTTCGAAGACATTTTCCACCGGCGCTGTTGTTTATGTCTATGCGACTGCAATCTAGGATCTAATTAATATTACAAGTTGTGTAAAAGGTAAGTTATTCATTTGTTTATTTACTTTCCTGTGTAGTTTATATAACAATTAATTACTAAATTATTTTATCTTACATATATACAAGATGTAGGCTTAATGTTATGATAAGTTTCATCAGTCATATTTATTTTTTGTGTAAAGGAAAAATACATCCGAAATGTCGCTGTATAAATTGTATAAATACAGAAATTAATCTTACAGGTACAACGAAATCAATAATGTAATTGTTTTTAGCAGTAATTTATTGTTAATTGATTGTAGCATATTGTTTTGTTTATCGCCATTATATTCTTATATATTCTGAATCCTTTGAACACCAGTGTTAGATTATTTATACATTAAACCATAATATTTATCAGAACTTTCGAATAATATTTAGATTTTATGATTTACATGAACGAAAAAAATAGCGATTATTTATTTTTAAATGAATTTATTTGACAAATTCAGATTTCAAAGGGGAAAAAAAAGTTTGCAACTGAAATACTTTGCCCTTAAAAGGGGTTAACAGTTTCGTGTGTTATTTATCATACAATTTAGAATTACTCTGAAATAACTATATATAAAATTTTGCTAAGACTAAAACTAACACTATAAATATTGTAATTCTTATTGTTTTAAAAATTACTGTTTTGTTTTGTATTTATTTATAATCCAATGTCCCTTCTTTACACTAAAATAACTATATATAAAATTTTGCTAAGACTAAAACTAATATTATAAATAACGTAATTCTTGTTTAAAAAATTACTGTTTTTTTTTTTCTTTTTTAATTTTTTTTTTGTATTTATTTATAACCCAGTGTCCCTTCAAGACCATTATTTAAGGGCGCAGCATCCTGCCTGCTCTAAAATTGGAAAGATGCACCCTACCCTTTTTAAAATATAGAAATACATCCTTTATTGTATCCAGAGGTTTCTTGTTAAAATCTTCACCAATTCCAGAGTATTTCTAAATTAATGTATACGAAAGCTTGCAAAAATCATAGACCTTCCTTATTTCTTTACGAAAAACACAGGAGATTATTAAATAAATATTGTACTGTTTTTGACTATGATGTCTTACACTCACACAGTTTATTTCTTTAATCAGTTATAAAAAGGAAAATAGTTGCCAAACTTAGGGGATTTTTTTCCTTTAATGGTAACCTGGCTACTATGCTTGTATTAAGTTATTGGTTTGGCATGGGCTTGGAAAGCACATGAAAATTCAGTGCATGACAGTAGCTGGTCTATTCCCTTTTTTTATCGTTACTCAGCACAATAACTTTAGTAATGCCCTTTTTCACTGAACAATGACTGTTTTCTGCTTCATTTGTGCTGTTATTATTGGCTAACAACCTGCCCTTTTCTTTCTAGAGTGAACGTTGTATAATAATTAAAATACTGATCCTATATGTATTAGTTTTACATTTTTTTTCTTCATTTGTTGTCATTGTTTAACTTGTGTTTTGACACATTTTTTTCTTTGCATACCCAGTAAAAGATACATATATTTTTTAATTGTGTATTATATGATATTTATGCTTGAGTCTATTTTTTCAAAACACTTTGATACTAATCTTTTGGTACTTGTGTATTAACCATTAGGAATGCCCCGAATATTCAGTATGTAGTATTTGGCCATACTGCCGGATATCTAAAGAAAATGCTTTTAAAAATATTTTTAAAACCCTAGATAACTTTTATTTTTAACTGTCAATAAATAAAAATATTTAGAAATATTAAGAAATAGAATCATATTTAAATAACAGAGATTGCTATTACATTATTTATTTGATGATTTTTAAAAGTAACTAGAATATTAACTGTTATAGTGTTTTCCATTGGTGTAATTGAAACACGTTTTCAATTTTTTAGTAAAGGCAGATCTTTCAGAAAAGACTGTCAAAGTCGGCGTTTTCAACCAAATTACCAAGGCGGTTGGCATTGAAGTGCGAAAAATGTGTCATCACATGACCGGACTCACTTATAACTCGATAAGTAATCTATGTACTTATGCATTATCCCCTTTTCATAAAAAAAAAAAAACTATCGCCAAACTATAGGCTTTAACGCTAAAAATGCAGTCCGATTCACTGGATGTCAGAAGAATTATACATGTTTATTAAGTCATGAAGCGGTTTTTAACTCGACATTTACCTGTTTTTTTTTCGTTATGTGTTACTGATTTATTAGTTATTTCGTTATTTAAAATAATAATTGTGTCCTTAAATGGCTGCACCATGATATTAAAAGAGGAAATGCATTGAAAAAATGTTACGTTGCATAGTTAAGTGCAATACATCAATTTCAATTGACGTACTTGCATTTATTCACCAGCCGAGAAGGATAATTAAGAAAAATGAATATCCAAGATTTTTTTTCTATTTTCATTAATATGTTGTAATTTTCTCGTGTTTAAATATACTGATAGGAAACTCACTTCGGTGAGTTGGGCTTTTCCATTTTTTTTTTTTATTATTTAATTTTTATTTATTTTGATATTCCAATGGCAACATTCTTCCATTTGTTTATTTGGCAATATTTTTTTTTTATGAAATGAAAAGTGGTCGACGGGATAATGGAGAAGTACCGTAATCTATTTATCAAAAAATGGAAAAATCATTTGATTCCAAATCTTCCATAGTCAAGAGACTGTGTTAGTCACACGGCCTAATGTTAATCCTATAGGAGCATTAGTTTGAAATTTCTTGTTTGCATTTCAATATTTCTTTTTTATTTTGTCTGTATTTCAATATACAATGGTTCTGTTTTTATTTTTTTAAGTACGGCACCCTAAAAATTAAGAATAACAATAGCGAAGGACATAATGAATAATTGATATTCAAATGAAGCTTTCTGGCATACACAAAAGCATTGCGGTTTACTTCCTTGTTAATTTTGATCAATTAAAACCAGAAATTTTGTAAAACAAAAAGAATTTTAAACGCCTTGACAGCTATGCTTTTGTGCATGCGTGAATGATTATGAACTTATATGATAAAAAACATTAGAAAAATCAAGGGTGTATTTTGCATTTTTAAATTATTTTTGTGTCTAGTCAAAAGCTAAAACCACTTGTATTTAAAATGGCTATAACTCATTAGAATAACTTTGTTTTATACTAATAATGAAAAACGCTGCAAAATGAAAAATTTCAGTGTATAACTAATGTGAAAGTCAATGTTTGCATCAGCAAAAAGTTGCTAATTCTGAGTATCTGCAGATAGGATGCACGCCTATTGAAGCACTTATTTGCAGTTTTTGAACAAATACTACAATTTAGTATTTATGCAAAACTGTAAAAAGCCTCCGAAACTAAGTTCAATTTTTGAACAGAGTTTCATATGGATTTTAGAATTTCATTTGGTGGCTTTGGCAACTTTCCCCAGGAGGGGGTTAAAAATGTTCAAGGGGTGCTGACCCCCCCCCTGGCACACCCTAGCTATGGCCCTGTATGCCCATCACTAGAAATAACCTGCAAAAAATTAATGACATGACATAATGAAGAGGAGGAGGGGGGAGAGTAACTTATAATTGCTTCATTGAAGTTTAATTCAGTTTTAATTAGTAAGTTTTCATATAAGACATTGGATGTAAAATATTTTATCCTAACAAAATGTCATTTGGTGTGATTTGTAAAATGTAGTAAAACAGTGTTATTATTTTATTATAAGTGCTGCTCGAGGAAATCAGCTCTTGCTATTGCAGTGATAATGGAGTAGAATAATGTAGAACTGTTTTTGTCCTGTTGAGCTTGTTCCAAAGAATTTTTTTTTTTCAAATAAAATAAAGTCACTTCTTTTTTTTTTTTTCTTTTTTCTATTATAGTTATATTCTGTACCATCTACTACTGTCACCTAGTTACTAATATTATTGATAAGAAAAAAAATTCTTAAATTGTTATTAAAACTTTTATTGAGTGGTAGAGCTGACATACGAGGGCTGTAAATTAAGTAATGACAACATAGGTATAAATCAGTTTTTAATGAACGTACAAGTACAATTGTATTACATTCCTTCTATGTAATGACCAGCAAAGCTTATAACCTTTTGCCCAATGTCGGGAAGCCGTTGTTGACCAGCGGCAAGGTGTTGATTTTTGATGTCAGCGACCGAGCGCCCTACTGCGTGGAGTACAGATGACTCAAACCAACCTCTAACGATAATTCTCGGACAGTCCATCGGCGGTCTATGGTAAGGAGACCGCTCAGGATGTCAATCTACTCTTGAGGAATGGAGGGCCGACCTGTGCGTTGCAAATCCGCAGTCTCATTCCGACCCGAACGAAGTGCTTGAACCCATCGTGCTACTGTCCTATACGGTAAAGCATTTGTGCCACAGGCTTACACTAATCCTCGATAGCATTATGTTGTATTTTTGCCACGGGTAATCTCGATTTTAAGCCACGACCGCTGATCACCTTTTGAAAACATGCTTTAGAGCGATGGTAACGAAACTCCTCGCTTTAACGCCACACAACAACTACCCTTCTAAGCAGATCGACTGTTTTTTGCTCTCTACACATCGACAATAGCGCAACCTCACCGCTCCCATATCCTATTTGCGCATACCCGCCCTTCTGCGAGTTTCAAGGTTAAGTTGCCACTATTTAATTTACAACCCTCGTATTTGAAAAATGATATAGCCTAATGAGAAAGCATGCAATAATTTTTAGCATTAATTTAAATCATGTTGCAATATTTAAAACTTAAAATTTTTCCTGTGTTTTTAAAAATACAAAATTGAGCTGGCAGTCAATTTGTAAATTTCCCTTCGTATCTGAAGCTCACAGAATTGAAAATAAGTTTTTGATGTAGGCAGACATTGAGTAAAAAATAATTCTGAGTGGTTCTTTCATACAATGTGTTAATTGGAGTAATATTTTTGTACCGATAATTTTTTTTATTTAGTTCAATATGCACAATGGATTTTAAAACATTTGTCTAATAGTTTTATCAAAATAAACAGAATAAGGAATTTATTAATTTGTGTTAACTCCTCTGCAATGAGCGTCCCATACCCAATTTTTAATCTTTGATTTACTAGTATTTCCAATAGAAACATTTGCCTAATTTAATTGAAGAAATTTTATGATAAAATAAAGAAAACAATTACTATTCCAAAATATTATTACTATTACAAGATTTTATGCATGTTGTGTGTAATGTATGTGCGACATTTATCACAAAGATTTTTTTTTCCCAAGATAAAAATTAATGTATCAAAAGTCTATCCTCTGCAAGAAAGATTTGCTAAATTTAAATAATAAGGGGAAATCAAATCTGTTAGCCTCTTTAATGTTTCAAAATACTGGGGGATTTAGAATTTTCTCACAAAATAAAATTGTCAAACTGATTTTAAATACCATATTTACTTGTGTATAATGTGTACCATGCTATTTTAACTTTTAAAAAAAATCTGTAGAAATCGACTTACAATCTTTTCTCAAACCTAAATTACTTTTGTATGTGTTCATATATATTTTGCTCTCTTATTAAACTACCACAAAATAAGGTTTCTGCAATATGTATATATTATGTATATATACTTCGTGAAAATCTGTGTGGTTTGATGTATACAGTTAGAAATATTCAGTGTATCATGTATGTTTATACTGAATTTTAGACCTGAAATTTTTGTAAAAATGTGTGCAGTATACAGGAGTAAATATGGTAGTTCTTTTAATTCAGCTATGAGATTTTAGTGAATTACAGCATTCATATTTCATTTGAAATATTTAAAAAATTTGTTGATACTTTGATAAACAAAATTTCAATATGAACATGTTAATATATAATATACTGATATTATTGAATGAAACATTTAGTATTTTTATATACAATTGTCTTTACCAAAATTATTAAGCACTCTCGTATTTTTATCATAACTTATTTAAAAATGTTAGCAGGCCCATGCTGGATATCTTGAAAGGGCGCTGGACAGAGGGTTATGTTGGTGCTTTCATACTAAATCCTGTGCCATCATTAAGGATAGTTCAGGCAGAGGGTGCAGGGGCCTGAATATTAGTCGATGCAAATATTTAACTGTATACAGTTATGAAATTCTTTTTAAACCTTTAATTCCACTGACGATCTGTAGTAACATAAAGACTTAAGCGGCACACTATGCACCATCAACTTTTAAAACCTAAATAACCTTTAATGATATTGTTTAATGTGATGTTCAGTAGTTGTATAAATGTAATAAACATCAAATTGTTAAGGAAAAAAAAACTAATTTAGTTATAATTAATCTAACACAGACAGTTTGTAGTAACATTAAGACACAAGTAGTGTCTTTGAAAGTATAAAATATAATCTTTTGATGATAAAGTATAATAGTGTCTGATGTTTAGTAATAGTGTTCAAGTAATAGATATCGCATTTATATAAAAAAAAAATGTTTAATTAAGAAAGAAAATATAATAGTTTGTAAAATTTCAATGGCGGTGTATTTTGTACATCAGTGGGGACTTACTGATAGAAATAATGAAAAAGTAGAACAAATTTTGAACTTCAACATTATACAATGAAGGATGTTTAGGAAGAGGGTAAATGAATAGTAAGTGTTCAACACATAATTCTTTAACGGTTAAGTTATTTCAATTAAAATAACAGCAAACTAACAACTTGACTTTTACTTAAACAATTTTCGTTAAAAAAAACTAAACTATTTTTTTTTCAGTAAGTTTCATAATTGAAACTTTCATACCATAGCAATTGTTATGCTATGCAAGCTAATAGGTAATCATGACAATTTGAATAATTCTTACCGGAAAAGCCAAAGTATATAAATCGCTTATCTTCATCAATGAAAATATTTCTTAAAACTTGTATCATTTTTATTAAAAGATATTAAAAATTAGAATAATAAAAATGACATATATTTAAAGTATATTTTTAAAATAAGATTTCTCTATTTTCATTGTTGGAGACAAATTTCTTTATATTTTAACATTTTCTGCAAGAATTATTCTAATTTTCATATAGATATACTTAAGACATGCAAGGAAACAATGTCATTTCACTGGAAATATAGTCTCGGCTGAAAGTATTCAGCACACCATTATTTTTAATATATTTGTAAAAGTAATAGTTATATACAAATATTAACTGCATATCATTAGGAATTTTCTTCTTAAGTTATGGTTTATAAAAAAAAAGACAGTAAACAAGAAACTCGTCTTTTAATGAAGTCATTTTCTTTAAAAACCTACTTTTTCAAAGCTATAAATTACTTTGTTTCCTGGAAGTTTCATTGTTATGTCATGTAAGTTAACAGATCATTATAGAAATCGAAATATTTCTTACAGGAAATGCCAAGATGTAACTCTTCAGCAGCATAAATAATTCTTAAAATTTATTTTTGTTATTAACACATGTTAAAAATTAAAATAATAAAAATTATATATAATTTTTTTTTTTTTTTTTAAGTTTTTTTTATTTTTTTTTTTTGAAGACTAAGTTCTTTATTTTGTCTTTTCTTACAATAATTATTTTCTTGATTATTTATTAACTGGCTTAACAGAACAACAAAACTTTCAGAAAAAAAAAATTAATTAAAAAAAAAGTTTTTTAAAGAAAATAGCTTCATTAAAAGATGAGTTATTCGCTTGCTATCTTTGAAAAAAAAAACCTAACTTCTTAAAGAAAATTCATAATTCTATACAAATTAATATTTGTATCCAACTATTATTTTTGCCAAATATATTATAAATATGGGGGTGCTCAATACTTTTGCCCAAGGCTGTATTTCTGATGAAATTTCTTGGATATCTTAAGTATATCTATAAGAAGTACTGAATATCAATAAATAGACATGCATTAGACGTCTTATAAACGCATATCACATGTATCTGGATATCTACAATCCAAGTCTTAAGTACGGCTATAAGACGTACTGCATGTCGAAAAGTGATCTATGCTTTGATGTCTTATAGACGTGGTCTCATAGACTACCTGGATATCTTGGACGTCTAATAGAACTCAGAGAGATCACACATAACATCTCTATAAGAGGTGAAAAGGGTGTATCATGGATATTTGTAGACTTCTTATAGATGTGTCGGTTTTCTGGGTTTAGAGCTTGTAGATGTCTTATAGATGGGTGTGTGCTGTTTGGGAAGACATCTTACCTCAGATTAAACTATTTCCTTGTCACAATCAAGCCACTAAAAGATGTGTAAGACTTGTTACTGAGGCTATACTGTTACGGAGGCAGTTTGTGGTCCTTTGAGACGCGATGGGTTCATTAAAACTTGTCTGGAGTCTCGGAAAAAAATACCAGTTTTTGAAGCCAAAAACAGTATGGACTACTATGAAATGGTAACTTCATTGCTTATAAATTGTAATAGTAAACTATTTTTATCTTATTACTATAGTTATTTAAAAATAATTTGAAATTACATTTTCTTACATACGTTAAGTAAAAATATGAAACAATTACAATCACCCAAATTCCATGTATTTAGAAAAAGTATAGGTATTGAGTCAGTATAATAAAAGCGAATTTGATATAAATATTACATAATTTTACTATACATATATAATAATAATAATAATAATAATTCTATGATCATCCTTTTAAATTAAATTAATATTAACAGTTTGTATATTTGAAGAAAAAAAGGAAAAAATGCAGAACTTTTATGTTTTTTCTCAATATTCAATGGCCTTGAGTCAGTATTTAATATTAATATTTTCCAAAGATATTTTATATTCAGAATGAGGATATGATAGAGCAACTTTCCCAGGAACATCCAAATTTGATTTGGAGAAAAAAAAATCCATAGGCAAGCGTTTTTTCTCAATATTCAATGTCCTTGGGGCAGTATTTAATATTAATATTTTTCAAAGATATTTTACATTCAGGATGAGGATATGATAGAGTAACTTTCCCACACCACTCCATTTTGATTTGGGGAAAAAAAAATAATTTCCACAGGCGAGCGCTCCACCCTATTAAACATACGTCTTCAAAATTGTTGCTCAAAACCAAGCAACTTTTTACTATCGGAACAATTTTGTTGCCTGTCGTGCTTCTTTGTATTAGGATCTCCCGGAAAAGCCAATGAAATGCTTCGAAAACTCACGAGGCATAAAACCTTTCCTTGAACAGCCTATGAAATGCTAGGGAAACTGGCGAGTAGCTTCAAATTTTCTCCGTGTAAAAGAACTATAAGAATGCTCAAATGTTTGTGTAAAACTATATCAATAATCTCCCAGTTTTTGCTTTTTACTTTAAACTTTTAATTAAAACGTGAAAAATGTTTTGTATTTTAAAATTTTATAAAGACATACAGATAGACAGATAGAACATTTTCATATTTTAACCACGATACTACGAAAGAACATCTTAAAAAAATTACATAAATATGTGTATATACTCGTGCATATATATATATATATATATACAGAGAGAGAGAGAGAGAGAGAAGGTAATAGATACATACATAGATAGATAAATAGATCAATAGACGTACGGCCAGTCCAAAAAAAGTGGTAGTCCCTCATCCATTATATTTTGGCAAATAAACAGGAAAATAAGCATTCCATCTTGAAATTATCTTATTTAAATGTAGGTTAAAAACAACCTTAGGGGTCAGTTTTCTTATAGAAATTGTATCTCACTACGAACATTGAAGGACATTCATTTTTCACATCATATTTGGAATTTAAAAAAAACAAAATACCTTAGAAAACTTGGCGGGAAGAATTTCGGTGAAGTTATTTGGGAATTACAGCTGTTTTTCATTTAGAAATCCTAATATTAAATTAATTTTTGATAGTTGCAAAATAAACTGAAAAGTGTGTAGTTTACCGGACATGGCTTAAATTTTGCTTCATGTAACTAAGTTTCTAGATATAGATATATTTTAAAATTTTATGGTTTACAATTCATATTCTTTTCGAAAATTAATTTTAAACTATTTGCAATATTGAAATTTATATGGGGAAAATATGATTTGAAGACTGTGATTTTTTGTATATAGAAACAGTTTGTTTAAGAAATGTGTATCGAAAATTACAGCACGTTGCAGAAATTAAGTTTTGAGTTATTTTAAACAAAGCTAACCGCATTGAAATATGTTTTTTACGATTAAAAATGGATTAACATTACGAGTTTAAGGGTTTTCTCCTGAATAATTCCTAAAATAAATGACTGAATGACCTCCCGTTTTTTATCCTTTTCCGAAAATTGCAAATATTATGACAAATTAGGTGCTCGTAATGAAATTACTGAATTTAATACAGTTTTCATATGAAAGTGGCACCCTACTCTTATTAACGGTACACTTAAAAAAGTCATAATTCTCAATTGTATGAGCATTTTCGTGTTACTCTATGTCTAAATGAATTGGGGGTTAGTTATTTCTCCCGTTTGTTATCCTTTTCCGAAAATTTCAAATATGATGACAAATTAGGTGTTCGTAAGGAAATTACTGAATTTAATACAGTTGTCATATGAAAGTGGCACCCTACTCTTATTAACGGTACACTTAAAAAAGTCATAATTCTCAATCGAATGGGCATTTTCGTGTTACTCTATGTCTAAATGAATTGGGGGTTGGTTATTTCTCCAATTTGTTATCCTTTTCCGAAAATTTCAAATATGATGAAATATTAGGTGTTTGTAATGAAATTACTGAATTTAATACAGTTGTCGTAAGAAAGTGGCACCCTAATTTTATTTACGTTAACTTTAAAAAAGGCATAATTCTCAATCGAATGGGCATTTTCGTGTTACTCTACGTCTAAATTAATTGGACGTTGGTCATTTCTCTTTGACGGACTGTAGATAGTCAAATTAATTATGTCACAACTCATTAATATTTATTGTTAACTAGCTGACCCGCCCAGCGTTGCCCGAGCCCTTGTAATAAACTTAAATCTCTTAAAAAACGGAACTCTGGCCACGATCTACGATGACTTGGGAACCGTATACCAGGCATGCTCGTACGCTTTAGAAACTCTTTTATTTCCCCCTACCACCGCCAGGGGAGCATTCTGTTCTAAACAAACCTCTTTCCGAACGAACTTCTGAGACAGGTCCCCGCTGCCTACGTTACTGTATAGTAGGCGCACAACAAAATTGAGCTGGTTTCGAGAAGATTGGAACATTATTAGCCCAGGTATTGCAATAAGGCACAGTTAGAGAAAATAACCTTGAGTGAGGTGCCGGAGGGAGGAGTGTCCTTCAGAAAATGACTAATTAGGAGGCCCACTATGCATGCATAAATATTCGTTCGTTTTGTTAAGCTAGGCTCATCTGAAAGGTTTTAAGTTTGTAAGACAGAATTATATCTTTTAAAACTAACATTAAGCAAGATAATTTCTTTAGCTGTTCAGTGTATCTTAACATAGAAAGTAAAAATCCGTATATTATCAAGCGTGTTTCCTACTTGTCTTATCAGGTCTATGAATTGTGTCATTAAAATTTTATGGTCGGTAATTTTAATTTCATATTTAAATTTTAAAAATATTTCAGCCATCAAAGCGTTCTGTACTATTAACATATTATATGCGAAATCAAATTTGTGTAAGATAATGATGAAGTATATCTAAAATTAAATATTATTATATAAAAAAGAATCGTACAAAAAACAACAGATTTTGTAAGAATTAGAATGTGATTTTCAGCCGCGTAAAATAGTTACAATGCAAGTGTAACAACGTAATGTTCATTTTATTATTTTAATTTAGTATGCATATGTGTTGAACATGTTTGGTGAGCATGGGAAATGTTACTTGAGAATTGATAAAATTTTAAATACTTATATTTCGTGAGGATACCAAGATGAAAAAACTAATTATAACACTGTAGAATGCAAGATATATATATATATATATATATATATATATATAATCTGGTCATTATTATTAATAACAGGTTATTATTAATAATGACAGAATTAATCATATTAACAGTAACACACACACATATATATACATATATATATATATATATATATACAATTCATGTATATATATATAGCAAAAGGGATAATTAATACTATAACCCGTATATGTTAAGCGCAAATCAGTGTTCACTAACATAGAAGGATTATATAATTAATTCAAAAATCAATATATTTATGTATATATAAGACATATAGGCAAAAATCACACTTTCGAGTTTAGACGATTTATCGATTATCTAGAGAAATTCTCTACGGATAGTTTTCAAATTGCGGGAATTTAAAGAATATATTTAACCTCGTATTTTTTTTTTAATTGAGACTTGATCGCGAGGGCAGTTAAAGAACTAACAACAAATTGAAGAAAAAATAAATGTGTGATCGCATTTTACAATGAATTACACTTAATGACCTGTTGGTACGGCACATGACTATATGGATGTTATAATATATTTGTATTCAAATATGTAAGAATAGCACACATAATCATGGCTATATAAAGATTTCTCTAAAAAGCAAATCAAGAAATTTTTACATGTCATTTGTTTATAGCATGAAGAGTTTTCAACCGAATTTAACACCACTCTCAGAACAATTAAAAAATATATAGTGGAAATTGCATAGTATATTTAAAATATAAATATGTTAAATATTTAATGAAATAAGAGAAGCTCTTGTTGTAAAATACACGAAAGCAATTTACTTATAAATGGAAATAGCAGAACATTAGCACATATGGTGCGTTCATGCTGAAGTTCATCCAAGTTTATAACGAATGTTGAAAATCAATTCTAGATGGCTTTAATTGAAAATAAGCCATCATGTTCAATGAAAGGATAACAGACAAATGAATGAAATTAACTAAAGATTTTATTAACAAATAAAATAATTAAAAATCCCTGACGGCTCGGCCTACAGGCACAGGTAGATTTCGAAGATGCAGACAGTGGGGCGCCTGTTTGTCCGGAATTGCGGAAGAAATGACCTTTTTTACGATGATGCGGCAGTTTGAACCGCCTACTTCGAAACCTAACTTGTTTGCAGGCGGATCCGGCAGGGATTTTTTTGTTTTTAATTTTTTTTTTGGTATAACGGTTGGTCCTATAAAAAACTTGTCAATATAAAAGTTTTAGATAATATTAAGAGGATTTATAATAAATTTAAGCCGATTTGAAATCTTAGGAATTGACGAAGTTATGCATTTTTTTCTTCTAACCCCCCCTCCCCCCCCCTATTAAGGCAATTTTTAATTATATCACAAATCTGTCATACATAAATTTTCGGCCCTTCTCCTAGAAGTAATAATAACTTCAAACGGATTCGATACGTATCATAACTAAGACATTATGGGTTTTTTTCTCTTTTCACAAAAAGCCCCCCCCCCCATCCCCCCCTCCCTGGTTCGATTTTGCCCATTAACGAACTTGACCGAGATTTTATTGCCTCTTGATTTTATGTATCAGTTTCGAACAGATGTGGGAGTTGGAACCGCTTACTTCGAAAAATAACTTGTTTGCAGGCGGAGCCGGCAGGGGTTTTTTTGTTTTTAATTTTTTTTGCTATAACGGTTGGTACTATAAAAAACTTGTCAATATAAAAGTTTTAGATAATATCAAGAGGATTTATAATAAATTCAAGCGGATTTGAAATCTTGGGAATTGATGAAGTTATGAATTTTTTTCTTCTAAACCCCCCCTTCCCTCGCTTAAGGCAATTTTTAATTATATCAAAAATCTGTCATACATAAATTTTCGGCCCTTCTCCTAGAAGTAATAATAACGTCCAACGGATTCGATACGTATCATAATTAAGAAATTATGTTTTTTTTTCTGTTTTCACAACCCCCCCCCCCATCCCCCCTTGGTTCGATTTTGCCCATTAACGAACTTGACCGAGATTTTATGCCCTTGGTTTTATGTATCAGTTTCGAAAAGATGCGGGAGTTGGAACCGCCTACTTCGAAAAATAACTTGTTTGCAGGCGGAGCCGGCAGGGATTTTTTTTTGTTTTAAATTTTTTTTTGCTACAACGGTTGGTCCTATAAAAAACTTGTCAATATAAAAGTTTTAGATAATATTAAGAGGATTAATAATAAATTTACGCGGATTTGATATCTTGTGAATTGACGAAGCTATGATTTTTTTTCTTCTAAAACCCCCTTTTTTTCCCCCCCTTGGAGCCATTTTTAATTATATCAAAAATCTGTCATACATAAATTTTCGGCCCTTCTCCTAGAAGTATTAATAACTTTAAATGGATTTATACGTATCATAATTAAAAAATTATGGGGTTTTTTCTGTTTTCACAAAAAGCCCCCCCCACCCTCCCCCCCTTGGTTCGATTTTGCCCATTAACGAACTTGACCGAGATTTTATGCCCCTTGATTTTATGTATCAGTTTGTAAAAGATTAATGCAGAATGTTTCCAGTTATCGTGGTCAGAAAAAAGTGACATAGATAGATAGATAGATAGATATATAAACTTTTGAACTGGGGGTGGTTTTGGGTTCTGGGAGTCATGATCGGCGTAGATCTGCAAAACTTTTTCAAAATTTCCAACTTAGGTGAGAATGTAATAGGTAGTATTTCTTACGAAATCTACCTAAAACAGTTTTAAAAAAATCTCCAATGATCTTGAACATATGCATGATGTAACTTTTCATAAAATCTTGGAGACCATGTTTCCATAAGTTAAAACAGATGGTTTAACTTATTATGTTCTTAATAAACTAACACTAATTATCATAATCCTTCATATCAACATAACTGACAAACTGGAGCACCAAAGGAATTTGACAAAGCATAAGTATTAAATAAAAAATATGTATAATACGTTCTTGTTTTATATCTTTTACGATCTTCATTAAAATAATCTAGTTATAAAACTTAAGACATATTTTATGGTACATCATACTGACAGCTAAATTTTTTATGAACATAAAAGTTATATTTATAGAAAAGGATTTTGCATGTTTTGATAAAGTTTTCTAAATGTGTACATTTTTGTAAAGATGGATAACATATTTATGTATATAGCTTAACAACGGATGAAATAAATAAGTCTAATACCTGAAAGATGTAATTTAAAAGCCAGGAAGCGGTGAAAATTTATAATATTCAAAGCCTGTTTCTATTAATTTAATGTGTTTGTTCTATAGGAACAACTATGTTATATAGATAGATAGATAGATAGATAGATAGATATAATTATGAGATGTATATTCTATATATTTTTTTAATATTGCTCTTTATACTACGTGTATAACATCGCATATTCATAGAATATTACCATGATTTATTTAAATACGGTAAAACTAACGAAATCCAAAATCGTACCGACTCCAAAAATGTCCGTTTTAGACAAGTTTCTTTCTTAGCTGATACACTCTTCTATTGTAATTTTTTATGTATTCTTTTACCCCAAAAATAGTAAAAAAGCTATCCTGATGATCTTAAACGTTACATACAACGCCAAGGGTTATGAAACTCAATATGATATTGAGTATATTAGTATTACATTTGTTGCCAAATTTATCAAGTGAAAACTATATCGATTATGCATGAATTTCTTGCCATGAAAATCGCAGATGTTGTTGAATAGCAGTAGGGCCGGAGAAGCTATTGCAATAAGTAATACATTAAAGGGACCAGAAAATTTTGAAATGACGACTGACTGAAATTTTATCGTCGTGAAATTTAGATCATTACTTGTTTTTGCATTTATTTATTTAATGTTTGTATAAATACAAAATATTTATCAAATTGTAAAAAACCAACAAGAAAACATTTAATATTGTATGAGAAAGTAATCTTACAAAACAATTTTTTCCACGATTTTCAAGTGCAGGTTATATATTTTTGTTTTGTCATTTCTTCACTACAGTTCTTATTACGCTGTGTGTCGAAACTATATAAAACAAGAGACAAATTGTAAAAAATAGAAATAAATAAAATACTAAATTCTAAATCTTAACATAGTATAAAACAAAGTGGCTTTTTCTGTCCCTATATCCCTATGTACGCTTAAATCTTTAAAACTATGCAACGGATTTTGATGCGGCTTTTTTTAATAGATAGAGTGATTCAAGAGGAAGTTTATATGTATAATAACATCCATTAAATAGTGGAGAAATACTGTTATTTTTGAGGTTTTTATTGTGATGTCGTAAATAATTTCATTTTTTCCGCTTATACATTGCACACGCAGGCTGAACCCTACAAGATTTATCAAAATAATGTACTAATTATTGTACACATTAAAAAGGTCTACAGAAAACACAAAGAGATGAAGGTTTTCAAGGTTAACCCGAAGCAAAGCGAGGGAGGGCCGCTAGTACTAAATAAATTAGGTATCCCAATTTTTTTAATATTATTGTTATTTTTTATTGTTATATATATATATATATATATATATATATATATATATATATATGAGAATTATAAAGAAGAAATGATAAATGGAACCAACATTTAAAATCCTGCAAATTTGATTTTCCAAGATTAATTGTGTCGTTAAAACTTTTGTTATTATTTTTTATAATTTTACAAATGATTTTCTTTGTATAAATTTTAATTAAAGGAATGCAAAAAGAAGTAATAGCCTAAAGTAATTACATGCATTTTAATCCACGATCAAACTATTGTCGATTTTCGTCATTCTTTTCCGGTATCCTTTAAACAAATTGAGCTGTAACTAGGTTTTACTTAAAATTCATAACTCTTTCACTGATAATTAGTTTTAAACATAAAACGTCTAAGTTAAACGTTAAAAAAATATAGTTAACTTTATCCAATTTAAATTTTTAATATATAAATTAACAAAAGTAAATATATTCATTTGCGAAAGAAAGCTGATTACATTTGTTTAAATTTATATTAGCGCATTTTACATATTAGAAAATACTTTATTTTGTAAATTTTCTACATGAAACTTTAAAAAAATAAATTACTTTGGTTTCCGTTAAAAGCATTTCCAAAAGTGAAACGTTAGAGAAAAATTTTTAGAAATCCTTTTATATCATCCATTTGGTCTTGCTATTACTTGTAAAATATGTATTGAATATTAGCCTCCATTAGCCTTTTTTATCTAAAATATGTTTTCAGTTTGCTGTATTGAATTTTAAATGAAGGAAACTTTCTAGGAAGTGTTCAATTTGGAAAAAAGATTTCTGGGATGAATAAAGTGACAAAATTACTTATTTTGTATTTCAAATAAATTTAAATAAAAGTTTATTCTTTAGCATTTGTTTCTTCAAACATATATTTTAAAAATATATATATATTACGATATTTTTAATGGGGGTTCTCATTAAATTCTACTATTTTCTATATATTTTAAATAATATTTAAAATTAATAAAAAGCAAGATTCGGGAATAGATCTTCAAATATATTCATAGGGGCGTTCCGTTTTATCAGATTTTTTTAATATCATTTTTCACTTAATAATATCCCAAAAACTTACATTTTTTTCCCAATTAATTGCGGGAGTTTCTTTAATCTGAAGAAAAAATACTAGGCAAGGATTTTTTATTTGAAATACTGGTGTCGTACTTCTTTTTAAATTCTTATGTGTTTACGAACATTTTTATGTCACTAAATCGCCAAGGTATGTCAATTAAATCGCAATAAAATAAAATGTCTTTAATCAATTTAAATTCTTATTACATTATTGGTTGAATATATATGTAATAAAAAATCAACTGTAATATAAAAAATATAATGTATTTTTAACACATTGGTTTTAGCTCCTTAACATCTTATGAAGTCACCTCTGATTTGTGAAATTCATAGAACAACTACCTTACCATCCATAGAAACAGATTATTTGACAGATAACGAGTTTGAGATAACGGCAAATGCCTAAAGAAGAAGATATTTTATTGAAAAAACACTGTTGTGCCAATAATCATCCGGGAAAGAGAAAGAATAACAAAGCAATTTGTAAGGGATATTACCCGTTTTAACAGCAGCGGCTGTAACAAATTTTTAAAATCACTATAAGCGAATTAAGTAGTGCTTCAGGCAACCACGTTTATCTTCAAACATCACTTGTTTCAGGTACTGCTTGTCCATAAGTGAATATGGACGTTTTGGAAGGACTATTCCGAAATCATCCCACGTATAATCAAAGGGAAGTAAATCAGGAAATACCTCTGACCAATGTTGTAGAACGAAAGTCCTACTTTCCAGTGAGTAATGAGTTCAACGTGAGCTGCCATTAAATACATACATAAAAAGGAACTTTGTTTGCAAATTCACTGCCAAGTAGACCAATCTGAGAAATGATTTCTTGCCGGTAATATAATTTACTGATGACAGTGTGTTCTTGGGAAATCGTTAACTCAGTAATCTTATTGAATCCCACAAGAGAACTCAGCTGTCGCAAAAACTGTGTTCTAGTTACTGAGTTGAAATCTGAGTCACACCTCTGTTCCTGCCAGTTCGGGTTTTGAATCATTTATCACACTAAAAGAACAATCATATGTAAAGAGACTAGAGTCACTTTATTTGTCTGAACTATATGATTCCCTCACACCTTTATCCTTGTCCCTGATGAGAGTGCGTCGCCAATATTATGTAGTTTTATGTACGACATGCTTGAATAATATATTTTATGAAGACGCCTGACAATTATATGAAGACGCCTGGCAGAGTAAACCGCAATAATTGACGTCCGTGCATCTCAGGTAGCTTCCGATCAGTACCATTGTCAAAATGGCAGCAATTCTATTTTCTATGCAACACAAAATGTAGATCAAATGCATATATATGTTTTTATTGATCAACCATGTGAAATCTATTTCACTGTTGCACTATTATTTTTCAAAATTCTCCATGCACGGGTAACTACGCTTCGGAACATACTTGAGCTAAACTGCTCACGCTCAACTTCTCCTCCTATTTTCTTATCATTCTTCTTGACCTAATGTTGTCAAGATTATTTTTTATATCTATACTCTGGAATTTATTTGGACTTGCCCAAAATATTTAATACAACACTCCACAGTGATTTTGTATATCCGAAAGTGCACAGAGTCAGTGCAGATAGCAAGATGAAAAATTTCTACGAAATTTTCGACGACTTCTTCAGTTGGATTCAGTTGGTAAATAATTTTGAAATTAACTAATTTATAGTATATTAATTGGTGTGTTTAAATTCTGCACATGACATACAGGACTGCAGGAAAGAAGGTGACACAATACCGGATATGGACAGCAATTGCAAAAAATTAATATTTACTGCATTATGTGTTTTTATTATATTCCTTAACAATATTCTTTAAGTGTTGGAAAGTGTGTCTTAAAAAGTGTCTTAAAAATGAATGACTAAAAAAAAGTTATCAATACGATGCAGTATTCACATATTCCAGAAGATGACTTAACATTAGTATGAATAGTGCTGTACAAAAAAGCAAAGAAAATGAATAACAGAGATAGAGCACAATAACATAATGTTTGTTTGTAAGGTCTACATTAGAGTCCTGTGCGAGTAGGCTTATACCCGAACAGAAATCGAGAATTCTGCTTCAATTCAACCTGAAACCAGGCACACTTCAACCCGAATCGAACTCGAACCCAGAATGAAAGTAAAATTTATTCTTATTTTAATACAATAATAGAAAGGTAGTCTACAATTATATCTCTAATATTAATTTTATCTCTTTTGCATTAAAATGAACATATAATTCATTTTCAAAGATATAGTTTTTACGTGCGTTCGTAATTATGTAAATACGTAGCACCTATAATCGTCGTCTGGTCCGTCCGTCTGTCCGCATATAACAGCGCAAAAACGACCCAACCGAATGATCTGAAATTTAATATATATAATCGTTGCAGAATTTTGTCGAGTCACTTCAAATATCATGAAAATTCAATCAAAGCTCTAAAAGTTATTAATGAAAGTTTTCTTTATTCTGTTAAATCCTATCATACGTAATCTATATAATAAAAGCGCAAGTCATGTGACTGAGGAAAAGAAATACAGGCTAACCACATCTATTTTCATATGCCAAGTGGATTCAAAATTATTTTTTCGAATAAAATTGCAGAAAAGTTACATTTTTAGAAAAGTCGTTAAAAAAATGGTTTGATTGAGAGATGCGTTACATTAAACAATGTATACATTCTGAGATAACTTCAGTAGAAATTAGGTTACCTCTGAATATCTCAATCCATTACAGTAAATAAACAAAATAGATTCATTCATTGTGAGTCATAGAAATATTAAACCACATGGAGGTAATCATTCGCAAAACAAGATCTCCATGGTGAATTTTGCAGTGCTGCCTGGTGTCGAAAAAAAAATCGCATTTGTAAACATGACATATGTAAAAAGAAAAAAAAAAGGCGTGCGCATTTCGCCATAACAGATGATATAATTCATTTAACTGAAATAATAACAACTAGTTACACCCATCGAAATTCGACACAACATAGAGTATATTAAATAAATATATTACAATTTAAACTTATGAATAAAAGAATAATGTAATGAAAAAAGAAAATGACTCTGAAAATTTAAAGCATGATATTCACCCAAACATACTCAAAACTTTGCACATGAACACCACATTCCATTGAAGATCTGATCTCAGTAAAAATCTAGACAATTACGTCATTTAGTTTTGTTAAAATTGAAATTTTGTGTTTGAAAATGCAAGATTTAAAAATGATATCATTTTCATAAGTAGAAGATTTAGCTTTTAATTTCAGAGTATGTGGAATATAAAATCAGTTTTACGAAATTATATAGGAAATTATTACCGTAAGAGTCATTTAACCAATTGTTTAAAATTTTTCATTAAATATTTATTATAATTAAATAGAGATAATTTACTTTTCAGAAATATTTTATTTTGTGCATGCCAAGGAAGTAAAAAAATAGCAGAAGTTCTGTCTATTTAGATGCAGTTTTAAGGGTCGGTTAATATGGCGTCACACTGACACAAGACTAGTAAAATACTTTATATTCATGGAGGAAAATTCATTTTTTTGTTTTCCGAATGACATCATTTTCTTCATCGGAAACATTTCGTTTTTCACATTACTTCTTATGATAGATTACTTAATATTATTTCTCAACAAATAATCTGTATTCTGCTCTTCTGTGATTACTGCATAATTGGACGCAATCACTTTACTATGCTTAAATTTTATGAAAAACCATTGAGATTCTTTTTTTAATATGACGATATATACACTGATTGAATCCCGCTTCTGATTGGTGGAAAGTGGTGGCAAATTAATCTTATGTTGTAGAGATAAAATCTTAACACAATTACCAACATTTTACAGAAATTTCATAAAAACTTTTAAAATTAGAATATAAAAATGGGAATATTTAAAAAAATAGCTAGTGCGGGTACATCTGCCAATGAACAGCTTTCATTAAAAAAATACTAATAATTATCAAAATTAGTTCAGTAGAAATTTCAGGGCAGATGCCTTCTGTTTTAACTATATAGATGATTTTTTTAACATTGTAAAACTAGTTATAGTGCGAACGCACCTCATTTGTAACTTTTAACATACAATTCCCAACTTGTTTAAACTGAAAAACATTTAGGACTTTCTTTTGAAAAATTGGTTCAATCCGAACCCGAAAGAATCAAAACTGAACCCGAAACATTCAAAGTCAACTCTACTCGCAGCGAACATAATTAGCTTCAACCTTTTTTATACCAGTGCTAAGTGACTCCCATTTACGATTCTCTCCCTATAATTTTTGCACAGTTCTGCACAAAAATAAAAAATGTTCAATTCCCTGAAATTCGATATTATTTTTTTCCTATACTCCAAAGTTGAAACACAAAATCATAGAATTTATTAATTGGCACTTTTGTCTAGAACCTCCGCTTGGTACACCGTTTGTATGCCCTTCCTTCCCGTGAGCAATCTGTGCACAAAATTACTTTCCAGAAGCAAGTGCGTACAAACGCAGAGTCGCTAGTCCCAGTAGATTAGCTTTAGTACACACACACCACACAATATCCTTTAAAAAGATTTCAATTTTTTTTCCTACTCAATATCTACTCAATATCGGAATATCTAAAATAGCAGAAACTATATTTTGGTACTTTTGTCTAAATTTTCGGACAAGAAAAACTGAAAATCTCAATGAAAACCTAACTCATAAATCTGTCGTCTAGGATTTTTTTAGGTCTTACGTTTTCTGTTAAGATTATCGAATTTTAAATACGAATAAGGGAACTAGAAAATCATCGCACGTTTAGTACCTTAAAAATTTAAATATCATCTGCCATGCGTATATCCATTGTCATATAAGTACGTCCACTGATAGATACATGTATATGAATGTCCCCGGACAGATGTATGTATACATATGTCCACGGATACATGTATGTATAGGTATGTCCACGGATAGATGTATGTATGGGCATGTCCTCGAATAGATGTATGTATGGGTATGTCTACAGATACATGTATGTATGGGTATGTCCACAGATACATGTATGTATGGGTATGTCCACAGATAGATGTATGTATGGGTAAGTCCACAGATAGATGTATGTATGGGTAAGTCCACAGATAGATGTATGTATGGGTACGTCCACACATAGATGTGTGTATGGGTATGTCCTCGGATACATTGGAAAAAAAAGCGTATCTAAAATAATTAAAATTTCTAAAATTCTAAAACAAATACGTATTGTTAAACATATATTTATTTAAAAAATATAAAAAACATAGCTAAATACACATTTCGTGTGATGTCCTCAGTGAACCGGATTCTGACCGTGTCCGCACTCACCATGTTACACGAGACTGTGTGTGTGTGTGTGTCTTATACATGGAACATGAACAACTGATTACAAAATAAAAAACAATATGAAATTGCATAATCAGATTATATGTGTTAATAGGGATAAAATTAACCTTATAAGATTTTGGAAATTTAATTTTGCAAAACTTTTTTGTCTACCGTCTCTCACTCTTTATTAAAACAGTGCTAAAAAATTGAAAAACACGAAAAAAATTACGAAAATTATTGTGAATTATAATAAAACACACTCGTGTCGGCTTTAAAGGAACGTTTATAAGTAATGTAAATATTAAATACATTTCTTAATTTAATCATACTTAGAATTGTTCACAAGAATATTTATTATTTTTCACATATATTTTTATGTAGGCATTTAAGCAAGTATTAACGATATAAAATATATCATAATGGTTGCATTGTGAAACAACAAGCAAAACAACAAGCAAAATAATATTGTTTTAATTTATAAATTTGATAATTAATTATTTAAATATTCATTACGTTACTTCAATAAAAAAATGGTCACTACAAATTCGGAATAGACTGCATTTTCTGGTAATTTGTCATTTATTCACATATTTTTTCTGCGAAATTATGTTATGTAAGCGATGCTCTTTTCCAAAATAGCAGATGCATTTCCGCTAATATTTCTGTCTATTCATAAAATCCGTATTAAGATCTAATAATCTTTAGGAAAAAAAACCCTGATATGGCGAAAATTTTAGATGTGACAGCACTATCATTACGAAGCATCATGATGAAATATAACACTGCAACGTATTTGAAAATTGTTTCATAAGATAAATATTTTATTAAATATCCTCGCTAGAAAGTTCTCATGAAATTCGTTTTCAAAAAGAATAGGTTTCAAAAAGCAGAAACAGTTAATAACAAAATATCGTTCTTCTGTTTATAATTCAAAAATTTTAATTTCTGGGATGAAGTATTATAAACAATGTATTTATATTCATATTTTATTAAATTCTCAGTTTTAAAACCTAAAATAAAAAAAAATATATACGATTTTAATTCATTTTTTTTATTATAACTAATACAATGTAAGTTTAAAGTTTGACTACAATAAATTGTGCGGCTCAAAATCTAGCATAGTAAACATTTTTGAAAAAACAAGTTCTTTTAACTCGTTGACTGTTCCACAAGTACATATGGTCTCATACAACTGGTCTATATCGTCTCATATCATTCTGCGCACCGTGATACCATACGGTGTCATGACAGATTACTATGGCACAAGTTTACGTTGCCCGTGTAGCACTGGCAGGCAAAAGTTTCTGATCGTGAAAATCAGATGCGTAATGGGTTGTTTGTTGTGGAATGGGTTGTTTGCTGTAACGAAATTGAAATTATACTGTGTGAAAAATAAGATCAGTACTGTAGTTTTACAAAAGAATTGTCACAACAGTTATGTTTTAAACGATATATTTAACCTAAAACTGCTTGTACTTGTTGCAATAATTTGGGGGGGGGGGGAATCAGGCTGATTGAGAAACAAGTGGTCATTTTTAATTAGCCTACCGCTATATCGGCTCTATGCAATAAGCCTAAAAACTATCATGCTGACTTAGAAATAAATGGTCATATCTGAATTATTCTAACGCTCTCTAGGCTCTTTCCAATAAGCCTGAAAAGGATCAGGCTGATTGGGAAACGGGAGACCATTCTTCAATTAGCCCGGCCAATTATAAATTATATTCCTCATAGCGACATTTCAATTAGCCTACGACATATACATTAAAATTATAAATTATGTGTTTAAAGTTAAAGACTCAGGGAAAAGTTCGTATACAAGAAAATCTCAAAGGATGTCCCGCGGCATATCGGTGTGACGTAACAAAAAACCAGAAGTTTCACGAAAATTTTTGTTAAAGTTCTATACAAATTTTATGAATTAATTGAAGTATTCTTTTCTTAATGGAACACGGGCAGGGAATTAGCTTTGAGTTCAAATATCATGACCTATGACCAAAATGACCCACTAATCCAATTTTCTCTAACACGTGACCAAACCCAATTGTCTTCTCGTGCCCGAAACCCGTAGAATATAAAATTTATTCAAAATAGTCTGAGCCGTTTTTTAGATAAAATTAGCTTGACCTACAGTAACCCAAAAATGACCCACTAATCGGAATTTCTCGAGTATGTGACCTAGTCCAATGATTTTCTCTTGCCCAAAAAACCGTAGGATACAAAAATTATTTCAAATCGTAGCCGTTTTTAAGATAAAAATAGCTTGACACATAATGACCCATCACTAAAATGACCCACTGATCAAAAATTCTTGAACACGTGACATAGACCAATAGTCTTCTCGTTCCCTAAAACAATAGGATACTAAATTTAGTTCCAATCCTTTGAGCCGTTTTTAAGATATAAATAGCTTGACACATAATGACCCAGGACCAAAATAACCCACTCATTGAATTTCTCGAACACGTGACCTAGCCCAAAAGTCGTCTTGTGCCCTGTTAAAAAACTCCTTTCACAACTCAGCCAAGTCATCAAAAAACTTTTACACTACAGCGCAATATGCGAAAAGAACTGTTTTTCCGTTTCAGCGCAGATGCCTTTATAAGTCAGCGAATTCACCAACAAACATCTCGCAAGATCTCTACAAAATTCGTAGCAGCAAGCGAACGCTTGAATACGAAGATTTTCCCTCGTTGTATCTTTTTCAGCCGGCGCGCGAGGTAGCGGTAATCCCGGATTTTTTTCGAAAAAAAATTTTCTTCTTTTTATTATCCATGCTCGGAATAAATTTATTGATAGTGCTGTCTTTGTATCCGTTATTTTTTGCGATGTCACGTATTTTATTTATTTCATTATTCAATTGGTTAGGTGTACAGACAGTAAAGGCTCTTCTAATGAAATGTCGAAAGGCAGAAACTTTATAGGAAAAAGGTGCTTGAGCATTACTAGGAATAGTGGATTGATTAGTTATTGGTTTTCTATATACTGTACGTTCAATTCCATGGTGGGTTTTGATTAACAGCACATCCAAATAAGGGAGTGTCACTCCCTTATAATGTCATTCCCTTATTAACATGTCTTACATTAAAATAAACTAATCGAGATCAATCTCTAATGTATTTATTATTTTTCTGTTAACTGGTATGAAGTGTTTTTATTCTATGTACTTTTATTTTTCAGCTAATTTAGGTTTTAATACTCAGGTAGCTAAAGGTGGGTTGTTATTTGCGAAGATTTTCCCTCGCTGTATCTTTTTCAGCCGGCGCGCGAGGTAGCGGTAATCCCGGATTTTTTTCGACCAAGGATTCTTCGCTTGGAATGTCACCGTTGCTGAATGACTTGTGTGTGTTTCAACAACCGCGTGGTTGCATGGAATAAAAAGACAAGAGAGAGAAGGGTGGTTTCCGATTTATTCGAGAATTTTTCTCGAGTACGGAGGCCACCCTAGTGAGCATATAGTTTTCTGTGTGTTGCTTACGTTAGTTTGTGAAAAGTGAATAAGTTTTTTTTTCAAGTAATATATAATTGTGTAGTGAGAAACCTATCTACTAGTCTCAAGAATGTGTATACAAGTTAAAATGTGTTTCTAAGTGAATGTTTGAAAAAGTGACAGCGTTCATCTACAAAGATTGCAATCTTATGTGTGTAGATCAACAAAAAAAAGTAAAAATGTGCCTACAGCAAAAACAAGAATCTCGTCAATAAAATTTAGGGAAAATGCTTAAGTGATACTAAAATAAAACAACAAAAGTCTTATAAAGACCTTTTTACTGATTCAACATACGTTTCAACGCTCTTTGCGGCGTCATTTTCAAGAAAATATATTGATAAATAAAATATTCTTGCAAAATTTGAAAAATAACATTGAAAAAACATGAATCACGAGATCCAAATATGTAAAACTGAGAAAAGCAGGTGCTTGAAGTAGTCAAATGTAATCGTGAAAATTATATTTCGCTATTGTTGTTTGAAACGGAAAAGGACCTCGTGCCAAATTTTAGGCAATTCAAATGAGGCGGAATCATTGCAAATGTTTACGTTACGTATGTAGATTTCTATTGCTTCATGGATAATGGATGGGAAGTAGGCTCTTGATGGGTTAATTAATTTACTATTTTTAAAATCAATTTCTATTGCTTCGGTTCTATGTAGTCGTGCCAGCGCTGTAGTACTCCTGTTATATTTGATATCTGCTATATGCTCTTTTAATCTTGTTTGAAACTTTCTGGTGGTCATTCCTATATAATATTGTAACGTGCCATCCGCTCTGGTGAATGGGATTTCATAAACACCTGATAGTTGATATGGTTCTATTGGGTCTATTTTCTTACAAACTGCACTTTTTAATTTTATGGTTGGTTTTGCAATAAGGCAGATATTAAATTTTCTAAGTTTATATTTTAATCTTTCAAAATATCCTGGCAAATATTGTAAAGTTGATATTTTTGAGTTCCGTTCATTAAAAATTTTCTTCTTTTTATTATCCATGCTCGGAATTAATTTATTGATAGTGCTGTCTTTGTATCCGTTATTTTTTGCGATGTCACGTATTTTATTTATTTCATTATTTAATTGGTTAGGTGTACAGACAGTAAAGGCTCTTCTAATGAAATGTCGAAAGGCAGAAACTTTATAGGAAAAAGGTGCTTGAGCATTACTAGGAATAGTGGATTGATTAGTTATTGGTTTTCTATATACTGTACGTTCAATTCCATGGTGGGTTTTGATTAACAGCACATCCAAATAAGGGAGAGTCACTCCCTTATAATGTCATTCCCTTATTAACATGTCTTACATTAAAATAAACTAATCGAGATCAATCTCTAATGTATTTATTATTTTTCTGTTAACTGGCATGAAGTGTTTTTATTCTATGTACTTTTATTTTTCAGCTAATTTAGGTTTTAATACTCAGGTAGCTAAAGGTGGGTTGTTATTTGCGAAGATTTTCCCTCGTTGTATCTTTTTCAGCCGGCGCGCGAGGTAGCGGTAATCCCGGATTTTTTTCGACCAAGGATTCTTCGCTTGGAATGTCACCGTTGCTGAATGACTTGTGTGTGTTTCAACAACCGCGTGGTTGCATGGAATAAAAAGACAAGAGAGAGAAGGGTGGTTTCCGATTTATTCCAGAATTTTTCTCGAGTACGGAGGCCACCCTAGTGAGCATATAGTTTTCTGTGTGTTACTTACGTTAGTTTGTGAAAAGTGAATAAGTTTTTTTTCAAGTAATATATAATTGTGTAGTGAGAAACCTATCTACTAGTCTCAAGAATGTGTATACAAGTTAAAATGTGTTTCTAAGTGAATGTTTGAAAAAGTGACAGCGTTCATCTACAAAGATTGCAATCTTATGTGTGTAGATCAACAAAAAAAAGTAAAAATGTGCCTACAGCAAAAACAAGAATCTCGTCAATAAAATTTAGGGAAAATGCTTAAGTGATACTAAAATAAAACAACAAAAGTCTTATAAAGACCTTTTTACTGATTCAACATACGTTTCAACGCTCTTTGCGGCGTCATTTTCAAGAAAATATATTGATAAATAAAATATTCTTGCAAAATTTGAAAAATAACATTGAAAAAACATGAATCACGAGATCCAAATATGTAAAACTGAAAAAAGCAGGTGCTTGAAGTAGCCAACTGTAATCGTGAAAATTATATTTCGCTATTGTTGTTTGAAACGGAAAAGGACCTCGTGCCAAATTTTAGGCAATTCAAATGAGGCGGAATCATTGCAAATGTTTACGTTACGTATGTAGATTTCTATTGCTTCATGGATAATGGATGGGAAGTAGGCTCTTGATGGGTAAATTAATTTAATATTTTTTAAATCAATTTCTATTGCTTCGGTTCTATGTAGTCGTGCCAGCGCTGTAGTACTCCTGTTATATTTGATATCTGCTATATGCTCTTTTAATCTTGTTTGAAACTTTCTGGTGGTCATTCCTATATAATATTATAACGTGCCATCCGCTCTGGTGAATGGGATTTCATAAACACCTGATAGTTGATATGGTTCTATTGGGTCTATTTTCTTACAAACTGCACTTTTTAATTTTATGGTTGGTTTTGCAATAAGGCAGATATTAAATTTTCTAAGTTTATATTTTAATCTTTCAAAATATCCTGGCAAATATTGTAAAGTTGATATTTTTGAGTTCCGTTCATTAAAAATTTTCTTCTTTTTATTATCCATGCTCGGAATTAATTTATTGATAGTGCTGTCTTTGTATCCGTTATTTTTTGCGATGTCACGTATTTTATTTATTTCATTATTTAATTGGTTAGGTGTACAGACAGTAAAGGCTCTTCTAATGAAATGTCGAAAGGCAGAAACTTTATAGGAAAAAGGTGCTGGAGCATTACTAGGAATAGTGGATTGATTAGTTATTGGTTTTCTATATATTGTACGTTCAATTCCATGGTGGGTTTTGATTAACAGCACATCCAAATAAGGGAGTGTCACTCCCTTATAATGTCATTCCCTTATTAACATGCCTTACATTAAAATAAACTAATCGAGATCAATCTCTAATGTATTTATTATTTTTCTGTTAACTGGTATGAAGTGTTTTTATTCTATGTACTTTTATTTTTCAGCTAATTTAGGTTTTAATACTCAGGTAGCTAAAGGTGGGTTGTTATTTGCGAAGATTTTCCCTCGCTGTATCTTTTTCAGCCGGCGCGCGAGGTGGCGGTAATCCCGGATTTTTTTCGACCAAGGATTCTTCGCTTGGAATGTCACCGTTGCTGAATGACTTGTGTGTGTTTCAACAACCGCGTGGTTGCATGGAATAAAAAGACAAGAGAGAGAAGGGTGGTTTCCGATTTATTCGAGAATTTTTCTCGAGTACGGAGGCCACCCTAGTGAGCATATAGTTTTCTGTGTGTTACTTACGTTAGTTTGTGAAAAGTGAATAAGTTTTTTTTTCAAGTAATATATAATTGTGTAGTGAGAAACCTATCTACTAGTCTCAAGAATGTGTATACAAGTTAAAATGTGTTTCTAAGTGAATGTTTGAAAAAGTGACAGCGTTCATCTACAAAGATTGCAATCTTATGTGTGTAGATCAACAAAAAAAAGTAAAAATGTGCCTACAGCAAAAACAAGAATCTCGTCAATAAAATTTAGGGAAAATGCTTAAGTGATACTAAAATAAAACAACAAAAGTCTTATAAAGACCTTTTTACTGATTCAACATACGTTTCAACGCTCTTTGCAGCGTCATTTTCAAGAAAATATATTGATAAATAAAATATTCTTGCAAAATTTGAAAAATAACATTGAAAAAACATGAATCACGAGATCCAAATATGTAAAACTGAGAAAAGCAGGTGCTTGAAGTAGCCAAATGTAATCGTGAAAATAATATTTCGCTATTGTTGTTTGAAACGGAAAAGGACCTCGTGCCAAATTTTAGGCAATTCAAATGAGGCGGAATCATTGCAAATGTTTACGTTACGTATGTAGATTTCTATTGCTTCATGGATAATGGATGGGAAGTAGGCTCTTGATGGGTTAATTAATTTACTATTTTTAAAATCAATTTCTATTGCTTCGGTTCTATGTAGTCGTGCCAGCGCTGTAGTACTCCTGTTATATTTGATATCTGCTATATGCTCTTTTAATCTTGTTTGAAACTTTCTGGTGGTCATTCCTATATAATCTTGTAACGTGCCATCCGCTCTGGTGAATGGGATTTCATAAACACCTGATAGTTGATATGGTTCTATTGGGTCTATTTTCTTACAAACTGCACTTTTTAATTTTATGGTTGGTTTTGCAATAAGGCAGATATTAAATTTTCTAAGTTTATATTTTAATCTTTCAAAATATCCTGGCAAATATTGTAAAGTTGATATTTTTGAGTTCCGTTCATTAAAAATTTTCTTCTTTTTATTATCCATGCTCGGAATTAATTTATTGATAGTGCTGTCTTTGTATCCGTTATTTTTTGCGATGTCACGTATTTTATTTATTTCATTATTTAATTGGTTAGGTGTACAGACAGTAAAGGCTCTTCTAATGAAATGTCGAAAGGCAGAAACTTTATAGGAAAAAGGTGCTTGAGCATTACTAGGAATAGTGGATTGATTAGTTATTGGTTTTCTATATACTGTACGTTCAATTCCATGGTGGGTTTTGATTAACAGCACATCCAAATAAGGGAGTGTCACTCCCTTATAATGTCATTCCCTTATTAACATGTCTTACATTAAAATAAACTAATCGAGATCAATCTCTAATGTATTTATTATTTTTCTGTTAACTGGCATGAAGTGTTTTTATTCTATGTACTTTTATTTTTCAGCTAATTTAGGTTTTAATACTCAGGTAGCTAAAGGTGGGTTGTTATTTGCGAAGATTTTCCCTCGTTGTATCTTTTTCAGCCGGCGCGCGAGGTAGCGGTAATCCCGGATTTTTTTCGACCAAGGATTCTTCGCTTGGAATGTCACCGTTGCTGAATGACTTGTGTGTGTTTCAACAACCGCGTGGTTGCATGGAATAAAAAGACAAGAGAGAGAAGGGTGGTTTCCGATTTATTCCAGAATTTTTCTCGAGTACGGAGGCCACCCTAGTGAGCATATAGTTTTCTGTGTGTTACTTACGTTAGTTTGTGAAAAGTGAATAAGTTTTTTTTCAAGTAATATATAATTGTGTAGTGAGAAACCTATCTACTAGTCTCAAGAATGTGTATACAAGTTAAAATGTGTTTCTAAGTGAATGTTTGAAAAAGTGACAGCGTTCATCTACAAAGATTGCAATCTTATGTGTGTAGATCAACAAAAAAAAGTAAAAATGTGCCTACAGCAAAAACAAGAATCTCGTCAATAAAATTTAGGGAAAATGCTTAAGTGATACTAAAATAAAACAACAAAAGTCTTATAAACACCTTTTTACTGATTCAACATACGTTTCAACGCTCTTTGCGGCGTCATTTTCAAGAAAATATATTGATAATAAAATATTCTTGCAAAATTTGAAAAATAACATTGAAAAAACATGAATCACGAGATCCAAATATGTAAAACTGAGAAAAGCAGGTGCTTGAAGTAGCCAACTGTAATCGTGAAAATTATATTTCGCTATTGTTGTTTGAAACGGAAAAGGACCTCGTGCCAAATTTTAGGCAATTCAAATGAGGCGGAATCATTGCAAATGTTTACGTTACGTATGTAGATTTCTATTGCTTCATGGATAATGGATGGGAAGTAGGCTCTTGATGGGTAAATTAATTTAATATTTTTAAAATCAATTTCTATTGCTTCGGTTCTATGTAGTCGTGCCAGCGCTGTAGTACTCCTGTTATATTTGATATCTGCTATATGCTCTTTTAATCTTGTTTGAAACTTTCTGGTGGTCATTCCTATATAATATTGTAACGTGCCATCCGCTCTGGTGAATGGGATTTCATAAACACCTGATAGTTGATATGGTTCTATTGGGTCTATTTTCTTACAAACTGCACTTTTTAATTTTATGGTTGGTTTTGCAATAAGGCAGATATTAAATTTTCTAAGTTTATATTTTAATCTTTCAAAATATCCTGGCAAATATTGTAAAGTTGATATTTTTGAGTTCCGTTCATTAAAAATTTTCTTCTTTTTATTATCCATGCTCGGAATTAATTTATTGATAGTGCTGTCTTTGTATCCGTTATTTTTTGCGATGTCACGTATTTTATTTATTTCATTATTTAATTGGTTAGGTGTACAGACAGTAAAGGCTCTTCAAATGAAATGTCGAAAGGCAGAAACTTTATAGGAAAAAGGTGCTTGAGCATTACTAGGAATAGTGGATTGATTAGTTATTGGTTTTCTATATACTGTACGTTCAATTCCATGGTGGGTTTTGATTAACAGCACATCCAAATAAGGGAGTGTCACTCCCTTATAATGTCATTCCCTTATTAACATGTCTTACATTAAAATAAACTAATCGAGATCAATCTCTAATGTATTTATTATTTTTCTGTTAATTGGCATGAAGTGTTTTTATTCTATGTACTTTTATTTTTCAGCTAATTTAGGTTTTAATACTCAGGTAGCTAAAGGTGGGTTGTTATTTGCGAAGATTTTCCCTCGCTGTATCTTTTTCAGACGGCGCGCGAGGTAGCGGTAATCCCGGATTTTTTTCGACCAAGGATTCTTCGCTTGGAATGTCACCGTTGCTGAATGACTTGTGTGTGTTTCAACAACCGCGTGGTTGCATGGAATAAAAAGACAAGAGAGAGAAGGGTGGTTTCCGATTTATTCGAGAATTTTTCTCGAGTACGGAGGCCACCCTAGTGAGCATATAGTTTTCTGTGTGTTACTTACGTTAGTTTGTGAAAAGTGAATAAGTTTTTTTTCAAGTAATATATAATTGTGTAGTGAGAAACCTATCTACTAGTCTCAAGAATGTGTATACAAGTTAAAATGTGTTTCTAAGTGAATGTTTGAAAAAGTGACAGCGTTCATCTACAGAGATTGCAATCTTATGTGTGTAGATCAACAAAAAAAAGTAAAAATGTGCCTACAGCAAAAACAAGAATCTCGTCATTAAAATTTAGGGAAAATGCTTAAGTGATACTAAAATAAAACAACAAAAGTCTTATAAAGACCTTTTTACTGATTCAACATACGTTTCAACGCTCTTTGCGGCGTCATTTTCAAGAAAATATATTGATAAATAAAATATTCTTGCAAAATTTGAAAAATAACATTGAAAAAACATGAATCACGAGATCCAAATATGTAAAACTGAAAAAAGCAGGTGCTTGAAGTAGCCAACTGTAATCGTGAAAATTATATTTCGCTATTGTTGTTTGAAACGGAAAAGGACCTCGTGCCAAATTTTAGGCAATTCAAATGAGGCGGAATCATTGCAAATGTTTACGTTACGTATGTAGATTTCTATTGCTTCATGGATAATGGATGGGAAGTAGGCTCTTGATGGGTTAATTAATTTACTATTTTTAAAATCAATTTCTATTGCTTCGGTTCTATGTAGTCGTGCCAGCGCTGTAGTACTCCTGTTATATTTGATATCTGCTATATGCTCTTTTAATCTTGTTTGAAACTTTCTGGTGGTCATTCCTATATAATATTGTAACGTGCCATCCGCTCTGGTGAATGGGATTTCATAAACACCTGATAGTTGATATGGTTCTATTGGGTCTATTTTCTTACAAACTGCACTTTTTAATTTTATGGTTGGTTTTGCAATAAGGCAGATATTAAATTTTCTAAGTTTATATTTTAATCTTTCAAAATATCCTGGCAAATATTGTAAAGTTGATATTTTTGAGTTCCGTTCATTAAAAATTTTCTTCTTTTTATTATCCATGCTCGGAATTAATTTATTGATAGTGCTGTCTTTGTATCCGTTATTTTTTGCGATGTCACGTATTTTATTTATTTCATTATTTAATTGGTTAGGTGTACAGACAGTAAAGGCTCTTCTAATGAAATGTCGAAAGGCAGAAACTTTATAGGAAAAAGGTGCTTGAGCATTACTAGGAATAGTGGATTGATTAGTTATTGGTTTTCTATATACTGTACGTTCAATTCCATGGTGGGTTTTGATTAACAGCACATCCAAATAAGGGAGAGTCACTCCCTTATAATGTCATTCCCTTATTAACATGTCTTACATTAAAATAAACTAATCGAGATCAATCTCTAATGTATTTATTATTTTTCTGTTAACTGGCATGAAGTGTTTTTATTCTATGTACTTTTATTTTTCAGCTAATTTAGGTTTTAATACTCAGGTAGCTAAATGTGGGTTGTTATTTGCGAAGATTTTCCCTCGTTGTATCTTTTTCAGCCGGCGCGCGAGGTAGCGGTAATCCCGGATTTTTTTCGACCAAGGATTCTTCGCTTGGAATGTCACCGTTGCTGAATGACTTGTGTGTGTTTCAACAACCGCGTGGTTGCATGGAATAAAAAGACAAGAGAGAGAAGGGTGGTTTCCGATTTATTCCAGAATTTTTCTCGAGTACGGAGGCCACCCTAGTGAGCATATAGTTTTCTGTGTGTTACTTACGTTAGTTTGTGAAAAGTGAATAAGTTTTTTTTCAAGTAATATATAATTGTGTAGTGAGAAACCTATCTACTAGT
Source organism: Maratus michaelseni (assembly GCA_963931845.1). Taxonomy (NCBI): domain Eukaryota; kingdom Metazoa; phylum Arthropoda; class Arachnida; order Araneae; family Salticidae; genus Maratus; species Maratus michaelseni. The sequence continues at coordinate 156,706,079 of OZ007588.1, forward strand.
CTCAAGAATGTGTATACAAGTTAAAATGTGTTTCTAAGTGAATGTTTGAAAAAGTGACAGCGTTCATCTACAAAGATTGCAATCTTATGTGTGTAGATCAACAAAAAAAAGTAAAAATGTGCCTACAGCAAAAACAAGAATCTCGTCAATAAAATTTAGGGAAAATGCTTAAGTGATACTAAAATAAAACAACAAAAGTCTTATAAAGACCTTTTTACTGATTCAACATACGTTTCAACGCTCTTTGCGGCGTCATTTTCAAGAAAATATATTGATAAATAAAATATTCTTGCAAAATTTGAAAAATAACATTGAAAAAACATGAATCACGAGATCCAAATATGTAAAACTGAAAAAAGCAGGTGCTTGAAGTAGCCAACTGTAATCGTGAAAATTATATTTCGCTATTGTTGTTTGAAACGGAAAAGGACCTCGTGCCAAATTTTAGGCAATTCAAATGAGGCGGAATCATTGCAAATGTTTACGTTACGTATGTAGATTTCTATTGCTTCATGGATAATGGATGGGAAGTAGGCTCTTGATGGGTAAATTAATTTAATATTTTTTAAATCAATTTCTATTGCTTCGGTTCTATGTAGTCGTGCCAGCGCTGTAGTACTCCTGTTATATTTGATATCTGCTATATGCTCTTTTAATCTTGTTTGAAACTTTCTGGTGGTCATTCCTATATAATATTATAACGTGCCATCCGCTCTGGTGAATGGGATTTCATAAACACCTGATAGTTGATATGGTTCTATTGGGTCTATTTTCTTACAAACTGCACTTTTTAATTTTATGGTTGGTTTTGCAATAAGGCAGATATTAAATTTTCTAAGTTTATATTTTAATCTTTCAAAATATCCTGGCAAATATTGTAAAGTTGATATTTTTGAGTTCCGTTCATTAAAAATGTTCTTCTTTTTATTATCCATGCTCGGAATTAATTTATTGATAGTGCTGTCTTTGTATCCGTTATTTTTTGCGATGTCACGTATTTTATTTATTTCATTATTTAATTGGTTAGGTGTACAGACAGTAAAGGCTCTTCTAATGAAATGTCGAAAGGCAGAAACTTTATAGGAAAAAGGTGCTGGAGCATTACTAGGAATAGTGGATTGATTAGTTATTGGTTTTCTATATATTGTACGTTCAATTCCATGGTGGGTTTTGATTAACAGCACATCCAAATAAGGGAGTGTCACTCCCTTATAATGTCATTCCCTTATTAACATGTCTTACATTAAAATAAACTAATCGAGATCAATCTCTAATGTATTTATTATTTTTCTGTTAACTGGTATGAAGTGTTTTTATTCTATGTACTTTTATTTTTCAGCTAATTTAGGTTTTAATACTCAGGTAGCTAAAGGTGGGTTGTTATTTGCGAAGATTTTCCCTCGCTGTATCTTTTTCAGCCGGCGCGCGAGGTGGCGGTAATCCCGGATTTTTTTCGACCAAGGATTCTTCGCTTGGAATGTCACCGTTGCTGAATGACTTGTGTGTGTTTCAACAACCGCGTGGTTGCATGGAATAAAAAGACAAGAGAGAGAAGGGTGGTTTCCGATTTATTCGAGAATTTTTCTCGAGTACGGAGGCCACCCTAGTGAGCATATAGTTTTCTGTGTGTTACTTACGTTAGTTTGTGAAAAGTGAATAAGTTTTTTTTTCAAGTAATATATAATTGTGTAGTGAGAAACCTATCTACTAGTCTCAAGAATGTGTATACAAGTTAAAATGTGTTTCTAAGTGAATGTTTGAAAAAGTGACAGCGTTCATCTACAAAGATTGCAATCTTATGTGTGTAGATCAACAAAAAAAAGTAAAAATGTGCCTACAGCAAAAACAAGAATCTCGTCAATAAAATTTAGGGAAAATGCTTAAGTGATACTAAAATAAAACAACAAAAGTCTTATAAAGACCTTTTTACTGATTCAACATACGTTTCAACGCTCTTTGCAGCGTCATTTTCAAGAAAATATATTGATAAATAAAATATTCTTGCAAAATTTGAAAAATAACATTGAAAAAACATGAATCACGAGATCCAAATATGTAAAACTGAGAAAAGCAGGTGCTTGAAGTAGCCAAATGTAATCGTGAAAATAATATTTCGCTATTGTTGTTTGAAACGGAAAAGGACCTCGTGCCAAATTTTAGGCAATTCAAATGAGGCGGAATCATTGCAAATGTTTACGTTACGTATGTAGATTTCTATTGCTTCATGGATAATGGATGGGAAGTAGGCTCTTGATGGGTTAATTAATTTACTATTTTTAAAATCAATTTCTATTGCTTCGGTTCTATGTAGTCGTGCCAGCGCTGTAGTACTCCTGTTATATTTGATATCTGCTATATGCTCTTTTAATCTTGTTTGAAACTTTCTGGTGGTCATTCCTATATAATCTTGTAACGTGCCATCCGCTCTGGTGAATGGGATTTCATAAACACCTGATAGTTGATATGGTTCTATTGGGTCTATTTTCTTACAAACTGCACTTTTTAATTTTATGGTTGGTTTTGCAATAAGGCAGATATTAAATTTTCTAAGTTTATATTTTAATCTTTCAAAATATCCTGGCAAATATTGTAAAGTTGATATTTTTGAGTTCCGTTCATTAAAAATTTTCTTCTTTTTATTATCCATGCTCGGAATTAATTTATTGATAGTGCTGTCTTTGTATCCGTTATTTTTTGCGATGTCACGTATTTTATTTATTTCATTATTTAATTGGTTAGGTGTACAGACAGTAAAGGCTCTTCTAATGAAATGTCGAAAGGCAGAAACTTTATAGGAAAAAGGTGCTTGAGCATTACTAGGAATAGTGGATTGATTAGTTATTGGTTTTCTATATACTGTACGTTCAATTCCATGGTGGGTTTTGATTAACAGCACATCCAAATAAGGGAGTGTCACTCCCTTATAATGTCATTCCCTTATTAACATGTCTTACATTAAAATAAACTAATCGAGATCAATCTCTAATGTATTTATTATTTTTCTGTTAACTGGCATGAAGTGTTTTTATTCTATGTACTTTTATTTTTCAGCTAATTTAGGTTTTAATACTCAGGTAGCTAAAGGTGGGTTGTTATTTGCGAAGATTTTCCCTCGTTGTATCTTTTTCAGCCGGCGCGCGAGGTAGCGGTAATCCCGGATTTTTTTCGACCAAGGATTCTTCGCTTGGAATGTCACCGTTGCTGAATGACTTGTGTGTGTTTCAACAACCGCGTGGTTGCATGGAATAAAAAGACAAGAGAGAGAAGGGTGGTTTCCGATTTATTCCAGAATTTTTCTCGAGTACGGAGGCCACCCTAGTGAGCATATAGTTTTCTGTGTGTTACTTACGTTAGTTTGTGAAAAGTGAATAAGTTTTTTTTCAAGTAATATATAATTGTGTAGTGAGAAACCTATCTACTAGTCTCAAGAATGTGTATACAAGTTAAAATGTGTTTCTAAGTGAATGTTTGAAAAAGTGACAGCGTTCATCTACAAAGATTGCAATCTTATGTGTGTAGATCAACAAAAAAAAGTAAAAATGTGCCTACAGCAAAAACAAGAATCTCGTCAATAAAATTTAGGGAAAATGCTTAAGTGATACTAAAATAAAACAACAAAAGTCTTATAAACACCTTTTTACTGATTCAACATACGTTTCAACGCTCTTTGCGGCGTCATTTTCAAGAAAATATATTGATAATAAAATATTCTTGCAAAATTTGAAAAATAACATTGAAAAAACATGAATCACGAGATCCAAATATGTAAAACTGAGAAAAGCAGGTGCTTGAAGTAGCCAACTGTAATCGTGAAAATTATATTTCGCTATTGTTGTTTGAAACGGAAAAGGACCTCGTGCCAAATTTTAGGCAATTCAAATGAGGCGGAATCATTGCAAATGTTTACGTTACGTATGTAGATTTCTATTGCTTCATGGATAATGGATGGGAAGTAGGCTCTTGATGGGTAAATTAATTTAATATTTTTAAAATCAATTTCTATTGCTTCGGTTCTATGTAGTCGTGCCAGCGCTGTAGTACTCCTGTTATATTTGATATCTGCTATATGCTCTTTTAATCTTGTTTGAAACTTTCTGGTGGTCATTCCTATATAATATTGTAACGTGCCATCCGCTCTGGTGAATGGGATTTCATAAACACCTGATAGTTGATATGGTTCTATTGGGTCTATTTTCTTACAAACTGCACTTTTTAATTTTATGGTTGGTTTTGCAATAAGGCAGATATTAAATTTTCTAAGTTTATATTTTAATCTTTCAAAATATCCTGGCAAATATTGTAAAGTTGATATTTTTGAGTTCCGTTCATTAAAAATTTTCTTCTTTTTATTATCCATGCTCGGAATTAATTTATTGATAGTGCTGTCTTTGTATCCGTTATTTTTTGCGATGTCACGTATTTTATTTATTTCATTATTTAATTGGTTAGGTGTACAGACAGTAAAGGCTCTTCAAATGAAATGTCGAAAGGCAGAAACTTTATAGGAAAAAGGTGCTTGAGCATTACTAGGAATAGTGGATTGATTAGTTATTGGTTTTCTATATACTGTACGTTCAATTCCATGGTGGGTTTTGATTAACAGCACATCCAAATAAGGGAGTGTCACTCCCTTATAATGTCATTCCCTTATTAACATGTCTTACATTAAAATAAACTAATCGAGATCAATCTCTAATGTATTTATTATTTTTCTGTTAATTGGCATGAAGTGTTTTTATTCTATGTACTTTTATTTTTCAGCTAATTTAGGTTTTAATACTCAGGTAGCTAAAGGTGGGTTGTTATTTGCGAAGATTTTCCCTCGCTGTATCTTTTTCAGACGGCGCGCGAGGTAGCGGTAATCCCGGATTTTTTTCGACCAAGGATTCTTCGCTTGGAATGTCACCGTTGCTGAATGACTTGTGTGTGTTTCAACAACCGCGTGGTTGCATGGAATAAAAAGACAAGAGAGAGAAGGGTGGTTTCCGATTTATTCGAGAATTTTTCTCGAGTACGGAGGCCACCCTAGTGAGCATATAGTTTTCTGTGTGTTACTTACGTTAGTTTGTGAAAAGTGAATAAGTTTTTTTTCAAGTAATATATAATTGTGTAGTGAGAAACCTATCTACTAGTCTCAAGAATGTGTATACAAGTTAAAATGTGTTTCTAAGTGAATGTTTGAAAAAGTGACAGCGTTCATCTACAGAGATTGCAATCTTATGTGTGTAGATCAACAAAAAAAAGTAAAAATGTGCCTACAGCAAAAACAAGAATCTCGTCATTAAAATTTAGGGAAAATGCTTAAGTGATACTAAAATAAAACAACAAAAGTCTTATAAAGACCTTTTTACTGATT